>VZTY01012210.1:99690-116434 GCA_013400935.1 Turnix velox | reverse complement strand
CTCTGGAGGTGTTTAAGGCCAGGCTGGACAAGGCACTGAGCAGCCTGATCTAGTGGGGAGGTGACCCTGCCTACGGCAGGGGGGTTGAAACTCATTGATCTTTAAGGTCCCTTCCAATCTGAACTATTCTATGATTCTATGAATCTATGATCTTCAGGTCCCTCTAACCTGAAGTGCCTGTCTCTCTGTAGGCAGATAGGCAATAATTTTTATGACCTGTTGGTGGAAAAATAAATACCACTGTCAGACTCTTAAAATGCATGATCTAGCTGTGTGATTTCCATTCAAGTACAGGAACATGTGCTCACACAAGAGTTCCCACTGCTCCCAGTGGATACAAGCTCTGGCCTCTGCCATATTGCAGGCAGACACTCTGGGCCATAATATATTTTGTATTCACCTCTATGTACAAAGGCATCATGAACTTCTTTTCATTGCCATGCCAAAGGGAGCTCTTAGGGGTTACAAAGCAGTCCAGTTCCCTCAGCCAAGACCCTATTGAGCCCGAGGTGATATTTTTTTAATCAGTGCATATGTTTGAGACACTTTTAATGAGACCATCAGCCAACTTATCTACGCTAATACATGCCAGAATATAACAATTTTCAGTCATTGGCCATAAGGAGTAGATTCAAACCAGTGGTTGATTTCCAAAAGCAATTTGAAAATCAAAATCAATTAAGCAATCAAATCTTCCAGCTGCAAGCAATGTCCAGATTTTCAAGCCAGCAAAGCAATGTTTGTGTATGTTGACTTAAAATTAAATACTTAAAAGTCCCATCAGTACCTCTGAGTTAATAGCCATGTTATTGCTTGTGGTTGTGACTTTCCCACTATTTCTACCCATCAGCCATGTAAAGAAAAGACACAGAAGGAATCAGAGTCAATAATGTAACACTATTTTTCTGCCTGAGAAAGGTTAGAGTATTTGAGACACCCAGTACTCCATTTTCTTTTAAATAGCTCGAATCCAAATTAATCAAGAGGCTGCTTAATTAATTTGCTTATATTTTAAAAATTAATTATTTCACAGCATGAGATACAAATCCTTACGGGGGATTTTTCCTTTTCTACACTGATTTTAAATATGCTGCATAAAGTGTATCACAAGTTCCTGCAAAGGAGGAATTATTTAGGTAGTAAAATGTCTCACAAAAAAAGTAATACCTAAAGTTACTGATGTCAAACTCTGCCAGAATTCTTTAGGGGTATTTTATTTGCTTTAGAGGAAGGTTTACTCAGCAACGTCCTTACATGTGGTATTAGAAAATAAGTAGAAAATGTGCACTGTCCTGAGTGTCCATAAAAAATGCTGAATTAAAATTCCATCGTAAAAGGAATTTGAAAAGCAAGGATGGTAGATTTAAAAACACATTTTAAAGCACCTGTAAATGTGACTTACTAAAACCCTCACTCTCATAATCTCAGTTACCCATAACTAAGATTAGCTAAAAATACCTAAGCTAACAGCTTCCAGAAATAAATACCAAAAAACTGGCAGCAAAGTCAGGAATTCCCCCATACCTCTCAGTCCATGGGGACACAGACCAACCTTCCAGATGCCTGATTTCCTCAGACTTTTGCCTGCGATGAAGGCTAGCTCAGCAATTTTGAGTGAGGGTTTTAGGCAAGCAGGAAAGGATTACTAACATTAGCTCAAAATCTTAATTGGCATACTTAAGACACTGTATGTTCTCCTAGAGTTGGATCCAGCACAGATAAAAAGCTTTCATTGACTTCACTGGTTTCTGGATCAGCCTTTTAGGTTCAAAGAGACAGGGCAGTGGCAGGAAGAACAGACATTTTCCCTGCTACCACAAACAGCCACAGATTTACTGACTTGTAGAGCCAAGACTTTACTCCACAACATCGTGAAGTTACAGCATAAAATAATGTCACAGCTTATTCCCTGTGTTAAGGAGAAGCAGCGACATGCCAAATCTCTTTAAGAATCAAGAGGTGGACACCCCAAAATGTTCACACATCATGCAATTCAGTTGGATGGACAGTCTTAAGGCAGAGAAAAGAGATGTTCAGGCTAGTTATAAGAAAGAAATTCTTTACAGTGAGGGTGGTGGGACACTGGAACAGGTTGCCCAGAGAGGTTGTGGATGCCCCCTCTCTGGATGTGTTTAAGGCCAGGATGGATGATGATGTCTAGACATGTTCAACAGCAGCATCTATTTATTTTTTATTGCAATTGACACTAATGGCAATTGACACTAGTGGGGGCTTTTTAGACATTTTGTTTTACTGATATTTCAAACCTTTGAGGGTGCTTCCTTCCATAAACCATTTCTCCTGACATAGGCATCCTTCTTAACAACCCCCCCCCAAGCTGTACAGTCCACCCAGCTGTCTCAGCCTGAGCTGCTCTGGGTTACTGTGGCCATACAACTGCTGGTGCTGCTGAACAGGGATATGCCAATTGATGCTGGGTAAGAGCTGAGCAAGTTTGTGACACAGCCAGGAACAAATGGCCAGGAAACACAGGGTCTGGTCAAGAAAGTGCCTCTGGAACCATAGCCTAAAACATTCCCCTCTTTTGTGTAAAGTACAGGTTACAGGATACAGCATAAATGGCTGTAATACCTCCAATGATATTGCTGTTTTGTGAAGACAGAAATTCAGACTTGCTTCATTTTTTTTCTTTTAAAAAATGTCGTAAACATATTATTAGCTTTTTTCTGTTTAAAATAACTAAATGCTCTGGGAAGTATCAGAGCAGTCACCATGTCCTAGCTAAATGGTTTGTTTGTACCAAATTACTTTCTACTCTTAAGCAAAAATAATTTAATCAAGTTTAAGAAACCAACTATGTCTTAACAGATTAACAGGGTTGCTGCTGTTAAAATCAATTTGTTGCCAGATTTGTTTACAAAACTTCTCTTACAGCGATGGGTGAACTTCCTGGAATTTGCCAATCTTTTGAATAAATATTGTGGAGGATTTGTAAAATAATAATTAATTTTTTCCTCTGAATGAAAATCAGGCAATTTGCTCAGTGTAAAAAAACGCTTGCAACCAAAGGGAATCCTTTGTTTGGGGGTAGTGGAGAGGCAAGGAAATCTGAATGCTCCCTTTCCTTTTCTAAACAACATTTGGGATACAATAGCTACAACTAATACAGGAATTGTAATTTATACATTGGTTTCGAGATATGCCTTTTTAACTTGCTTCACAGTTCAGAAATAAGCTCAATTTTTTATTTCAGGTTTTGAAATGCTTCAAAAGTCTGGAGTTTTTTCTAAAAGTTTTTTTTGGTGGTTTTTTTTTTTTTGGCTATGTTGTAGTTTGGAGCAGACTGATTACTAAGATGAGCATGGGATTTTTTGATAATGACTCATATATGACCACAAGTGGTGCTCTAACAAAGGTCTAAGGTGTTTAAGTTTGGATGGCCGCTATCACCATCTCAGACAAGGAGATAAGCTTACTGTCAACATCCATTCATTCTGCTGGGATATCTGAAAGGACCAAATGATTAAATGCTTATCCTAGTTAAAGAGAAAACAAGAGTAAGTATTCACATTCCACCTTCTGCCTTACTGCAAGCTGGGGGTTTTTTGTGGGATTTGGGGGTTTTTAATATTTTGTTAAGTGATCATGAGGAAAATATTTTTCGTTTATGAAACAAAACAGCTAACCTGCTCTTTCATGTGCGAAGTCAAGAAACAATCCCTAAAGAATTCATCCATTAGAATGAATTTGCTCCATTGGAGAAGAACCCCGGAGAAGGTAGCTCTTTACTAATCACGTGACAAACCATCCTCTCACTTAGAATAACATGCTTTTATTATTTTTTGGCCAAATCCCAAATTAGTCCTCGATAAAAGACTTACAGTTCTACCATTAGGGATAGGCCAGTGGCCAATGTCAGTCTGCTAATGGCAGTAACAGCTTGAAGGACATCAACATCACTGTCCAGGTGAATTAAGCACATAGATTGTCAGTAGATCCTACAGATACATTGTGAAAGAGTTCACGGACTTCATGGAAGACATCACATTTTGCAGGCAAACAGTCTTCCTTTGATTATTTAAATGTCAGATCAGTAGTACTGAGTCTTTCCAGTCATCATTCCCAAAAAATTTTCCAGCTTTTGAAATTATCATGGCTGATCTTAAAGGTTTGATTAGACAGAGCTACCACACACTGCTGCTGTCCTAATTCATTAAATTCCACTGGGCCCATCCATCCTTCCAAAGCCTTACTGGGTGAATTTGAGCCATGTTTCCCACAGTCATATGGACAAAGCTGCATGTTGTCAGGATGGGTAAGAATCTCCATTTTAAAGACAGTCTCAAGCTTTTGTCTAGAGAGGCTAATACTGCCACAAGCAACTAGTAAATCCTGGCAGACCATCCACATGAGTATCTCTTTCTGTATTTGCACAATGTCAAGTACACTAACAGCACTGAATAAATAACAATCATAGAAACCCAGAGTCAGCCAGGAAATGGCTGTGAATGAGACATTCATGTTTTAAAACTTGAAGCTGCAAAATTATCTTGTGATGATTGTGAGAAAACTGTTCTTTTCCTTTTTCCCTGTTGTCTTTTCCTAAAGAAGAAGAAATGCTAATGCTGCTGAAGATACAAAAAAAGTATACTTGGTCCCAAATTACATGATTAAAGGATATTAAGCGTCCTGCCTGCTTGATACCTTCAAGGAGCAAACTGAAGAACAGTCCTGATTTTAAATCCAAACAATCTATTTCTAATTCAAAAAAAAAAATTAAATAAAAAATTGAATACAAGTACCTTATATGTGAGAAAGAGGGAGAGCAGCTGAAAAACAGTTTTACCAGACAGCCTTATTCTTGATAATGTCTGGGTAATGTCAACTTTTTTCTAAATATGATTGAAATTCCATGTTAAAAGGGATTTATGAGAGTCATAAATTTACAACACAATGAGCAAAATTCATGGGGATTTCAGCTCCAGCTCTATAGACATAATGATGAAGGGCAAGTCCATTTGGTAAAACAAGTTAATATTGGCAAACTCTTGACAAACATTGAAGATTATTCTTTCTACTCAAAAGAATCAATTGTGTCCCCTTCTCTGGTGAGGTGTAGAGCTCCTACAGTATACTAAAGGTATATCAAGACTGTATTTTTATGGTTACATACGAGAAGAAACAGATTCTTATGGAACTTTAAAATCTGCTTTTATAATTGCTGCCAGGAATACATGTAAAAACATTTTTTTATCATGAATCTTTAACAGAAATGCAAAAAGATCTGAGGAATGCCTCAATATAATTGTTAGTCCACGAGCATTAAAATTGCAATTAAGTTAGTCCACAAGCATTTGTCAAAAGATATAATGGCAAGGATTATAAAGGGAAGAATAAACTGAAAACACAGAATGCCAAAAATCACCATCTGCTGAGATGATGGAGTAACATGCTCAAAGCTGCTAAGGTGTTACTAGTGCTGTTGCATGTTACAATATTAAACAGTTAATTGCAGTTCATGGGTTCTAAGTAAAAGGACTGGGGACTGCTTTTTACCATAGCAACCACAAAAAAAGAAATCTCTCAGAGCAAGTATGCAATATGAGATGACAAAAAAAAGCAAAATAAATATATCTGTAATTCAGCATTTAAACTATAATTATTAGAGAAATTCCTGTTTCCAAATTTACATTCAGAGTATCCTCCGGAGAGTAAGACATTCGCTTCAAAATTACAACAAGTCTTTCCTTAGGGACAGGAAGATGTATTAGATTCTGCATCTTATCTCACTAATACCTGTTCAGATGACTCCTACTGCTTACATAAACGGAGTAAGGAAAGAGAATGAACAAAAATAAAGGAAAACTTCTATCATCTTACTGATGTGTGACCACTTGTGCTGCAGGCAGGTTTAAATTAATCAAGCAAGATCATGTGTGCTGTTGTTTACATTTGCCATTCCTGTTGTGTGCTGAGGTCAGCTTAATTGTGCTCTTTTACCAAGAAAAGCAAGTTACAGTGACAACATTTCTGATTTTTTAATCCCAGGACAGTTAGAGAGAGGAAGGGGCAAAAGTAAAATGACAGTGATGTCATCATCATTATTCCTTAACTATTAACACATGATAATTTGATACTGATGGAACTTCTTATCCATGTTCCCTTTTGAAATAAAGACAATGGTTCTATTTTTGACAGAACAGTTATTTTGATGTGTGACTCTTCTAAGACCTTTGCAAAGGCTGGATAGTTGTAGGGGCAGCAAATTAGACAAACAGCAAACTACCTGGAGTGGTGATCTATACCAGGTGAAGAGAAAGAGAGAGCTAATAGAGAGGTGCTGCTGGTTAAAGTACCCAGAGGATACATGCAGGGCAGGAGACAATAGTAACGATTCTATTTCATCAGCCCTGTAGTAACTAAAGGTTTGAATAAGGAAATGTTTTTGAAACATCTATTGTAACTGCTGAAAACAATTATGTCTGTGCTATCTGCCAACTCTCATAATTAGCTGCTGTTGTTTTCAAAGTGTGTTTGGGAAATTTTGCAAAATCTAGGACCAATAATCCCATGGCTTGCACAGCATGCTCTTAGACTTCCTCCACAAATGTAGTATGAAAACTGAACAGAACAGCTGGCTACATTAAGATTCAGATTGACAAAGACAGACTGAGGGGGTTCTGTCAGCTGAGGTAAAAATTTCCACAGGCAAAAATATTAAACAGTGAATAAATGGAAGAATTCACTCAGATTTGAGCACTTCCAGGATCCAGAGATGCGCTTTGAGCTTTCCTTCTACAAATCCATGGCTCCATGCACTCAATGGAGTTGAGTTACCCAAACATGACCACTTCTAGCCCCTCCAGTATAGAGTCATCTTTCTATTTCAAGTAATTAATATTGCACTGCTATTAAATATCATGTTCATCTAGGGACTGTTGTTACCTCTTTCTTTCATCACCATAAGTCACTCCAATATTTACAGCCTCTAACTTCATATTAGTATTTGTTTCTAACAGCATGACATAAGTTTTGCCCCATCAGATAAGAACAATTTTAGAAATATTTTGAAATTATCAAATCTACTTTGACATGAACACACAATTCAACAAACTGATGCAGTTTATGCTACTAGGAGATTTGACTGAGTTGTATCATTGTGCTAATTATGATGTTAGGACACTGAAAAAAGGCTTCACTGTTATTGTAAATAAAAGAGTAAACACCTCTTGCCATAGAGAAGTGAGTGTCAAAATATGGTTAAACAAATAATCTTCTGCAATATTTTGGAGCCCATTATCCACAAAGCCTTCTGAATTTGATAGCCTTCCTATATCACAGGCTGCAATTGTAAGTCTTCTGAAGTCACTAGCTGATGCAATGCCAAGAGGAAAAAAAATGTTCTTAAGGCAGAAGGAAAAGTAGATATTGTATTAGCAGGTTGTATTAGTGAGTCCTTGACTGCAAATACGAATGTAAGTGAAAATGTAAGGGCTCAGATTTAGTATATACAGAATAAGACTCCAAATCCATAAAAGGAAGAAGAGGACTCTGTATTTAGAAACTGGCTTTAATTTGAATATTTCAATTGATTTTTATTTTTACTACTATTATTAAGCAGATTTAAAACACACAGAGGGAATCCAGACATACACTGTCTTTTAAAAGAGAAGCATTATTTTAATTTGTCAATTAAAACTACAGACAGTTCTGCCTATAAACTGAAGTTGAACTATGAAATATTGAAATTAAAATTTTATAATTATCTTTAGTTAATTTTTTTTCCCTAAAACAGTATTGTTCACATTTCAACAGCCTTGTAACTTTTGCATATGCCAGATGTCACACGCTGAGCATCTACAAAGTAAGACTGATTCAATGCAGAGAGCTGCATGACTGGAAGTCATTTGACATTTATAATGTTTGATGGTCATAGAAGTACAGAAGATTTTCTTAATCTGAACCTGTAAAGCTGCAACCTTAGCTCTTGAGTGATTCAGAAATGTGGATGCTTCATTAGCAATATGGGATATTCTCCATACTGTCTTGACTTTCATTTTGTCTTCTTGAGTAGCTACACTTTTTTTCACTTATCATTAGTACTGTGTGCTTGTACTTTGGTTGGAAGAACAGCATCTTAGGAACACTCGTCAAACCGCAGGTTCCCAATAAACAGACTATCAATGAACAAGCTATTTATATCACTAAGAGGAAGATCTAATTAAAAAATTAATGAGACTTGTGAGACAGTACCTGAGGTCTATCCCCATCTGGTCTCTGCAGCTACATTGCCTTCGCAGAATGGCCAGTGAAGGGTCTGATAGCAGAAGTGTACAGTGGCACACAACATATTCTAAAAGATGATGGTTTCCAAACATCTGTGAAGCAATCTCTCATTGCATGTGAGACAATTAAATATCAAACATATTTTTTACTTCAATTGCTTTTAGTTGTCAGACAGAAAAGCCAGGGTAGGACTTTTTAATAGAAGATGTGATGGAAGGACTAGAAATAATGGATGTAAATTGGACCTGGGTCAAAGCAATCCCAAGCACAGATACAGGCTGCGTGGAGAGTGGCTTGAGTGCAGCTTTGAAGAGAAAGTCTTGGGAGCATCAGTCGATGATAAACTCAACATGAGCCACCAGTGTGCACTCGCAGCCAAGAAGGCCAACCAAATCCTGGGTTGCATC
Organism: Turnix velox; assembly: GCA_013400935.1. NCBI lineage: Eukaryota > Metazoa > Chordata > Aves > Charadriiformes > Turnicidae > Turnix > Turnix velox. Next base: position 107,780 of record VZTY01012210.1, on the reverse strand, counting down.
AAGAGGAGTGTGACCAGCAGGTCAAGAGAGGTGATTTTGCCCCTCTACTTGGCTCTGGTGAGACCCCACCTGGAGTATTGTGTCCAGTTCCGGAGCCCTCAACATAAGAAGGACATTGAGCAATTGGAGTGGGTCCAGAGGAGGGCCACAAAGATGGTCAAAGGGCTGGAGCAACTGCCTTATGAAGACATGATGAAGGAGATGGGGTTGTTCAGCCTGGAGAAGAGAAGGCTCAGGGGGGACCTCATAGTAACTTATCAGTAACTGAAGGGGGCCTGCAGAAAGGCAGGGGTAGGACTTTTTAATATGATATTGGATGGGAGGACCAGAAACAATGGATGTAAATTGGAAGGGGGTAGATTTAGACTTGACATAAGAAAGAAATTCTTTACAGTGAGGGTGGTGAAACACTGGAACAGGTTGCCCAGAGAGGTTGTGGCCCCGTCTCTGGAGGTGTTTAAGGCCAGGGCTGGACAAGGCACTGAGCAGCCTGATCTAGTGGCAGGTGTCCCCTATGGCAGGGGGATGGATCTCGATGATCTTTGAGGTCTCTTCCAACCCAGACTATTCCATGATTCTATGATTCTTTTTCTCTCACTGTGCCCCAACATCTGCTAAGGCCTTTGGGGTGCATTTGGAGCGAGCACAGTATTTGCAGTGCTTATCAGAAGACACTGTCTTTGACACTTCTAGGTTGGGATGGAAATCTCAGTGGGACAAAGCTCCTTTGACAAGTTAGCACATCAATACAAGGAGGTAGGAGAGACACAATTGATTTCTGGCACTCCATTTCCAGCCTCAGCCAGAAATACAAGACAAACAGGCTCACTTTCTTCTGCAGTTTCAACATGTCTGCTTCCTGTATGAGCTGGAAATAGGACATACCATAACAACAACTGTCAAAACATTTCAGAACCTCAAGCAAGGTGTGATCGGAGTCATCTTCTGGAAGCAGCGAGGGGAGCCATGGGAGCAAGCTGGGCCCCTTCTGCTATCCAAATGTGACCTTTACTAAAGGCATCACGGTCTGACACTCAACCAAACCTTTTGTCTGTGAGGACACAAAGTTTCAGAGCCATGGATGAGTCCCCATTTACTGTGGGGATCGTGGAGGTGATGGGAGAGGGGCCCAGCTTGTGCTTCAGCCCTTGTGCAAAATGGTGGGTTGAAGTAATAGGACGATTGGTGTAAGAAGGGGCTGACCTCCACGATCAATATGATCTGCCAGAATCCGTTTATTGTGAGCATGAGACAAGCTTATATACAGTGATGGCTACTTATCAATGCTACTAACATACTGATTGGTTACAGGTTACCTTCTTGCATTAATGTCAGACCCTCCTCTTAGAGTTCTTCTGCCAACACACAAGGCCGTTGTTATCTTGCTCATTCTTGACTCCTTCTTAGTTCCCACTGCATAGAGGACTCTTTCCCAAAACAATGGAAGGCATAAACAAGCTCCAAGGCCTCAGGTGCCGCAGGCTCTGAGCTGAGCAGTTGTTAACCCTTTATGGCCTGTGCCCATACTGCAACAGTGGGTAGAGAGGCCTCTGTTCTGAGGGAAAAGGGTTTCCAGCCAGGGTCAAGACAAAGCTGGGGAAGGATTGGTGGCTTCCCAGGGAGAGCCAGAGGGGATTTGGTTGCTGAAAAGGAAGGAGAAGGAAAGCAGGATTCCCCCAAGAAGGTAAGGAAGCATTTAGAGAGAGCAGAATGGTGCAGCCCCAGGCAGCTTTGTGAGGAGAGATAGGCAGCTCAATGGTGGGAGGTGAAGAGATGAGTCAGGGCTGGGAGAGACATATGGGAGAGACCTGTCTTCCACTGAGGGAGATGGGGCAGAGGAGACATTCCTAAATGCAAAGTAGGGGATGAAAAGCAAGGCAGAGCACACTGAAACACAGGGTAGGGTTTAGTGAGGGAGCTGGGTCCAAGCAGGGGGGGTGGTGAGTGAGAGATTGGCAGCAAAAAAGAGGACAGTGGACAAGATGGTGGTTCAGCAGGGTGACCTGGTGGGAGATGAAAACCCACCCTGCAGTGTCAGGGAAAATGTGGTAGAAAATAGCAAACAACATTCAGAAAAGGGAAGCATTTGAGACAAAGAGGAATACAAGTAGGATAAATATGGCACCTACACTGAGAAGGAACAGAAGAAAATTGATTATGACACATTGGGGTAGATGCAGTAAGTGGCTGTTGCGTGCTGACAACACAAGCAAGCACGGCTGGTGATTGGAAAGTTCTAGTATACCTTATTCAGCAGGTTTTTAGTGGACATATATTTCTATGCCTACCCTATGAGAAGTGTGTGGAGATCTTTGGGGACCCGTGTTTTTTGGATTTTGCTATTCACACAGGCATCATGAGAGAGTAAAGCTCAGGAATTTAGCATTACTATTTGAATGTGGACTTAATGCTAAAGTGAGTTTACTTTTTCTATTTACAAGTATTTTTATAATGCACTCCCCTGACCTGATCTAATCCTCATCTTCTTGCTTTAAGTCCTCCTGATGTGGGTAGTGTGTTTTAAGAAGTGAATTTGAGATTCATGTTTGTTATGGGTTGTGACATATATACTTCTGAGACTGGATGTTCAGGTGTTTGATGGGAGTATTCTTGAGGGAAAGAATACTTGAAAGATAGAAGGGTCAGAGCTGAATTTTTGGAAACGTGGCTGAAACCTAAACTGTTGCAAAAAAAAAAATGAAAGTGCTTTGGTTCTAAGAAGCAATTGGTAAGTCCTTGTGTCAAGTGAAGGGACATGTCTGGATTGTACAAATCAGCCCCACTGATGGTCCTATTACTAGCTTTGGTATCAGAAACACTTCAGCTTGGTAACACTGTCAATAGGATAAATTACAATCTTGAAAAGGATGATAAATCAGCTGCAGTGCAGTGCTAGGTTTATGCATTCAGATTACAAGCAATACTTGAGCAAAACAGTTTATAACAAGCTTTTAGACACTGAAACTAAAGGACACACAATTAATTTTTAACACTGCTTGCCTAACTGTCATGGGTTTGAAATGAGTAGTAACTGTTGTTCTCCATAAGGAGGTCTTCTTTTGGTAGTACTTTTTCTTCAAGTTTTATAAAGTTCACGGTAATAAGTTATTTTCTGTTCATGGATCTGTACAGTATACCTCTCTTTAGATCTCCCATTTCAAGTGATTAGTGCTGCTGTAGTGTTACAAGCATTGTTTTGTTTTGGGTAAAGCAATTTGCAACACTTGAGAAACAAAGAAATATGGTTTTGTTAGGATACATGAGTATCTTGCTCTGAATTTCTTTCTCAGTTCTCCATTTTTCAGAATGTTTCTTTTTTAAGTGCTCACTTCTTCAGCTAAGATGGAATCAAATGTTCAATTCAGGCTTTTTTTTCTTGCATTATTTCAGAGGACATTAAAATACAGATTTCTGCTGTAAGCGTCTATTTCATGCAGTTTTCTAACTTGAGCACTCACATGGTGTTTGAGACACCTTCTGAAATGATGTAGAGATCAGAAATAGTACATGGACTGAGCTTCTGTCCAGTATGGCTCTAGCAAGACTGGCTGATACTGGATTTTACATTTGGCTTGCTAGGTGTCATTTGGCAGACTAGGATGATACACTGTATTAAAAGACAAAGTTTCTAAGTAAGTTTTGCAAGAGGAAAACTCTGGTGAGTTTTGCAACTTCTCAAAACAAACTCCTCAGGTGTCTTTTTCACTGAGGTACATTTGTAGTATTAAATAGAAACTCTGGAAAGAGAGACTATAGATAGAAAATCCATAGGTCGAAATGAGCAAGAGTGTAAGGATCCACTATAAAAATCCTTTGCACACCAGTCAATTTATAAATCAGTTTTACAATTCTGAAATTCCTAGAGGCAGATTGATATTTCTGTGCTTTTGTGACTGTCAGCCAGCTAGTTTGCTAGTTTTCTTTAAGAAAGTCTCGTGGTTCATTTACTGTTCCAATCCCACCCAAGTAGATACCTGGTTTCATAAAACTGTCTGCTACATAATAATTTCTGCTATACAGAATAAAACCACTGTTGTGGTAAATCCATTGCAAAATAGCATCCTGAGAGGTACTAATGAATCTCTTGCCAAACTGCTTAAATTGTAATGACTTTGTCACAGGAACATCATATGTTTATAATCTTGTTATGATACTGAAGCCTTCTACAGCTGGGATTTTTGTAATGCTGCTGTAGCCAGCATGAAGCCATCTGGTGCACTTACTGCCAGGTGTACACGATTTAAAGCAGTCACAAATTTTTGTTATTGTTACTGTGACTACACGTGCACCTTCCCCAAACTCCTGTTTTCTCAGTGCATGACACTAGAGTTGAAATGTAATCATGTAATTTTATGTTTGTACATGGTGACCACATACAATGTTCCCGATAGCCACATGTGGGAAATGCTGGTTTTGCTTGTTCTCCTGTAACACTTAGATCCTGAATATTACATAAATGTTGGATCAATCTCCACATAAGCCAAAGATTGATACACAGCTTTGGATCTCTTCTAAATGTTGTAACTTTTCCTGTGCTTTTATAAGATTTAAATCTTTAACTATGTTTCTAGTAAGTAGATATAGGAACATCTGATTTTTATCTCATGGTTACTTAGTGGAATGCTTGCACTTAAGATCTTATTAAAAGACTAGTGATATATGGATTAAAAAGATTAGAGTTAGGATTCATCTGTATTTTGCTGCTTATTAATTAAAGGCCTTAACTTGCTTATAGTTTATTTTTTTAATTCTATGTCATGATTGGATCAGTGTAGTATTTAGAAGCAACTAAGATTGAGGGTGCATTATATTAAATTCAGAAAAACCACATAGTAAAAGGAAGCCCTTACTTTGCAGTTCAAATAAAACAAGATCCACAGGGACTGGGGAGAGAAAGAAGTACCTGACTTAATTATTTTTCTATGGCAGTGAGTTGTTCAAGGTCATAGAAGAATTAAGTTTCTGTATTGGTGCACAGAGGACATTTAATCTGCACTGCAACACGCAGTGATTTTACTCATTTCCTATGGAAATAAGTCTTCTATCACCATGTTTGTGCCTTTTCCTCTTTTTTTTCTCCCATCTGTAACTTTTGGATCCATTGACTAATAGAAAAAAATCTGAAAAATTGGTAAAAGTCTTAAATACTATTTTCTTTCTACAAATTTTGTGAAAACAGATGTCAGGAAAAGGGAAGAAGAAACCACCTGAATGCTCTTGCTGTGTTAAAGCTACAGCATGAGTTCACTTTCACAAGAGAGAACTACATATGATTCTATATACTCCCACCCTTGGGAACCCTCTTCCATACTGTTAGATCAGCTCTCTTCCTATTTCCTGATGGGACTCCAGAGAGTAAGACAGTTTTGTCCATGCTACATACAAGAGTTTGATTTTACTTCAATTTGGAAGGAAATAAGTCATGTACTTGGGAAGGACCAAAGCACAGAATTGAGGCTACTTATCTGCAGCTTCAGGACTTGCACCCTAAAAACCAAAGCAGACAACCCAATTAGTAATAGATTGCTCCAGAATGGGGCTTGTTCCTTTGTGCAGATCATAAAAGTAGCAAAGAGGTAATCAAAGCAGAACTTGCACTTTTCAAACAAAAGGCACTGATAATTGGAAGGCTGAGCATATCTGTTCTGATGGCTGTGGAACCATTTGTTTAATGATAGTGTTGGTTTTGAATACATATGGTAGGGAGGAGGAAGAATTTCTTTGGGAGGGCTTTGGAAACTTTTTTTCCTCAAACTGTACGTCAATGGATTGTTTCATTTTAGGAAGGAATTGGTACATCTTGCATCTTTGATTTTATGCTAATTTTTCTTCATATGGTCTGTTTCTGTTAGAGCATAGGCTGTAGATCTGCAGTGTGTCATGGTAAGCAGCATGTAGATTAGTGCCATGTGTTAAATTTGGAAAGTTTCTTCACTTTTTTTTGCTTGGTTTGTGGCAGCTTGTATTAAATAGTTTCCCCCACTCCTTTTTTCTCAGTTATATGGCTAGGAATTGCATTATTGCTTGAATATCCTATAGCAGAGTTTAATGTCAGTTAAATGTCTGGCCGTAATGTATTCCTGAAATCTCATGTTGGTTTTCATTGATGGGGATTTCCTGGGTACTCATGTGCTTTTCTATCTTCTCTCCAGTTACATCTTGGGTAATCAGAGAAGCACTATGCATAACTTCTTTAATTATGAGACTATTTGGCTGCTTTCAGGATGTTTTCTCAACTATCTTACAGTGAATTTGAACATAAGTGCCACACATGGCTCACTATTACCTTCCCATCATTTATCATTCCTCCTAAGGAGTTCCATCTTGCTGTTTCTGAATTAAGAGTTTTATGTATGGTGAGCAGGGTTTTCAACCTCAATGCAAGCAGTTTGTCTCCTCCTTATTTTTAATTCCTCATTGATGATTATGTCTCCTTATAATGAAAGACATCAATCATATCCATTTTGCTAGACTGAGTCAGTCTTCTCATACGATAGACTCTTAACTCCTCCTCCTTTCCACACTTTTCTGTAAGAAGATCAATTTAGCTATAACAGTACCAAATATTCCATAATAGGTCTTTCCATGGCTTTGTATCATATGATGACGACTTTTCCTGCTTCTGCAAACTCTGTGTGTAATAATATCTAAGGCCACACATCTTATGGCTGCTTCACATTTGTTGCTAATAAGCCTGCTGTGATTGACTGGCTCTTTTTAGAGGGGCACTTTGTTGAGTTTTCTGCTCCTTTGATTGTTTTAATTGTGTTCCTATAGTTTCCTGTAGCTAATGTTACATGACTGGAGGCACTCTGACCAGGCCATATGGTATCAAAGGGCATTAATGATAGGACTTGTATGTTACAGCTACTTTTTGGATGAGGCAGAGTGAGAAGCGTGAATGCCGTCTGTATTTAATACTGCATCTACTAACTGTGTGTAAAAGGCAAAAGGGTGTTTGTTCTTTGCCCCAAATGTTTAGCAATTTTAGTATCGTAAAGAGAGCATCTCAATGAAATTCTAATTTACTTAAACCCACTGCATACCATAGTACCATGTATGAACCTTTCTCCAGGCAGCAACTCCTCTCTTGCCTCTCTGGCCTTGGGAGGGCCCTAAATACCCAATTTTCTTGAGCCTAGACTAGTTCCATGCTTTGTATAAGCGTTGTCCCACAAGGGTTTGAATCAGCAAAAAGCAAATGGCAATCAAGAGTCTGAATCGTGTGGGAGGGAGGAGAGGCAGGATGGGCATGACTGAAGCCCCACACCACTACCCCAAGAGGTGTCTGTTGGACTAGAATCGCCAATTGCCAGCACTGCCGGGGCTGCAAAGCCCTGCCAGAGATGCTTCTTGTCCAGTCACTGAGGCTGCTCAGATGGAACCAAGTCCTTCACCTGTACTGTTTATGTTTGGCTTCACAGGTGTGAGGTGGAGCAAGAGGCTTACGCTGTGTCTCCTTGCCCAGACTGGGTATATTGAGTACAAAAACTTCCATGGTTGTGTTATTTGCTATTCTTCCCTCAGTGAAGAAATAAACCAAAAAGACACAGTACTAGAATGCGATGAAAAGCACACACGTCCTGTAGGTTAAGTATAACGAGATGAAAACTTAGGTGTTACTGGAAGAGCTGCTGCACCGTAGACCAAAAAGACCAAAACAAACAAAACCCCCTCTTGCAAGCAGCCGAAGCCTGTACTCGGGCACAGACGATGTAGTACTTGCACAACAAAATGGCTGTGGTTGTGGTTATAGGTGATCCACGGGGGCGCAGCTGGAGGCAGTCGGGGGGCGGAGGATCCCCGGCAGTGCGGGGCCGGTTGCGGGCGCCGGTGGGGCCGTGCCTCAACTACCGAAACCGCGTCCCAGGCACTTACTGCAGGGCGCTGCAAGATGCGGGGCGTGCATACCCGGGGAGCGCAACGCCAGCGGCTGCTTTCCCTTCCCCAGCGAGGCTCCTCGGTGTCAGCCCCGCACAGCTCCGCTCTACACGGAGCTGGCTCCGCCGGGCCGGGCCGGGCCGAGCAGGGGCGCGGAAGGGCAGCGCGGGGGCGGCCCGGGCCCGGCGCTCCCCTCGGAACGGGCGGCA
>VZTY01012210.1:0-99083 GCA_013400935.1 Turnix velox | reverse complement strand
GGAGGATGCTGTGGGGGGTGGGGGGTGGGCGGTGGGCGGAGGGTGCTGTTGCGGGGGGCCCGGCGGTTCCGCTCCCTGGCAGATGCTCCAACCATTGTGCTTTTGCTGTTGCAAATAGAAACACCGCTCACCTCCTCACCTCTCCTCATCCTCCCCCCGCCAAACAATAAATGCACACCCCTGGGCCCATGGTGTTTCCTGACTCTTCTTCTCTTCTGCAGGTGTAGATCTAGAAGAGACTGGAAAGGAGGGTGGAAAAAGCAGGGAGGTTATGAGGCTTAATAAAGAAGGTAAGTGGATAGTGCTGGCACACCTCTCTACCTGTCTGTCTCTTGGTGGCTGTGCATGACTGTGGTTTGGCCTTGACAAGGCAGCCTAATAGCTTGTGGATCTCTCTGCTGTGAAGAATGTTTCAAGGTTGGATACATGCAGATGACTGCCACTGTGTCAACTTCTTTTGAAGTACAAATATAACAGGTGTACACATGTGACTGACAGGCGATAAAAGATAAGGCAGTTTTAAGTCAAAAGACAGGTACGCATCAGTGGCCATATTGGATTATTTTAAGATCCTGTCCCTTCTTGGTGCAACACTTCACTTGCTTCAGTGTGAAGATGAGCAGATAAACCTATGTGCTCGTCAGCTTTAGATGTTATATTATCATGGGTGACTGTAGTGAAAAATTCACTTGCAGAGGAGATAAGATGTCTCTTACTATCTTTGAGTTCGTTTGTTTTAGCTCAGGTCGCATTTTATGTCATTTTCACCACTGAGTGGGACTTGCAGTCAGCTGGGTGGCCAGCCTCTAATATTATGTTAGGCCAAACCATGCATACTATACAAACCCAAATATAATAGGTCATTTGGGCTGTAAGGTTTTCTTATGATACTGTAAGTATGAATAGGCAAATTCCTGGAGAATGGTATTTGCTAATACGCCATGCCTGACACAGTTCTGTCACTTCCCAGAGTGGAAACTTTAGTGGTGAGCACAGGCAAATCACATCAACACATTTTGTTTGCGATATTCATTGTTAACATTGTGCTGCAGTAACACCTAATGCAACTAGTGAAAGAGTTTGGGGTGTATTTTCAAATGGATTTCTGTTTCTGTTCTATTAAGAATGTGTGATGCACAGACAGCCTTCATATCATGAGAAATATTTCTTGTGAAGTATAAGGAGCAGCCTCATCATAGTGAAACTTAAGTGTGGTTTATGGGTCCTGAGAGAAACTCCACCCTTACCTGTAATATCCTAATATATACTCTGAAATAATGTTAAGTTTCTCATTATATGATATGATAGTTGTCATTACATGCGTGTTTAATTTTAGCATCTTGGCAGCTTAAAGGAATCTTACGTTTTTCAAACAAACTCTCAAAAAAAGAATGAATTAATCAGTAATGTAGATTCTTTTGATAAACTGTAAAATTACACAGAGTGCGCATTAAATAAAATTATCTAAAATACCATAAACTCTCCCTTTTGGAAGATGTTTATAGAGATGCCGAGCTTGGTTGCGTGCTTCTCTTGCTTCTCACATACATGAACCTCTCTAATTTGCCATCCCAAAAATGTTAGAGGCAAAACTGGGATTTCCATGTACTGTATTTATTGGTGAGAGGTTCAAGCCTCAGTTTTTATATAACATTAGATTCTAAAGTGATTATCCAAAAGTCTTGCTAATGGCCTTCAGAAGAAGCTTAATTTTTTGCGATTGTTTTGCACTTCAAAGTCTTTGAACACAAATTCTTATAAGCTTACTTGAGACATAAAGATTGAAACTCATCTGTACTCCTCAGTCCAAACCTAATATGCAAATTGTTTCCTAGAAGGATTTAGTTTAGATTACCAGATCTGGTCTCTTGTTTATTTTTGGAGGGGAGTTGGAGACTCTGTTTAAACACACTACCAGAAAAATTATTTCCAAGCAAAGTCTGATGTTGTTGCTGACATGGAGATAGTTACAGGTGTGAAGCATGTACTAGCTTTTCTAATGCAGTTTGAAAAAACAAAATTGACTGTTATATTTAGAAAATAGAAGGCTTTAGGAATTTTATTGCTTCCAAGTAGTAACTTGCTTTAAATCACTTAAAAAGGACTTTCACAAAGCCTGAATAAATTAGTATGCGTTGAAATGTTTCTACTGTATTCACCTAAGCAGTCTTTTAATGCAGGTGTTTTCACCACACCCATCCGTGTGTCTGAACACCCACTATAAATCTTCCTTGAGTCTTGCTATTCTTTTTAATAAAGGTGGGGAAAATTTTGAAGGTTAGATTGTCTACAGAAAGCAGTGCTCATGTGCTTCCAGAAACGCTTGTACACGTTTTCTGATTTTCCACGCATCTGTTGCGTGACATGGTGACTTTTTTCATTTGCTTTTTTTATAGACCACAGCTGTGATTGTGGTAGGTCTTAATACCAAACCCAACTAATTTTTCTCTGCAATCTTACCTGTTTGAATAGGTCTTCTTGTGGTGTTTATGGTTTCAGGTTATTTGAAGTGGTGTCTTAGAAAAATCAGGCTTTAGGTGCATATGGTAACTGGAGGATGACAGGCAGGCTGACAGGACTTTTGAGTATCAAAAGTTTCAGTCCTGTCTGATAATGACAGTGTTAAATCTGAACTTGATACATTTAACTCTTGTGGCAGTTGTTGGCATTTTTCTACTTCAGTTGACACAACCAGATTTACATGGCCATTCACTTGTGTGCAGTTACTCAGGGAGCCTTTTTAGACTAGTGGAACTGTGTGTAGAACATTTTGTGAGAAGCAGTGGTTAGACAGTGGTCTTCTCCAGACCAGGATAAGGTGTTTTCCTTTTTGGTTTCATAGAAAAAATTAATTAGGTATCAAAAAGTGCTTCCTGCTAGCTTCATCCCTGCATTGCTGCCTCCTTTGTGGTCTGTGTTTAGCGTGATGGACTGGTCTTCCTCCTCTTCTAACCCAGTCAGTAACCTAGGATGAAGCATTCCCTAGTGACAGCAGGGAGCACTGCCAAACCTCCACCTGCCCAAGAGGTTGATTCCTCTTAGCATGTCCTTGGACAAAGGGGTTGCAATCTGGCTATGCCCTTCATTTCTATAATGTGAGAGATGCGCCGAGACCTCATCCCCCTGTGCCTCATCTTTAGGACAGAAGACATAGGAATGCTGCTGACTGCTTTCCTTTATTCTACAGTGTGTATGTAGGCAGCACAGAGGGAGAGAAATTTCCTGAACAGTTGTTCAGTTTTGTAGATGGAAGTGCTTTTTTGCATGCTAATACTTTGTTTTCCTTCAGCAAACGCAGTGTGTCTATGCTTGACTTTTACTGGCACCTAGATTTGGAGAGAGTGGACTGCAAAGTTGCAGGTGTTCACAGAAAATAAGAATTATGCATAAAATCTTTGTGACAGAAAAAAACCCTTTACCTGCTTATCTAATCAGGAGGCAGTAACAGCATTGTGTAACTTATCTAACAAATCACTACCAACCAACTGGCTTAGCTGAAAGAGGGGTTATCAGAGTTGGAACAGCATTTAGAGTTTATACTGGATTTTTAAAAGTTGAATGGTGCATTTAAAGAAATGAAGATATTTTTGGTAGATACTGTGCATAGTAAAAGGAGTCTGTATATGCAGTCAATTTGTGTCCCATAAAAAGTCGCAGTAGCTTTAGATTGATACGGTATCATTCTGTTATCAGCATAACCTAGAACTGACTTTAGATTAATTTTGGACATGTAAGTCTTACATTATACAATAAAATAGTGGAAGAATGTAAATTTTGTTGTCTTCCTTGTGAAACTGTTATATAATGAGCAAATATGCAAGCATTAAGTGCTGGGAGTAACTTTTGGTAGGCACAGGCTGTAAAGGAGCAAAAGATACCAATGTGTTTCAGCTAACTACAGCAGGACTAATTGTGGCAAATGGGATTTAAATCTACGTCTGAGTACCTGGTGTCATAACTTCCATTTCTCAGTTTAGTGGGATTGTTTTATTGAGGTTTCAATCTGATGATGTGTGTGTTTTGTCTTGGATAGTCTTTTCACTAGCCATTCTGACTCACTATTGCTTAGCATCAGGGATGCTTCATAAATAATTCTATTCTATTTTTCTGATGATAAATTAAATTCGAGAATCTCCGTTCTTACTGTGAAGCCCCAAATTTGGCCATTTTACTTGAATACCCAAATAAACCAGAGTTTTAAATCTATTGTGTGGATGATTACAATCCATTTTACCTGTTTTCACATGTGATCCTGCCTATATATATCTGATGAAAAGCTTTTTGGTAAATCCTTTGGCAAGAACAAAATTAAAGGGATACCGGTGAGTTTTGATTTTGATTTTTTTTTTTTATTCTTCAGAAAAATATCTTGATGATTTTATCATTCTTCATGGAAAAATGAGGAGTTATGGATGTTGGGAGCTGGTAGGAACACTTGTGTAGACAAAAAAACCATGCAGCGTACCACATCCTATTTTATAAAAAGCAAGAGGAACAGAATCAAAATCATTTTATGAGGAGATTGTGAAAGAAGAGGAGAAAACAAAACCAGCTTGTTAATGTAAGCAAAGGGATTGGAGTTGTGATTTTTTTTGAAAAGTATTATTTATTTTTTTGCTTACTAGTGGTTTGCTGCTGATGTTGTTAGTCTCCTTTAAAAGTGTATAAAAGCAAAACATAAGACATTCTTGTTTTGGCACATGCCTTCATCTTTCACCTTTTTATGGTGGTAGGGAATGAAATGGATGAGGTGGAAAGGAAATTGTAACAAAGTTTCAAACGTTTATCCTAAAAGAAAGAGGTGATGTTATTGAATGCAAACTGCCGTAGTTAGTAATTTAGGGTTATTTTTGGGTTTGGTTTTGCAGTGGGCAAAAGAGAGGTGTGAATGTTGTATGACTTTCTTGTCCCTGTGAGCTAATAAGGATCTTCCAGGGTTCTTAAACAGATGTAATATTCAGGTGAAGCCTGATGAGTGAGAAAACTGTCAGTTGGCTGGGCACAACACTCTGGCTGTTGTGAAGAGAAACTTTTTCTTGTTGTCATTCCCAGTATAAAAATAAGAATAGTGAGCAAAGGTCCCCATGGGGATTTTCCTTATTTTTTCTTTAGGATGAGAAGTGATGGAGGGATTGAATTGTGATGTGTATTCTGGTCTTTAAATGTCTGAATGGTTTAGTATATGATATGTGGCTCATATTTTTTTCTTTTTCCTTTTTTTTTTTTTTCTATGGACAGCTTCTGTAGGGGCGTGGTGTGGCTCCTGGTAGTGGCTGTCACCTCATTTAATGTCTCTCAAGGAATGGTGACAGAGGAAGAATGAACCATTATGTATGATAATGCCCAGAAATTTAGTCAGAATTGTAGTTTATCCTCATAGTTACACAGCTATTTTCTGAAAGCTGTCCTTTAGTTTCATCAACCCAAACACTGGATAAAAAGAGTGGAGTAATGGTAAAGCTCTTTGATCAGACATTCTGTGGTTTGAATCAGCATTTTGATGTTTCTGAATATATATCTAAAACTGTTGTTCTTTAAATTACTTATTTAAAAATTCTAGTTCTGCTTGAGGGAGTTCAGGTGGTATTTCTCCCAGTACTTGTGCAACAGTTAATCTGAAGGGATTTGTTCACCTGTAATTTAAGCTACTTCTTTTGAACGTTGGTGGGGAAACTGTATGCAGTTTCCATTCCACTGACAGCACTGTCACTAAAGATCTGTCTCTGACATTGCTTCTACTTGCTGCAATTTATGACAGGACTTGAAAAAGAGGGGAATGTCTTGTTAATTAGAGCATACCCCAAGCAATATTGTCACCACAGAAAATTAAATTACTGCTTACATCTATTTTTGATTGCAATATACAAGCTCACGTGTTTTCTTGTTGATCTACCTCTGTCTGTTGTTAATAGTTTATAGATGAAATATAGATTTCCATGTATAGAAAAGGACTACTTAAGAGTTTAACCATTTCCACTGTGAATGGAGTAATTTCCTTGAAATGGACCTTTTATTCCTAGTTAATTTAAAACAAGAACATTAGTGGGTTCTGATTTGTATTTGAGGAAAAAAGTGTTAGCCATTTCACTGCAGCTGAGGTATATCAGATGGAAGCACTGGAAAATCCTTTAGAAAACATGTTTCAAATCACATTTTGTTTAAATTGTGGATCACAGATGTCCTGTAGGCACCCAGTGTAGGTTTCTGGTAGTGCCAGTGGAAGTTCAGATTTATAGGACTGCACACATTATTAAGAAAGATCACCTTCTATAAAAATAATATATAGATATGAGTATTTCTTAAACAGTTAGCTGCACCATAAGGTTATATCCATGCCTTGACAGCTTGTTATTAAGAGTAATTTTGGAAACACTAGCAGCAAAGATTTTCAGTTAAGTTACTAGATAAAGTTACTGGATCTCTTGGTCTTCCAAGTGCAACTTGGTGCGGAAGTTCTTCATGTTGTCCTTGAAAAAGCTAATTTAGGACTTAACTATGCAGGATGCCAGGTGAAGATGGTGTCTTTAGATAACTTATATGCCAAAATACCTGTGGTGAATGCTGTTGTGATGCACCCAGAAAGGGTATTTGACAGATCTCTCAGCAAGACCCTAGCAAGAAGTCTTGCGTTCTTTTGCTGAATGAGAAAGATAGATGCTATGTGGTTAAAATGATCCAATTTTTAATCATAGTGCTGTGCAGCTAAGCTGACTCAGATTAGAGTTGGAATCAGCACAGTTACTTAGGATTGGTGTGGGGCAGTGTAAAAGTGTAAAATCAACTATTGCATGCATCATTTCTCCTTTTTTTATCCCTTTCTATGGTTGAATGTTTGTGATTTTAAAGGAGTGGTTTGGTCATAACTTCTTGTATGGCTTATTCACAGTTATTCCTGGAAGCCACTGATGTTGCTGGAGAACTGGGCTTTCTGATAGCTCTTGAATCTATATTCAATAGAAATAGAGATATCTTCCTTAGTCCTGAAAAGTTGTGTTATTTAGCAATCTCCTATCATAATTTATTATATTAATAATGCAGACCTTAAGCCCTACACAGCTTCCTATTTACCTGTATTCTTGACAGCAGTTAGAATTTAGAGCTATGTAGTCTTGCTGCTTTTTGGTTTCTGTGTGTGCACAATTATAAAACATATGGTGTTTGGCAAAAAATAAGATGAGTTTGCCGAGATCAGAAAGAGCATCAGCCAGAAGCAGGGAGGTTGAAGCCAAAAGTTGTGTGTTCTGCCCAGTCATTGATACCAATATATGTACAGTGCAGTTTCACTTAATCCCTGGGCCCCTCCTGAATCATCTGTAAAACGGAAGCAGTCGTATTGTGACAGAGCTGTGCACAGTACACGAGGGGTTTAGGCTTGCTTCCCTTTCCGTTCTCTTGGAGCAGGTGTTCAGCGGAAGTGACAGAAGGGTGTACAGCAAGATGTAAGTGTGACTGTCAAAGGGCAAGAGTTCATGAGGTTTGATTCTTTGTAGCATTGGTAGCTATTCTCTTTTGTTTGTTTTGTTTGTAATTTTTTTCTAATACACAGTGTTTGATGCTCTGTCTAGTCATTCCTTCTCTTTCTTTTTCCCACTGCAGGGGGCTAGACATAGGGGACTATGAATTTGAAATTATATTTGAACACTGCTAAAGTCATAAGATTATTAGTTGTTGTCAGGTTTGTTGGATCAAAAGTGTCTTCTCTAGAAGTAAAAACGGGATGCACGAGACCTCTCCAGTGCGAGAGTGACTTCAGCTCGTCTTTTTTCTGAATGGGAATGGTCAGAATGGAAACAGATTTACAGAACTGTAAGTCATGGTTTATGTTCATCTTTGAATCTCTGATATATATATTCTGTCCTTAAGTGGTCTTTAGGCCAGATTAGATAGATTATCAGGTAGTGGTTACCATATCCAGTTATTTTTTTAAACTGTTCATAGCTGTGTGTTATTGAGGTGATATGGTACTGATGATTTGAATGTGAAATTCTCATTGGATCCACACCACCACAACAACCACTGGCAGAGCCAAAACCTTGTTTGGTTGGGTTAGATAGTGGAGACAGTCAGAGGACAGTGGTCTGTAAGCAGTTCATCTGTTACTGCATGATTAGGGAAGCAATATTAGTATTTGCATGATCCTAATGCCTAGCAGTCCCATTGTTGACTAGACACTGCTGTGCAGGGTACCAGTGAAGTGAGGAAGGATGTGTGTATGTGTGTTGTGAAATCATTGTGACACGGAAAGCTAATCTTTTAATACATGACAAAGCAGGAGCTTTAATATTGGCAAGTGAAAGCACTTGGTTGCTCAACATGATAGGTGGTAGACTTTAAACATAGCTCAAGATGCTTTCTTAGAAGTGGGGCAAGGAAAGCTCTTAGATTCTACTCAGAGGGCAGTAAAGCAAAAGTTTGGAAGGTGTCCTTACTCAAGTGTGGAAGTTGACCTGAATGGAAATACAGACTGGTTGTTCAAAACTTAATAAATGGCTACAGTTTTCATAAGCCAGCTAGAAATGTGAGCAAATGGTGTGATAGCAAGTGGGATGCAGACAGTAGTTTAGGTAGGACAGCCGCCTGGAGGGCAAAGAGAGCTCACTCACAGTATTGATAGCTGGAATCGAAGATTGTGCTAGAAGGGTGCAGAGACAATGAGAGATCGGTATGATAGTATAAAAGAAATTAATATTTGGAATAGTGTGAACAAGCAGGATAATATTTGTCATGACAAAAAAGAAGGAAAATTTAGTAACAAATGTGAAATGAAGGTTCTGAAGATGTTTAAAGTCTTTGTCCTAAGCGTGCAAGAAAGAGCGAGTCATTTAGATATAGATGTAGTCTGAATTAATGGCGTGAGGAAGTCATTGTCACAGATGACATAGTATTTCATATGTGAATGATGGGTGAGATGATAATGCTGTCCACAGTGATTGAGAAAGGAGGTGGAGAAAAGAGGGTGGGAGAGGTGAGCTCTAAGTTCTGTTCTAGCTGTATTGAGCCGAAGCTGACAGCTACTTAGTGGCAAGAGGTGTTATAAAGATAGGCTGAGATGTTTTGTTGAGAGACCTGTCTCTGTTGGGGCTGAGTTTGTAGATGACATTTCCAGACATAAGGGAAGAAGCAAATGATGTAGCTCAGTGGAACCCTACTAGAAGACAAAGGAGCAATAAAGAGCCTTCCAGGGAACTATGAAGGGGTTGGTACAGGGCGGAAGGGAAGCAGTGGAGAGTTTAGAAATCAGAAAAGGAGAATGAATGCTTCAAAAGGCGAAATGCATTTAATTTTTATGAAGAACACACAAGGCTTATAGATGATGAAAATTATTAATTTTTTTTGATGTTGCGGTAGTAGAAGGTTTTAGACATTTTGGTGAAAATGCTTCTACTGTAGTAAAAGGGACAGGAGAAAGGAGTTAGAGACAAACTAGAAGTGTAATTTGTTATCAAACAGTTCATCAGTTCATAATCTTAGAGGTGAAAGACGGATAGAAATAGAAGTAATGTAGCTAGAGAAGCAAGGGTTCAGAGGTAGATTTCCAAACATAGGAACAGTCGATTGGCTGTGCTACTGTTTTAACAGAGCAAGAGGAGGAAGAAGATGTGAGGTATGGGGTGACATGAGTGAGGCAAGTGGAAAGAGTGAGACAGATGTGTTTAGTATCTGCTGTACAAGGAAGAGCTGTAATAAAGAGAAAGGAAGGGGGAAGGGAGAGTGTGAAGTGATTATTATGTTTTCTGGCTTTCTCTTGGAATAAATATTTGCACTCTATTGTGGAGGAAGAAATGGATACAAGAGAAGAGATTTGAGGAGTGAGTCAAAAGTAGGAGGAAAAAAGGCTGAAATTGCAGGTGTGGGTTCAGCTCAACTGGAGGAATGACAAAGTTTTTAGTAAGCAGCAGGAGAGAGAGAAAATGCACAATAACCTCATTTCCAGACTAGTTTCCTTTTCCACTGCAAATTCTAGGGCAGGCAAGAATAAGCCAAACGAAATGGATATTTAAGATGAACATGGATTCTGGTTTGATGGTGTTGGACCTTGTTGTGGGAAGGAGAAGCAAAAGCCATTAAGGGTGGAAATGAGAAAGGCAAAAAAATCCTGTGCTAGTGTGAAAGAAGGTGGAGTCCTGTGAATTAGAAATTATGGGATGGGAATAATAAGCAGTTTTGAAAAAATAAATTGATGCTGTTAAGTATTTGCCAGGTCAGCCATTGAGTCAGGCTCTCAGATGAAAGTTTCTTTTGGAGAGGACTGGAGAGAAGACTACAGTCAGTATGTGCACTCTAATGAGCCCATGCTTGATTCCATAATGTGCCTTTGAGAAAATTCAAAGCATTGAGAAAGAGCAGCATTTTTGAGAAATCCATTGAACACTGCCTTTTCTCCAAGGAGAGTGACGAGTGCATAGGTCATGATTGTGGCAGCAGAATGCTTCTTTGCTTTAGTGACTAGTTGTACCTATCACATCATGTGGTGGATATGGAAGTAGTTTGCTTGCTGGTTTCTAGCTCAGTGGTTGTGTTCTTTCCAGTGAATCTTAAGTAGGTAATATGTCTGCATGATCTATCACATACTGACACTGGGCATCCAGCTTCCAGAGCCAAGACAAGGCCATAGGATTGCATTATCATGGACTGAGCCCTGGCTACTGTTTGGCTACACAGAGTGTATCATTATAACTTGGACACAGTGCTGCAGTAAACATCATTGTACAGATTTTGCTTGCCTTACAAGATAGAGCAAGCCTGTTGCTGTCTACATGCTATGAACAGGCATGCTTTATGGTGCAGCAATTTTTTATTATTAATTTTTTTTAAGACAGTAGGACTTCTGTGATTTTTGAGGTGTTATATGGTGCAGGTTCCTCAGTGTTTAAGAATTCAATATCAGGTTTTCATGTCTGTTTATAAGAAGATCTAATCAGCTGTATAAGGAAAGAGGTGGACAGAGGAGAAAGCTGCTGGAGAGAGTTGTTTGCTCACGCACAGAGGATTGAGCTGATCCTTTGACTTAAAAGGTCTTATGTATTCCCTTGCCTGCATTTCCCAGGCAACTTACTTACGTGTCCCCATATGTTATTAATGTTCAGTCATCCCAACAGCTTATACACACTGTCTTGCAGAGTTACTGAGGGAAAAAAAGGAAAGAAAAAAATCTTCACGTTTTCTTTTCTGAGTCTCTCAGGGATTTTTTTTGTGCGCTACCATGAAGTTTTATGGTTCTAATCTGGATTCATGCTTTTATTTTTGGTTTTTTTGTAAGTCTTGCAAAAGCTTGGGCTCATTCAAATATGCTAAGCTGAGTGTGTGGCAATGGAAACAACTAAGGAGAAACAGGAGAAAAAATGTTTAAGCTCTTGAAATGATGATGAGCTGTGTGTATAGTGCTTTTCCTAGTCTTTCTACATTCTGTTTGTTGTGTGAGACTGGGTATGAACATTACCAGGATTTGTAGGCATTTAGATTTTGAAAGAAGTTATGCAGTTTTACATATTCTTGGATTTCTTGTTCATTAGATAAAATTATTTTTGTCTGCATCCCTGAAGGAAGGAGTGCCTCAAGTTTTATTTTGTGGTATTTACTATTGTTCCTAGTGTTTTCAGATACCTGTTGCTATTCTGTTAGTTTTCCAAACTCTTTTGCAAATCAGAGCTCTTACAAACCTTTATTGCTTTCCTGGAAGGTCAGAGTTATCCTGAATGTGAGAGTTTTTGTACTGGTTTTTGATAATTTCTTTAATTTTTTGCTATTAAGAATACATTTGGAAAAGTTCTAAAGAGGCATGTTACATGCTCAAATGATGTAACGTGTGAATGAGGTAGCTTTAAAAAATAGTAAGAGTTGGCATGTATTTTGGAGAGCTTACAATGCACTTCAGACAAACCCATAAGCTGTGTATGTTGTGAAGACAAAAATCAGTCTGTGGATGTTGAGAAATTTCATGCAGGCAGCTATTTTAAGGAAGAATTTGAAGGATGCAGAGAATAATTAATTGACATGGAGGAAGGAGGCATCAAAGCTGATGGTACATCACACAGGAAGGTAGTTGGTGTATAGAAGAGATTTCTAGTGAAAGCTGTTTATTTGTAAAAATAAACCCTTTCTGTTTTTTTAATGTCTTAGAGCTGGAAAGTGAAACTAATTTTAATTGCTAAACTGCAAAAATAACATAAATATTGAAAGATAAATCTCAATCTTCCTTAACTCTGTTCCCTAAACATGCCCTCTGTTCTCCAAATACTGAAACATTCCTTATTTTATAAGGCTTCAACCTTATCTTCTCTCTTGAATGGTGCCCTACTTTTGATACAAGACAGAAAGCGAAGAGAAACTAACATATTGTGTATTGCAACAACATTTATCGTTCTTTCATACTTCTCCTCCTTGTGTATTAGTCCTTTTGTGCCCATTTGTTTGTATATTATAGGATCAGAGGATAAATGACATGCAAAATTCTAAGCAGCTTTGACTCTTACGGACTTTCAATCTCTTGTTGTGTCCAAGTTCCTCTGAAGTTTGAATTTATTTTGGGAGAACCCCTTGAATGTGGGATTTCATGGCAGATTTCTCACCTCCCATGTGCTAGAATAGAGTGCTAAGAGAACAATACTCAGAACAAGGGCTTCTAAAAGCACGTTAATTTCTTTACTGTGGGATTGTGAGGAAGAATTTCCCCGTGTTCAAAGTGGTGTGTTAAAGCTGCTTTGAATTATAGTCAAGATAGCGTATGTGTACCCAGAGGAAGGATAAGAAATGTGGTTCATGTCTACAGCCCACCTGTCAGTCTGAGGGTAGGCAGAGAGGGCAAGCAAATGGGAAGAAATCATGAGAATAATCAGATTGATTACTGATAAGGTTTATAGATCACTTTTAATTGGAAAAAGGCCGTAAGTGTTCTACGTGGTATGAGCAGAAGTTGTTCGGTTTTTTTGTTGGAAAGGGGCAGGAACATCTCTGCATGCAAATATGGCAACTGCTGAAAGACAATTCAACCTGTGTTGAAATCAAATGAAAGAACACTGAAAACCTTCTGTGTGCTGCTAGAGTGTAATCCAGTCCTCACTGAGATATGTTAATGCATTATGATTTGGAAAGGAACAGTACCTCATTTCTAGATTGCAAAGAGAATACAGGTATGTAGAATGTATTTATTATTTGAAAACAAACAGAGTACAAAATAGACAAAATGACCAAAGCATGTTGCCTTTCCCTGTGAAAGGTATGGCAGGCTTTACTGATTAGTACTCTGTTAACCAGTTTCTTTAAGATGGTGGTCCCACTGGCACTAAATTTCATTAAAATTTAAGCAGTGATCAAAACTTGCCATGTTTCAAAATATATTGTTATTAATCTTTTTACTGGAAAAATTGCCCAAACCAAGCTTATTTGAATAGACTAATTTGTATTAGAGCAAAAAGACAGTACTCTACCATATATAAACAAGTCACTACAAGTACTAGCATGATGCTTTTCTATCTTTTAAAAATTACTTAAAAGCAGAGTATGACATTACCACTCCAAAAAACAGTTTGCTTCCTCCTTTCCTGAGCAAACATAACTAGCCTAGTCATCTTTTCTGCATCTAGTGAGGCCTTGTGTGCTTTACCAGATGTATTAGGATATGGTCTTATAATTATTTTTTTTTGTTTTTTGAGGGTTTTTTGGTGGTTTATATTTTGTTTCTGTTTGTGGAAATGGTCATCCTAGAAACTTTATGATTTTACTTGGATTCTTTTTTTCATCCAAGATAGGAAGGGGAACTAACTGGTGATACAGTAATAATTGAAGATTATAGCTGGCAATTAATTTTCACTACATGGTTAGATTTATAACATTAGCAAATCCTCCATGACTAGCCTGCAGCTCTGCCTTTTGTCTGGTAGAACACTGCCTCTAGCCTGGAGCAATTTTTCGTTGTACCCACTGGATTTTGCTGCAAATAAAATCTACTGTGGCCGTCCAGCACCTCAAGAGATGAATATACAAGTGAGCATGAAAATGGTGGCTTTATTGAATGAAATAAAGCTACCCCTTTAAACTGATTAATTGGGCAAATGTTACATGATTGCAATGTAGTCTTTTTCTCTTGTAAAAATACAGGCACAGAATTCTTACATTCCATCACACATATAACTTACGCATTTGAGATTTTAAAATTGTGTATTTTCTTATGTATAACAAATGGAAGTAAATTTGATCATGGTCCATGATGAGTTTGTTGTGTTAGGAAGAACTTATATCTGGAATGTAAGCAGGGAAGGAAGAATTAGCTTGCAGAGTTTACTAATGTAAGTATTTGGCTCTGTGGAAAGCAATCTCAAAAAAGGCTCTAAATGCATAACTGGAAAATAGAGTAGGAGGGAGGTGAATGCTACTACTTCTTGTACAACTTTACTGAAACATTGTATCCCGGTTCTGATGTGCATTCTTTAAATAGATAGTGAAAAAACTAGAATGAATTCAGATAAATCTACATTAATTTGAGGTCTCAATAATCAGCTTTAGAATAGAAGATTTAAGAAGCTCAATCTATTTAGTTATCAACAGGCTGTAGAGGCTACCTGATAAGTCTGTAAGTACTTAGACAGGGCAAAGGTATCTGACAGTTAGGTAGTTCTTTGTCAGCTAGATTAAGGGGATTCTCGGGGCTGACAGCTGAGGCTAGATCAGTTCAGACTAGAAATAAGGTGCACTTTTCTAATGATACAATTAAATGGGAACAGCTTATGAAGGGGTGTAGTAGACTCTCCATTGCACAAAATTCTTGCATAAGACCCTGGTGCTTTCTCAGCAAAGATGCTTTAGCCAGCCAGGAAGCTTGAGTTTGGAGCTAAAATAATGTGATGAAATTCCATGGCCTTTTTAAATGTAGATAGTCAGTACAGATCATAAGGAATGTATTTGTTCTTAATTCTCCTCCTCCCTAAAGTTTTATACAATTTAAATGCATCTTCAGCTATAAGAGAAGCTCATGTGAAAGGTGAGGCGATCACAGCAAAATAGCAGCTTTCTAGACAGATGAGTGGGAAGGGACTTTAATAGCAGGTAAAAGAGAAAGTAACACTTTCCCTTTCTCTTTTTCTGGTAATTATAACCACAGATATTCCTCCCATCATTAATTCTAAGCACAAGTTTATCATTTACCAGTAGAATGGTTAGCCTTCTTGGAAGCACTGAAGATAGTTTGTGCTTTGTCACAGTAAGTAAATTCAGGCTGGGCCCATAGACCTTCTTTGGCTTTAATTTATTTGCAAAGCAAAGCAACCTTTGTTAACATGTGTTTCCTAGTCCTGCCTTTTTGTCTACAGGATTTATGAGAACATAGCAGGTTAATCAGTATGGTAAGGTGTGAGGCACAATCTTTAATGAATTGTGTGAGAACTCTTTTTGTCTTGGTTTTCCAAAAGAAATAGTTTAAATCTTTTGAAGGACATTATCACATAGATCATTTTGTTTGCCTCTGTTGTAAAATCATGACAAGTTTGAAAGAAAGTGTCTGCTTTCCTCTTGGTTATGCTCACAGTAAGGCAAATCAATGTTGATTTAAGGTGCTGTTCAACTTAGATAAGAGTTGTTGTGTATGTGTGGTTAAAGGAAGCACCTGACCTACTTTCAGTGAAGACACTCTTTCAAAGTGTTCCCCAGCATCAGTGGTCTTGTAGGCACTGTGTGCAAAATAAGAGGAAACCAAATGTACTGCCTCTCAGGTTCATAAATTCTCCTCTCTCATCCCTCTAGCAAAATTGCTGGCTCTAAAAACTTACAAAAGAAGGCAGCATAAATTGAGCTTCTAAAAAAGAAAAAATGCAATATTGGGGTTTTTTAAATGAAATGTTAGAGGTTGTGGCCTGCTCACACACACAAGAAAAACTAAAGTATTTCAGGACTGCAGAATAAAGAGTTTTAATTTCATTTGTATTTTTTCCTGGAGAGTCTAAAGTAAACAGTGAATCAAAAGACAAGATTTGCTCTATTTGTATGTTGGTATGTGTTCTGTTCTGGAGCTATGTGAATTCTCCATGCATGACTTCAGGTTGCTTCTGGTTGGAAATGTGCAGGTTTGTACATGTCCAGTGCTACCTTGTACTGGTTCCATGAGGGGTTTCTAGAGGTCCAGGGAATCTGAATTCTTCCTCAGTTCCTTGTTGCTACTTCTGACATGGTGACACAGTTTGACAAGCATCTGATCTGTCACTACTCAGTTGAGTAGTCACAAAATGTTTATAAGTTTGCATTCTCAGCCACATTTAGAGCATCACCTTACTAGCAAGCTGGACTAAATATTTGGGCTGATTGTCCCTATTGTGATCCCTTCACTGATCCCTCCATCTACAGTTTCAGAAATACATGATTAGTCCAAGATCTGCCATTAGGCCCATATGCTCTGTAAAATACTTGCAAACATGCTAAGATCAGGCAGGTGATTGCTCTACTTAACCTTTTCAGCATCATTTAATCCATGTTGGCATTCAGGTAAATTGTATTTGAGACTATGTCAAGTGCAACAACAAAAGATTACACTTGTTTTCATGTAAGACACTAAAAAGTGTAATTTCCAATCTGAAACCATGTCAAGAAGATGACTGATATCCCACAGTTGAGACAGTTATAGTGAAAACTGAGGAGGAAGTGGTCATATGCAGCTACTCTATGTGCATGGTGTGACCAGTCAAAGTAGTGGTTTGATGGGCTGTATTAGGCAGCTCTTTCTCATTACTGCTGTCAGATAAAAATCTTTAAAACATATGGGAAGTCCAGTGTACTGTAGAAAGCTCATGGCTTCACCAGTCTATGAGATAGTGCTCTTCATTTCAGTTATTCAAGCTGGAATTCAAGCATACCGAAGTTCTTATTTCTCATTTGCGCTCTACAGGAGCAAGTTACATGTTAAAAAAAAAAAAATAAAAAATCATACTATAGATTCTTACACCACAATCTGAAAGTATAAATGGATCAGGATTGTCATCTTCCAGAGACTGCTTGCTTCAAAACAAAGACGTTTTAGAGCCCTGTGTACCACATGATGTCACTAAACCATTCTCAGTATTTCCTTGGCTTTTTGCATCAGTGTCCTGCTGATCAAAAGGCATCTTGAGCTATGTGCTTCTATATGATGCCTGTTAATCATGAGGAAGCCCTTTCTCTCTTCTTCTCTCCGCTTACTGAAGCGTCAAGATGTGCTTCTTCAGGAGACAAACAACAGCAGTGATTCACATCAGAAGAATTTCTGTCCTGAATGGCAATGATGTGAAGAAGCCTGTTAACTCTTGATAAATAGTATGTACTCGATATGACACATAAGTCAGGTGCCAGCTTTGGGACAGGTGTGCTTCCATATCTGTGCATCTGATTAAACTGTGAAACTCTGCTTTCTTACTGCCAGACACCTACTGAGAACCATACTGGCCTGTCAGAAGGAAAAAATACTTTTACTGTAGTTTCTCTTCAGAATGTTCTAGCCAAAGTAGGTTCTGCAGTATGGACTTGGAAGCATGGGACTGAAATAGTTTGTGCTGATGTGGGAACTGAAGGATGCGGAGACTGAATGCGTGATCCTGACAGTTGAATCAGTCCATTTCTTAAATTTTGTGCTGGATAAACTCACAAAGTGTGATACAGATACACATTGAGAGTCTGAGTAAGATCTACCAAATCCAAAATGGTTAGCAAGAACAAGATGAGAGATGACAATGCAGATTTGCCAGACTTATATACCAAAAATCTACAGGCAGATTACAGAAGAGATTTCAAATATACATTGATATAGATATACATATCTACATGTGCTCATGTATAATTCAATATAATGTTTGCTTTTGGATTTTGAGATTTTTCTGAAGTATCTGGTGATTCAAAATTACCCTCTTTTAGGGAATCAGTTATGATCCCTCATGTAACATCCCTGATATTTGAACTTTTATACAGTTTGCTTTGGTAGTCTTTTTCCTGAATGGAAGGTGTTTTTGTGATGCATTGGAGTATATTTTTCTTACTTGGCCATTTGTGTTTTAATAATTTGAAAAAATAAAGGAAATTGGTGTGCTGTTATTTGTCAGACTCATTCTTGGGTTTCTTATTTCAGCTGTCTCTTTTATAGCAGCTGAGTTTAGCTGTATGAAGTGCATGTACTCTTAAATGCAGCTAGTGTTTGAGAGGTGGTCAATATATCTCAGTATCATCTGATATTTTTAGATTTATCTTTGTCTTGCTCAGTATTTTATATGGACTTCTCTTGCCAGGAATGACTGTGTGAGAATTCTGCCAGTGATACTGCAGCAAAAGCAACATTTAGAAAAGACCAAAAGCCTGGGTTTATGTAGATACAAAACTTCTATGTGCATACTGCTTTGGAAGAAGTCTAATGCTTAGTGTTCACTTACAGTCACCAGTGTTGTCTTCTGCAGATGTGGAGAACAGTTTGCCCTCCTCTGTATTAGCATCAAAACTGTTTTCTGCCCTGATCAGGCAGCATGAGGTTGACATCTACTGTCAGATTGCTGGTGTGCCTTGATGTGTAGAGGTCTTCTCTTGTGGCCTGAGTACAGTGAGTGTGGCT
Organism: Turnix velox; assembly: GCA_013400935.1. Taxonomy (NCBI): domain Eukaryota; kingdom Metazoa; phylum Chordata; class Aves; order Charadriiformes; family Turnicidae; genus Turnix; species Turnix velox. The sequence goes on along the minus strand of VZTY01012210.1, from coordinate 80,530 downwards.
GGGTGTGTGTTACTTTTATTTGATGATGTTTTTCTCTGCTTATCACCTCCTCCAGGAGTGTAGAGGCACATGGAGGGAAAGGAGGTTCAAGAGAAAGTAAAATCTCTGATGTCTTTCTGTAATAAATGCTCATAATTTAGATACTTTTTTTCTGTAAAGGCAAGTAAGTTAACCATGGTACTTATGCATTTTAAAAGTGTAGTCTTCTTTTAAGCATGTTGTTGATTTTACTTTGCTTTGACTAAGGGTTTGCCCTTTCAGAACCGATGAAACAGTTTCAATGTGTCAGTAATGCACTCGTCTGAAGCACTTGGCAGGCTGCTAATAAATTAAGCCTCTCCAGCTTCCTGTGAAGTGTCACAGATGGAGAAGCAGAAACATAGAGAGGCCAAGTGACTTGCTCCCAACTTGTAAGATAAATTTCCAGTTGTAATGCGGGAGTGCTTTGATGAAATGCACCCTCATTTAGAGATCCTATGAGAATGTGGTGAGAAAAAAAAATACTTCTGCATGTAATTGCATCACAACACTCACCGAAGGTCTCTCTCTTGTTATCTACCCACTGTGGCTCATTGCATCTGTACAGAGGCTGCATCCCCTTTGCCTCATTTTGCCTTTGATATTTTTATGAAAAGCAGGGTAATGGAGGAGCTGGTACATCCGTTAGGAACTTGGAGACTGATGGCAGCCACAGCTTTGTACTGCTGCTGGCAAGTTAAGGCTTAATTCTTCTTTTGAGGAGAGAAAGCCTGCTTTGCCATATCTCTCCTTGTACTTGTTGGACTATCTTCTGGAATAGATTCTGTTATCAGAATAGTTATGGAGTTTTTGTTGTTACTGTTTTCTTTTGTTGTGTTTAAAATTTTGCTGTTCTTGTAGTCAAAGTTAGATACTAAGCAAAATCCAGGTCTCTGACCAGACCACACTGTCAAAACTTACCTTTGAGTGGATTCTTTATACAGAAAAACCTGTGGATTGCACTTAGAGAACTTTGAACTGGGGGGGGGGGAATCCTCAGAATTTGCTCTTGCTTCCAAAACACTGGCCAAGTAGCAGTTTGATGCTGCTGTATATGTTCCTTAGCTTGAATGATGCTTTCCTTCACTTCAACATGTATCAGTTCACATTTTGTTTTTATAGGTGTGCAAAGTCAGAGTGCTGCTACAGAGCTGGCTTATTCAGAGACATTTTGCAGCAAGGAGCTTGCTGTTGTATGTGCTGGCTTTCTTTACGTGATTCCAACTTCTTTCTGGTGTTTTCAGCCATAGATTTGCTTTTAATTAGAGAGATTTGGGCAGGTGAAAGGGCAGAGAGGGCTAGAGGTAAGAGGAAATTACCCTGGTGGAAAATGATAGAGCAGAGGGGGTTTCATACCATGGCAGAGTTCTGGGAGTGTATCTTCTGAGGTTCCAGGCAACATGTCTTAGCTAGTAGTATGCCCTCTTGCCTAATTTGCTTTATGTGTAAATGCTTCAGATATGCCTGATGGGAATACTACAGGGTCTTTCAAATTGCCAGAATCTGTTTGAAGGAATCAAGAAGTGTGGTAAATGATTAAGTTTATGTTTGCTTTGAGTGTCCCGAGTTTTTATTGTGTCTGGGCTACTCATGGCTTACATTTCCTTTGGTATGTGTGTTCAGCACTCTGCAGGGCAAAACAGGGCGAAGTTTTCATTGTCATTGGGATAGTTCCTATTATGAATTGTCATACCTTATGTGTATAAAAAGCTTTCTTGAAAGCCTAGAATATTGAAAATTTTGAAAATGAGAAAATTTTGTTTATGTTTGGATGTTGTAAATCTAAGTTTTCTGAATGTAGTTGAAAGCTACACAGTAAAGATCAGTTTATGCCTCTTAAGGAGATTCATATATATTTTCATATATATATTCGTATATATTTTTGGATAATATAGTAATGCAGTCATTAAAATATAAGTTTAGGCCTTGGTAAGTTTGTTCAGTAACTTTGTTAAAGAGAAATTACACATTCCAGTGTGCAAAATAACAGTTGACAATAGAACTGCAAAAAATAGTTGCACAAATTTTAAATATTTTTTTGCAAATTAAAAATATTCACATGGGGAGAGTGCTTTAATTCTGTACTGTATAGTTTATCTTCTTGATGGAATTTTAGCAGATATTCACAATTTCATCAGCTGTCTTGCAACAAGTTTTATGTTTTATAATGCTCTCTTTCCACCGAGAAATACAAGTCCTTGTAAGGTTATTGAAACATGCAGTTGTAAAACACTTGTAAATTATCTTGGAATGTAAACAGTGATTGTGAGCTAGCTGTGAGTTTGTTGTTTTAGTAAGTATTGGGGCATGTTTTGGTAATTAACTGGGTATGTATGATTACTAGTGATTTTTATTGGGGTTTTTTTTGCTCAATTTCTTTTTCTTCCTCTCCCTTTTCTTTGATGAAAGAAAGTTTTCATCTCTTAATCTCTAGTAGCTACTGTATTGAAACTGACCCAAAATGTCTAGCTTCTGAGCTGTGAATAGTAGATACTTGCAACAATTTCCTTGCTTAAATGAAACTAAATCTTCCCACTTTATGTACATGCAGTTAGGGTAAGATTTTGAATCCAGGCTTGAATTTTAGTTAGGGCCATATTTTCCATTAAAGTTGTAAGTGTGGTGTTGTTGAATTTAATAGCTAATGACTTTGGTAGTGTTAGCTGTAAAGTTCTGCTGATGGGTGAAATGGAAGTTGCTTTTATTTAATGATAAAGAAATAGAATTGTTATTAACAAGTTCTGATTTGTATTTAGGAAGAGTTTAGGATGATACTGTCAGGAAGTAAAAAACAGCTCTTCTATTATTCACTGATCGTAGAATACAAAACTATACTAAGAAAATGTGGTAGTATTACAATATTTTAAACACTTAAAGTGATCTTGCGAGTATTCTTCAGGGGTTGCAAATATAGGTAATGAGTTATAAAGAGGTAAAGTTGGAAAGTATTATTTCAAACATTGAAGAAACTCATTAAATCAGTGAAGAAATTTGTAAGTAAGTTATCCAGACTGCCTTAACTCTACTATGTAGTCATGCAGTAACTGTGCTTCCTGGTAACTTATTCAGAGTATGTTTCTCCATACAGGGTTTGTTTTTTTTTTAATTCCCAGCTTTTGGGGGATTTCTGCGTTGCAGAAATATGTTCTAAACAAGATTAAAAGAGTTTAGTTTATAAACTGTAGGGATTCTTGACTCTTTAATGCTCACAAGAGAGAAGGTAGCTTTAAAGTGTGGCAATTTGACTCTGTTTATTAAATGATGCACTGTACTTGAACTTGAAGACTTAAAAGAAGAGGTGTGAAACTGATTTAGGAATCCTCTGCTTATGACAGAAGCTTTGAAGACACTTTATATTTTAACATAGTGGAAGAAAATATATTTTAGATTTAGGAGCTTTCTTCAACAGAGACCTACTCTGGTAGGTCTTTTATCAAGCCTTAAAGAATTTGATAGCTACAGAGTATCCTTTTTGTTGGAAAGACTATTTGCAGTAATCTCAGAAACAGGACAATATTTAATTGCTGAGATCATTTACTAAGTTTAATTAACAATGAGTTCATGTTTCATACCCTTCGGATGCAGAGTTCAACAGAACTCACACATCTGTCAAATAGGAGATTTGGAAGGGGGGTGCACATCACTTGGAGTTTGTGGTGTGATACTCCAAACAGGCACTGAACAGATGCATATGGCTATTCCTTGTACCTAGTGCAGTGTTAGTGTGTACTTGGTGTTTTCTGTACTCGATGTTTAGCCTTCTTAAAGAATTTCACAGGCTCTTATGTTCATTTACCCTCCATTAAATCCATTCACTGCCTTAATCTGTTAACTAACTGCTGCCGAGATCCCTGGGGCAGGTACCTTCCAGAGGTGTGGTGCTGCCACAGCATACCCAGTGCTGTCCCATGTTGATATACCTTGTATCCCTTGAGCTACACAGGTACTTCTTTCACATGGAAACACCTTCGGCTCATACAAGCAGCTCCAGAGTTTGCTTCTGATGCACGGTGTAGTTCCACTTGAGAACACGCAAACTATTCTCACTGGACAGATGTTCACTCGCATGGCTGCTGTGCCATATTTAGACTATTATCTGGGGGGCTTTTTTGGAAACTGAATTTTGTTGTACCCAGTCTTTTGGAAAAGCAGTAATACCAGTGGGTTATTTTCCAGATGAAATGTTGTGGTAGGAATTAGCTGTCACTTACACCATGGTAATTACCACATAAATTTGCAGATGAGGTGTTCTCATGTGTTAAGATATGTGTAGTAATGGATATACTTAGTTTGTTGTGTAATGCTTTTCATCATTAAATTTGGAACTATTTAATTGAGAGTTACAGTGTATGTATTTCTCCTGATGTACATGGAAAGATGCTAAAAATTTTAGGAATCTTGCCAAACATTTTCCCAGTAGGTGAAAAAGGAATGCAGGGTTTGACTCCTTTGTCCACTGTCCTGTCTGTTGGATTATGTGGTAATTAGTAACAGCCCTCCAAGGACTCATACTGTTACAGTAAATGTGAGTAAGGTTTGTTCCTTGTAGTAGTGTGAGGGATATTTCTGTTTAATGGGATTGGTGAAAAGGTCTCTTAAGTGGTCTCTGACCATGAATCTTGATGACTTTTTATTGCTTTATGATGCTGCAGTGCACCTTAAATGCATAAGATGAGGCAGTGCATTTTTGTTTCTCTATCTCCTTTTTCTTCTCTATTCAAGGCACTATCACAAGGAGCACACAGGTGTGTGCCAGAGAATTGAGGGTGTCTCTGAATTGCAGTGTGTTAGACTCTAGGAAACCTCTTGTTCCAATGACCATACAGTTACATAAATCACTGAGTACCAGGAAGCACAACAAGCTTGAGGAAAAGCTGAAAAAAAATGGATTCCAAATGTGCCTTTAAACAGACCTAGTTTGCAGGTTTTTAAATTTATTTTAAACTTGCAGAGCTGGTGCAACAATGTAGTACTGGATGAAATTAGTTAATTACTGCTTTGCTACACCCAAATCCTCAGAATAGTGTAATGCTGGAGGGGGAGATTTCTTCTAAGCAAAGTTGACAGGTATCAGGCTGCAGCATAAGAAGTGTTAAGTGGTCTGCTCATGTCAGTGAGCTGTTAGGTGGATGAGATTAATCTGGGAAGCTGGGTGCTGGTGAAAACATCACTTCTAGGACCAGGTCATGTCAGCTAATGTTGCTGACCTATCACACATAAGTGCTAGGAACCTGAGATAGTGACTGAGCAGAGCCATTTTCTGCAGCTTGCTTTAATTGCAGTGCAGTTTTCTTTGTGCTTTTTCCTAGGGTGTTCCCCAGTTAAAATGCCTGAGCCCTTCATATTCTAACCTCAGTCATGTGTCAATAGCAATGAAGCTGCAGCGTACCCACTGCGGGCAAACCAAGCTCAAGGCACTGTGTTGAGAATAGACACAGTATTCTCCGGTCCGGTGGCTCTAAAGCTCCCTTACTTTTTCAGTCAGTGTAGCACATCTCGAGATCTGAGTTAGCCTGCTGATTCCTGATGATAGGCAGGGGTATTCTGTTAAAACAAAAGATTTCTCAAGCCTCAGAAATGCTACTTTTGTGGTGTTCCAGTTACTTCCTCAAGTACTAACCAAGTGCTAGTGAGTAATTTCTGCTGCTAAATAGTGGAAGGTGAGGTAATGTTGTGAAGCAGAGTGAACTGGGAAGATCCTTGTGGTAGTCATATACATAGTAATAAAATTAGGAAAAGCAATTACCTCCTTGTATTTTGAGTATTTCATTCCCCAGAAGCCACCGTTTCCTCCCGTCCAGGAAACAAATAAACAAAACAGCTCCAAAGACAACTGAAGCTTTTCCAAGTTTCTGTTTGAGAATGTGGAAATGAAACCGTTGCATCATTTTTTGTTTGTTATATAGTGAGAATTACATAGTTGTGGGTGAGAATATCATTTCAACAGTATTCAGTGTGGCAGAAATTGAAATAGAATAATGTGATTGAGCTAATAAACTGCTTTATTCTTTCATTGCAGGAAAGGAGTCCCATTAATAGCTTTTATTATATTAGTGTGTATGCCTTTGAGTGACAATATTAAACCAATGATTTGTATTATGAGTAGGTACTGTGCAGGATAACAAGTGTGGAAATCTTTTTGACAGATGCAAGTAACACGTGTATCTTCCATTGCTTTTTCATTTCTTCTTTTGCTCTTTGAGTACTACTAGACGGGTAGACTTCTTTAGACTCTGTAAATTTTTTAAAATGTCATAGAATCATGGAATCACAGAATGGTGTAAGTTTGAAGGGACTTTAAAGATCATTTAGTTCCAACCCCCCTGCCATGGGCAGGGATATCTTCCACTGGATCAGGTTGTTCAAAGCCCTATCCAGCCTGGCCTCAGACACTTATGGGGGTATGATGTTTGCAGCCTATCTGGGCAACCTGTTCCAATGTCTCACCACCCTCACAGTTGTCTTGGGGCAGAGCTTTTGTATGTTTGGGCTTTGGTTAAGTTTCTCATTCATATTTCCATATTCTGTTACCCACTAATGAACTACTTATCATATGTTTTTCTTTGTCATAAGGGCTTCTGCCTGAACAAAAGCACCTTAATTGCTACATCCATCTGCATGCCAACAAGAAAGATATCCCCTTCCTTTGGAATTCTGTAAAGAAGGAGGATGATTTTATTAAAATTCTTTCAGAAAGTAACTTCTCAGAGAGACAAGTTATATGAGAAGCAATATTTCTGAAGAGAAGTGTTGTTATAGGTATAAGAAGGAATATAGTAAAAGCACGGAAATTGGTGTAAGATTTGTCTCTCCTTTTAGACAGTACACTTTGACAATATGTTTTCATTTAATAGCCAGTAGTTGATTAAGAACAAGAAGACTCTTTCCAGCTTGGGTGAGAAGAGAGTTCTTAAAAGATACACTTGCCCTTGACTTTTGTTGAAGAGGGGAGTGAGCAGAAATACCTTTGGTGATTAATGTGGAAATAGGAAAAAATCCTCAGGAAACTGTTGTGGAAAAAAAACCCAGAAATTGATCAACTGGGTTGCATAGAGAGGGCCTTCTTTAATTTGTTCGGTCAGCTTTTGAATGCTGCAGATTATTTCACTTGTAAAGTGCATGTGTTGTAAATGTCTTCACTAATTCCAGAGAGTGTTTCCAGTTGCCCTGAGATGCAAAGTATTTAGATACATATATAGTTACATTTGACTTATTTTGGTTATACTTTTGAAGGCCTGACAGACCCTTAAACTGACCATAGAGCAGATAAACATGAAATTGCCTCATAGTATCTTATGATGTCATTTCAAAAGGTTAGTTCCATTTCTATAATAGTGTACTAGTGAGGTCCTTTAAACCAGTTTGCTTTAAAGTAGCAACCTTATAGTGAAAGATGATACACAAGCTTATACTTTTACTAGGCATCTTTTTCTTAGGTCTACTGAAAAACAGAGTGCTTTCTAATTTGTCGTAAAGAAATACAACTTGGTTGTAAGGTGAAACTGTTCAGAATACTTGGGGAGGAGAGGAGCTAGATCTGAGTTTTCTGGTGGCTGAATTGCAGAGTATAAAACCAAATCTTTTCTTTCCTCAGCAGTGATGTAGTTGAGGCACCCACAGCACCACCTGATGAAGTAGGAGGAGTACATGCATCCAATTTTCTGTTCATAGACAAACAATGACATACTTAGCATTTTGTAAAATGACATAAGCAAGATATGGTTTTTGTTTTTCTCAATGGTTTTTGCTCAGACTCAGTTTTTCCTGCTAGCAAAAATTAAAATTGGGCTCATTAGTCATTTTCTGAGAAATATTTTCATGATGTTGCTACCTTTATTATTAAACTTATATTACAATAACAACAATAACCTTGTTATTAAAGAGCTAGGGTAGAAAGCTGTGAAATTTTAATTTTTATGGTACTTCCTTTAATCCTTAGTGACTTATGTTCTTACTCAAAACAGTGAGATTTCTGTAGAGAATGCAAAACAAAGGTTTTATTTGAAAATGTCGACAAAGAAGAATATTCTCATTGCAATAATATTTATCACTTGGATATGAAAATGTTTCTTTAAACACTATTAACACTTGTTAAATAAGTCTTTGGGAGAGCCATTCCCATTGTTACACGCCACTTCTAAAGCATACTGGAAGTTATCTTACTCATTGCTCGTTCTATAGCCATGGTGAGGTCCTAGTCAAAATGAAGGGCCCCATTGTGGCTGCAGTGTATGGACAAATAGTAAAAGAACACTGGAAGGCTGCAATCTAAACAGGCAGGGCAGACAAAGAGCATATTATCCTGATTTTAGAGATGGGATACTGAGGCACAGGAAAAAATCTAATCAGGGTCATGCAAGAATGTTGTTCGGGAGCCAGGAATTAAGCCAGCACTCCTTCAGTGCACTTGTACTGCCTTAAACCAGAGCCACTCTTCTGCAGAAGAGAATACAGCTTCACAGCCTGGCATGCGAATGCCAGTGTGTCTTGCTGAGTGTTTGTGAAGAAAATACCATTTGGAGGATTAAAGAAGATAGGGGAAGATTTTTTTCAGTCTTGGGATTTCTCCTGAGGACTATTTGGCTGCATAGATAACATAATGTTGTTAGTGTGCATTGAGAGGAAAACCTGCAATCTTTGCAGTATTTTATTAGTAGCTCTCTAAATAATGGTCTAACTAAAATGAAGTTATAGAAATTAATAGCATTTAAAAGATTTCTGATTTTTTTGCTCCACATTCAGTAGACTGCATACGATATGGCTGTATTCAACATTTTAAAAAAAAAAGAAAAAAAAAAAACAAACCGAAACAAACCCACAAACAAAACTCCAGTAAATGTGAATAGAGATCAGAAGAGTAATTTTCCATTCAAACTTAATTTTCAGATGACTTATTATTTGATCATCTAATAATATAAGGTCATTGAAGCTATGATTTTAACAAATGGAGAGAGTTAAAAACACACTTTAGAACTCACCCTGACCCACTGTAAAGATCATCTGTAGTACAGATGTACTACTGTGTAGTTTACAGATGAGAAAAGAATTTCTTTTGATTTCAAGAATTACGTGCACAATGGAAAACTTCAAGTCTTTGCACTAAGTCCATGGAGAAACCCTACTGGTTTGGGATCATTTAATAGCATACCTACACCATTAGTAAACACTTACTGATAGTGAACCTATAGGATTATTATGCTGTGATGCAAAAGACAAGCTGACAGTGTTTTCTAGTTGCTATTTTCTCAGCTCTTCAGCCAGTCACAATCAGAAGTGTTGTGTATGGTGTCCTGTGGTCACTCTTGCTGTTCCTTAGCTATTCTAATAACCTCACAAAAGCTCCTTTGGTTCTCTCAGGTAGTCAGCTAGCCATTGTTGGCTGAATTTAAACATCAAAAAGTATTCACAAGATTTCCAGTGGAGCAGAGAAAGACCCGTGTTTTCTCCAGAATTCACGTTTTGATTTGTTTTAATTGGTATCCTATAAAGATGAAATATTTCATGTGGGTGGAACCAGTTCTGGGAGTAGGTATTGCTGCTTGTCCCATGGCAGTAGTGAGTGTATGCCATTTTCATATGTGAAATCAAGTAGTTTTGACTGTGTCAGGTTCTTCCAGCAGGCTTACAAAGCTAAAGTCTTCCCTATACCAAGTCAGGAGGGGATGACAGTAGTATCCACTACGTGCCAATTCTCCGACTTTTTATTTATTGCTTATTTCACTGTAGTCGTCTGATTGCCATTGTGTGAGTCCATCACTGAATGGTTTCAAACCAAGTGTTAACCAAGAAGCTCAGAAAGAAAGGAGAGATCAGTCTTGTAACAAAGCAGACAGGAAAGCTTAGTAACAACCCGAATATGTGGAGAAGCAGCAGACTCCTATGCAGAGTGCAAGTGTTAACAGTGTTTTTCCTACTAAACAAGCCTTCAGAGAGCAAGACTTAGGTAAATTCAGGTCTGCTGGTACCAGGCTATAATCTGCATTGACATAGACTGTAATCACCCATAATACCTCATATATGGACAACTTCCTGAATAGTTGTTGTCTGTTACGATAAAGCAAGTTTTCCCATCTGTCAAGCAGAACTGTCTCTTTTGAAGGACCTCAAAAAACCTTTTTCCCACTGTCTCAAACACCATTTGTCTTGTTGGCCAATTGGCACCGATCTTGGCAATCACCTGTTTGGGTGGATGGCAGCACAGCTGTAAAGGTGTAAAGAAGACAGTCTTCATCACAGCAAGAAGGAAAGAAATCTCCTTTCCCCCTTAAGTTCCTAGCCAAACTAACAAAAATTTAGGCCTATGGTAGGAGCATTTGAATAGCCAGTCTTTGCAGCAAAAGATTCCATAATTGCCATGTTATTTTCCCCTTTGGTGCTAGACAGAGTAATATAATTGGATTTTCAGGACTTGCAGAAGTCTAATACACTACTCTGAAACCTGTTACTTTCTCAGGCTGTAATGAGGGTTGCTCACTCTATTAATGAAGGATAGCAGTATGAAGCTATTGATTTGTAGTGATCATCAGCAGTTGAAATGCCAAAAGTGAAAATTAGGGGTCTCGGGTCCCTCTGTGTAGCCTGTGTAGTTCTGTAGCTTAGGAATACAAGGAATACCAAAGCCACACGTTTCAGCCTACATTTGATATCTCTGTATCTTCTCCTTACTATTTCTTTAGGTCCAGTAATTGTTGTTTCATTGCTGCTTTGGTGTATTTGGTCAGGCGTCAGAAAGCTTAACCATCTTAGGGCAGAAAATCAATATCTGAAACACTCAATTTCTGTGATTATTGTAGTTAACTTGTGGACTTGGTATCTCTTCCTTTGTCAAGGTGTGCTCTCCCAGCAGAGAGGCTGGCACAGTCCACCTGCTGTAGAATTCTTTAAGAAAGTAAATATGAGGTGCAACCCTCTAACTGTTGCGAAAGGTCAAGCATCTAATTCAGGGGAACGATACATCAACATAAGCTGCAATTCGGTCCCATCATCCATGAAGGATCCTATTCATGGTGACTAGTCTCATTTGCAGTGAGACTTTTCTTGATACATGTTCAAGGAAGAAAGAATTGTTCAGTTGCTATATAGTATTCATAGAGACTCTCTAGTCAAGGTACATGACTTCTACTTTGAATTATGAGGGAAATGAAATTAATTTCCCTCTGTTTCTTTTCTTATGCCTGCCTGTGGGAAGTTAAGAAATAAGAGGTATGATCCAAAGAGTGATAATCCTCCTGCAAAGTCTCTATCCTTTCTATGTTCACCTGCATGCAGCCACACTCAAGGTTTTTGATAGGGGTATATATAGTGAGCATCTAAGAAAAATCCACTGTTTCTGTCTCTTGATCAAGACTTCTTTGCCACACTCTCCGTACTACGGAGTCTTGGGACAACTGGGTTGTATGTTTTGCAAATGGGATGTCACCTCTGCTTCTGCATAAGGAGTGCATAGTCTGGATCCTTATAAATAATGTCTGTTCTAATGTTTCCTTACCCTCAGTAATTTAATTTATATATTTATGTAATAATAGTTGCTCTCCTGAAGGATTCCAGGCATAAGCAAGATGAAATCTGTGTTAAAAGTGATATTTTTAATTAGGCTAACTTTAGCTGCTAAGGAAAATAAAGACATTTTGGGGCAAACATCTCTTTAAGCCCAAAAGCCAGATCCAACTGTTGGCCTCATTGAAGATTGTCTATGTTTACATCACTTTCCTAGGTTGCTTTTGAACACAGGAGATTCTGTTTCTTCCTTGCATTTTACTCACCTTGATCTTTCAGGCTAATTATTAAACTGATCTGTGGGAGATTTAGAATTTTTTTTCTGTCTTTGGACCTTAATATGCTTAACTGGTATCTATTTGACCACATAACAGGTTTTTCTTCTGGGTATGGACTTTATGCAATTCTATAATAGTAGATATAATAATAGTTTCAGCCATGTTCCACTCTTCAGGTTCCTCATTGGGCAAGAGAAGGGCTAGTGCAAAGCATGACCAGGACTGTGAACAGCAGCTGAGCACTGCATGAGTTACTTGGTCTTGGAGGCTCCGCTTTGTCTGAGCTGTGTACAGATAGTGAAATGAAGACTCCATCTTTTGTCTACTTCAGTAGGAAAGGAGACTTATCCCTCCATTTCAGCAATTTTTAAGAAGAAAATTTTTCAAGGAGGAAATACTTAACATTAGCTACTGTCTTGCATTCCATGTATCTGAAGATGTGGAAAGCTGAGATTTCTGTGTCATAGATATGCAGCATTTCAAGACCTGCTAGTTTAGTGGCTTTTCTCTTCCAGTGTTCTTGTGAGGCATTAATTGAGTAGCAATTCTGGTCATGTGTTGCAAATTAATTTTGACTAGGATGGCAAAAAGCCTACAGAAATTTAGAATTATGGAGGAAAAGCTTTGTCACATTTTCTCATGTTTGTTTCTTTCAACTTTCATACCTAGAATCTTTTGCAAAATAGTAATGTTGGTGATAGGTGTCTTACATTATAGTCCCTTCCAGCCAGATTTTTGTTATGAAAAGCGTGCAGATACTGTTAATCCACAGTTTTTGTTTAGATAGCTGATTTCTGGCGTATTGTGTCCAGTTCTGGAGCCCTCAACATAAGAAGGACATTGAGCTGTTGGAGCAGGTCCAGAGGAGGGCCACCAAGATGATCAAAGGGCTGGAGCGACTGCCTTATGAAGACAGGCTGAAGGAGTTGGGGTTGCTCAGCCTGGAGAAGAGAAGGCTCAGGGGAGACGTCATAGAACCTTATCAGTACCTGAGAGGGGGCTACAGAAAGGCAGGGGTAGGACTTTTCAATAAGATATGTGATGGGAGGACCAGAAACAATGGATGTAAATTGGAAGGGTGTAGATTCAGGCTAGATATAAGAAGGAAATTCTTTACAGTGAGGGTGATGAAACACTGGAACAAATTGCCTAGAGAGGTTGTGGACACCCCCCCTCTCTGGAGGTGTTTAAGGCCAGGCTGGATAAGGCAGTGAGCAACCTGATGTAGTGGGAGGTGTCCCTGCCTATGGCAGGGGGCTTGGAACTTGATGATCTTTAAGGTCCTTTCCAACCCAAACTGTTCTATGATTCTAGATACAAACTTTTTTTTTTCTTTTGCTAAGGGTCTTTGGAAATAGAATGCCTCACTTCTATCTTCAGAATGCCTAGATAAGGGAGTGTAGTACACATTTTTTCCAAGCTGTTGGCGTAGTATTTCCTGTATAAATTATAATTAATGAAAAAATTCCCAGCATTCTTTGGGATTGCCAGCATCCTCACTATTGCTCTAACCTGGGAAGCAGCATACCATTCAAAGTTACTGGTCTGGTTTAAAGATGTCATCACCCTGACTCTTGTTAAGAGACACCACACTGAGTCTTGTTATGCCTGTTGGCTGTTCTTTCCCTACAGTTATTTCTTGTTTCATTCATTGTTGCTGGTGTTGAAAAGTCAGTCCGATGTTTCTGTTTTCACTGGAATGTTTTAGCTTGCAGAATCTTCAGATCCTTGTATTAACACCCAAAGGACATCATTCAGGACTTAAAATTTTGTTTGGCCTTATGCTGGTTCTGTCCTGAATATTTTAATTTTTTCCCAATTTGACAGTTATTCCAGCCATGACCTGCATTTTTCCATCAGAAAAAGAATGAGCTTGAGCCTTGCTTTGTTAGCTATGATTTGAGCAGGGGCTTGGGGTAAACGGCACCAGAGATCTCTTTCAGCTTAAACTATTCTGTGATTGATGACAACTGTGACTCTATCATTTTCAGGGGTAAAATGCAATTTTAGTCTGGCTGACTGATTATCAGAGCAACTTACTGGCTTTTGCTTAAAAATAGGGAAAGTGAAGAAAAAACATACTTGAGGGAGAATAGAGCTGATGTTAACTGGAGAGAGTGATGCTTATTTCTAAGATAAGACTATCCTGTCTATGCAAGTTTGTTTAACTGCTGTCTGAATAATACCCTGAAGATGTCCTTTTATTGTTGCAGTTTCAAGCTTCAATTCACCATTCAAATTACCTAGTTTTTTAGAGTAATCTCAAATGTAAAAATAGTCTAATGCAGTGAAAGATTTTGTGCATTCTTCCATTTTTGAATGATGGGCTAATTTGTTGCTTCTGTGTAAGAAGAGGAAAATATTCAGCACATTTCTAGACATAAGGTTTAAATACCTGTATCTCCAGAATCCATAAAAAATACATGGACGTGGTTTTGTCTGTTGACTTTTTGTTTAACTTTTCTTAATATTAAACCAGTGTGTCTTGGATAGCCTTTTCTCTCTGCCCTCTTCTTCCTCTTCTCTCTCTTTTCATATAAACATCACTAATTCTTATCAAAGCAGAACTGTGTGTACATTTAGTGCAGCAGCTGTATTTTCCCATCCCATATTGTGAGGTCTTGCTGTTTATCAACCTTAATCCTGCAGTGGAAAAATGGTTTAAATAATTTCTAGCTTGTGTTTTATTATATAATTGGAGGTAAATTATTATGAATTAGATAATAATAGAGAAGGAACTTCAACTGTCTTTGATTGTTACTAAAAACAATTCCTAAGTGTGCATTATTTGAGAAGATAAAAAGTTATGCCTGGTATCTGCATTTTTGTGCTTATAAGAGTCAACATTTTCTTCTGTTTCTATGTAGTTTGTGGTTTTAATGTACATTTTACCAAGCTGATACCTTACAAAACTGTGTCATATGGCTACATCTGTCTCTTCATTTGCAAATGTTACTAGTACAGGAAGTACAAGGAGGAGTTATATTTATTTTCCAAGCACCATAGCAAAGTGTATACAAAGTAATACTTGGTGTAAGATTTTAATTTAGAAAAGTCCTATTTCCTACAGTTAGCAGTCACTGTCTCTGGTTTATACCTATTCTTCTTATTTTTCACATGATATGGAACATTTTTGCATTCTGTTCATCAAACAGCTAATTTTCAAGCAAGGTTTTTGTCAGTGTACAGTGCAGTATCAACATAAATGGCTGGCCTTACCTTTAGAAGATAATTTTTAATTTGGAGAGGCTGCTGTCTTTTTTGCTGTGTGTACAAGGTCTAAATTGTCAAAGGGCTGTGATCTGATCTAAGAACGATGCTGGTGTCCAGAATGACACTTCAGTCCTGGTCACTTTAAATAGGAAGTCATAGAATTGAACTATTCCTACTAAAACCAAGAAAACCTATATTAAAAGATACACAACAGTTTATATTTTCTGCCTCTTCACTTTTTTATTTCAAACTTTCCTTTCTTTATTGTAAATGTTCTGATCTAGATTGTGTTTGTAGTATTGTCATGCTGAGTAAAGTGAGTTCCCAGTTGGAATTTTTGATGAGACAGTATTAATGCTTCATGCAGTTTTAATTTTAAAATAGGTTTTATATACACTCTGTGTGTCCTTGTAAATTATGAGTTTAATCTTGAAAACTGATACATGCCAATCTTGTTAACTTCAATGAACCTTTTAGAGTTAGCTGAACCCATTTCCTCTCTTAAAAACTCCTGTTAGGTGAAGTTTTTAAGGAATGTGATCTGAAAGACAGTACTTAATTTAAGTTTTTTAACTATTCTGATTCAATAACAATGGTTTATTTGTGTAGAGTGATTCCTATTCCTGGTTTTAAACCTGTGGCCTTTGCTCCTTGAGATTCATGGATAAATTTAAGTGGACTTTTGACTGATGGCTAGTAACTTCTTAACAGGAGACTCACAGTTACGATAGATGCTTACACCTCTCTGGGCTATTTTTTAGGCATCTGCAAAATAGAAAAAAAGCAACCCTTCCAAAGCCCTACTTCATGATGTCACTTACTCTGCATCTGTTATCATTCTAATGCTGTTTCACAAAGCAATATTTTGATGTGTGCTCATATGCATCAGTGCAGTTTTTTGCATCTCAGTTTCTGAGAAGCTCAGGTACTGCCGTTTACCTGTTAGTTGCAATACTTTTTGCCAGGGTTGTTCAGTGTGCTCACAGGTATCAGAACTTTTCCTTCACTGCTCCATCTCCTTGACAGTGTCTGTTGAAAATGTAGGTAGATGTTTTTGAGATCCTGAGAGCTAAACTGAATTTTTTATTTCACACATGCCCTTGGATAGATTTCTCCAGTATTAGTATTAGTTAAATGGGCTTAAGAAATTTAAAATTGAAAGAAGTTGTAACTTTTATGTTTGTAAAAGGCAAGGTCTGTATGCTTCCATAAAAAGATAGTCACCAAACCATTCAAATGCGAGGAAAAAAAGGGTTTAAGTTGTTGAGATGTTTTAACCATTTTTTAACTATTTCATCACAGTAATTGTGTGTTTTCAAGCTGAGACTTTGTATCAATTTTTTTGTGGTAGAAATACTCTTTTTTTGTGGGGTTTACAATGCTATTAGGGGAAATCTGCAGGTTCTGATCAAATATACTCTTGGCTAAGAAGGGACAGCATAAAATGTTATACAAGATCACTGACTTTTCACATTAAAACAAAAATAAACAGGCCAGATATAGTGCCTGAATTGGGTAGTGTTTGTTTGTTTTCCTCTCAGGGAGGATTTGGTTTAATCTAACTATGTGGTTTTGGCTTCTTCAGTCCTAACATTGCCTACAAGAAATTACCAAGGGAGTTTCTGCAACACCACTGCTATTCTTTTAAATTTACAGTTTAGTGTGTTGATTGCATTAATCTGGCTGCAATGCATTTCAAGGGTAGTTTAGTCTAAGCCTGCATTACCTTAGCACTAACTAAGGTAATTAGCACTGCAAAGATAATTAGTTAAATTTTCAACTGGATTTCGTGGTGTGGTATGAGCAGTAACATAGAGATAGTCTTGATTTTCAGGAGATAAAGGAATCATTGGCATTGTGTCAGAATGCCAAATACTTGCAGGTCAGTGGTGTTTGTGCCCAAGGATGATTGGCCAGCCCCACTTGTGAGTACCTTTTCTCTGCAGTTTTTAGCAACTTCATCATGGCACATACTACCCTCTGAAGCAGTGATCTTACTTACACTGGGGTACAGGCCAGGCCAGAGTTACTTATAAAACTACTTCTAGGGACAGAATGTTTGCTTTGTTAAGAACTGATGAAATGAGGTACCTGTTTGAGTAATCTTTTGAAAGAAATTGCTATTATCAAATAAAAAAAACTATTGCTGGAGAACAGGATTTAGCTGCTGGTGTTTATCAATCACAGGTGCTGTTGTGTGTTTGTCTTCACTGAGGGCCTTGCCATTTTTCCTGCAGTTGGTTATGCAGGTTGATATTCCAGTCTGAGTCAGAAGCTGCTTTTGCAAGTTCTGTAATAGATTTCAAATGCTGCTGAATAAGCCTGGAATGTCATTTTACAACATCTTTACTTAAAGATGTCACTGCTCTGTCCTGAGAGGTGGTAGCTTGATCTGTGGAGCTGACTCTCACACCTTCATTAACAGCTCTGGGTGTGGTGATGCAACCACACTAAAGTGCATACAAGTGATTGGAGTTTCTGCCCTTGAAACTGAGCTGTGGTAGATGAGTGTGTGTGCTCTTTCTAAAGTTAAAGCAATGCAGGGTGAAACAAGTT
This sequence comes from Turnix velox, assembly GCA_013400935.1. Classification (NCBI taxonomy): domain Eukaryota; kingdom Metazoa; phylum Chordata; class Aves; order Charadriiformes; family Turnicidae; genus Turnix; species Turnix velox. The sequence goes on along the minus strand of VZTY01012210.1, from coordinate 62,969 downwards.
ACCTCATTTGTAATGTTAGAGCTCGGAGTCCTTTAGTAGTAATTTAAGCCCACTTTACTCTGTGTTTGTAATGACTTAAAAATGCATGTGTTGCATTATGTGATGGACTAGTGCCTGTCATTGTCTGTCTGTGTGCGTCTTTTGATTCCATGAAATTCCTCGTGCTGTCATTGAGAAATACTTCATTAACCAACTTTGTCTCTTCTCAGAGTTTTGTCGTGGAAACAAGCAGCAGGGCATTTCAGCCAGGAGAGATGTCAACACAGAATCAGAAACTTGATTTTGTTACAACTGGTGCAAAAAGGGGATGATATTCTTGACCATATTTTAAGCTTCAGGATCCTTGATTTTGATTGCTATAACTGGCTTTTAAGCACAAGACATTCTCTGACAAGTCAAGCTTGGAATATTGTAACATGGAGCATAATCCTTTGCACTGTGTTCCCTAAAATGACCTTTAGGCAGAGATTTTAAAAGGCACGTTCTTTTACTGTTTCAACAGTTGACCAGTACAGAAATGCTCAGTCCACTTCTTGGCAGTGAGTGTTAAAATAAAGGTGTTGCTGCCTGTGTTTTGTCTCAGACTAAAGAATGAGACTTCAGGATTAGTATGACCTTGAAACGTGATAAAGGAAAAGAAAAAAAATTTCATTAATACAGATAAGAAGCTTTTATAAATTTGCTTTGTGTAAATTAATATAACAGAAGCAGCCCTAAAGTGTTTTAAGGGTTTTTTTCTTGCTACATATGGAAAATAATATTTCTAATTCTTCTGTATATTTTTAACTTTCCCACAGATATGCACTTATTTGGCCATTATCCAGCTCATGATGATTTCTATCTTGTAGTGTGCAATATCTGCAATCAGGTAGTCAAGCCACAGGTTTTCCAGTCACACTGCGGTAAGTGAATGTTTTCTTTCCTGCATATTATGGTGCCAAACTGGCCTTTGGTTCTCTTATACATCATTGTGTACAATCATGACAGAGGCAATGCAGATATACTTTTCTTTGTCTGTGTTCTTTCCACAGAAAATATCAGTGATGCCTGCAAGTAAGTTTATTTCTTGTAGAGAAATGTAAACTAGTTGTTCTAGAAGATGGGTTTTTTTAGTTGAATTTGTACTGTATTAACCTGTTGCAGCAAATAAATCCGGTTAGATGCTAGCTAGGCTAAGTTGTCTTTTATCAGTGTTTAAGTGAGGTGTGTGAAACTGATCTACAGTTAACTAGAAGGTGGATGTTATTAATTGTTTTCTGATTATTAAGCGTATAGGGTTTATTTTTATATTTATCATAAGGTTTAATTTTTTACGTAATTGATATGTGAAGTAATTTGTTAAGATTCTCTTGAAAAATATTCATTTGAGAAGCTGCAGAAATGTACAGGTGTTTATTTCTCAATCGTTGTAACAGCACCAGGATGACAATAATTATGTTGATTATTTGTAAACAGAACTACTTCAGTTAGAAAATTTTGCTACTGATTAACAAACTACTTACAAATATTGTCTGAAAAACTTCATCCCAAGTTCTCTGGTTTATTTACAACTTATCTAGTGTTTATTTGTTATTTGTCCAGTAGTTTGCTTCTGTGGTGGTTTTTTTAGGACTTTTTTTTATTATTATAAGATAGCAAAATGTGCAATTAATAGCTAGTACTAAGGATAGAATAAATTAAAAACATGAAGAAAATTAAAAGACCCAGCAAGATTGTCTTTTTTTTCTTTCTCTTTTCTCCATTACTTATACAATTCCATTTACTTAATGTTCATTATAACAGTTCTGTTGCACTGAAAAAAGGAGTTTTAAATTCTGGTTTTATTTAAGATCCTGAAGTCAATAAAGACTTTTTAAAAAAAAAAAAAAAAAAAGTAGACTTCATTAAAAGAAATTGAGACTACTGCAAATAATTGACAAAAGGTGTTACCTTAATCTAGTCAGACATGTTTCAGGAAAAGTGTCCTGAAATGTTGCTGAAAGGCCTATGGAAGATTTTTGAATGTATAGATAACATACTTTGTTTTAAAGAAGAAAGGAGGTTTCTTGGAGATCTTGTCAGTTATTATAATATAAACAAGAATTTCTTTTCAAGAAATGAACCTGTTGAAAGTACTATGTGTTGAATGCATGCATCAACTAACAAATATTTATTTCAGTAAGAAATGAGTAAGATAACAAAGAAGAGCTACACATGGATCTTGGTAATTGCCTGTAGTTGAATTGTCTGGCAAGAAAACTGTGAAAATCTTGCACTAGAAAACATATCAACCATGAGCTGCTTGTGGCTGATTATTCTCACACGAGTACAATATGATATCGATAGTCCACTGAGAAAAGTCCAGAGAAGACTTCATTTGAGACACCAGTTCTGGCTGCATTGGTCTCTCCTATGAAGCAGGAATATTTAATTTTCAGATTTAGAGTTTGACCATCTGTTGGAAACAATCAGTTGGGTGGATCAGATTTTGTTAAATTATTTAGGATATGCAGCATTACATCTGTAAATTCAGTGATGCTGTCAGTAGACTATCATGTTTACCATAAAGGGCAGCATTTTACGTGTCTTGAGTTCCAGCTCTAAAATCATAGATAAGACAATGGAATGAGAAAGCATTAGAAGCCTCTACTGATTTTTTGATTCTTGAAGGCTGTGTCAAAGAGAGCCTTTATTGCTACTGACAAGGCTCTGTAGAGATCTATCCCAGAGTCTCCCACAAAGTGTGATTTGTTACTAATATCCCTGGTAAGATCCAGTCCATATTCTCTCTGTTAGGATTTAGGCCTGTGCCAGACACGTGCTTTGTGTTTTTGGGTTCTTTGTGCTGTAGCTTGAAGGCCTTTGCTTTGGAACAGCACTGAAATGCTTAGTTTAGCAAGCTTTTTTGTAACGCTTCCTTTGAGCCCTTTTGAGGCTGGCATTTTGCCTTCTCCAGAGCATAAAGAGGACCCACTATTTCATTTGTGTGTAATTTCAGACCTGTGGCAGCCATCCTCGATGGCACCTGGGAAGCTGTGAAGATTTTAGAGGCAGATGTTGTTATTTAACTTTTAAGAATTTGATTCCTAGAATATCAAGCAGGAAAAGAAGGCTGGTTGTGGTTCAGACTTTCTTAATGGGACTCTAAGTGTAATACAGCCTTAGACCAGCAGAAATCAGAAAGGTAAAAGAGGAGATCTATTTAGAGAACTAGCTAGCTGGACTTTTGAGAGTCTTTGTAATAAACTCAGTCTTGCAAAGTATCAGATCTTTTCTGGCCTCTTTCTCAGAGAAACACTGAATTATTTTTAAGAGCAGTGTCACATCCTTGTATTTTTGGGATAAATATTTATATCCATTGGTGGGGATTAAATCATATATGTACATAAGGAGTAAGCCAAACTGAAAGAGAGACTTGCTATTCTAGGCTGTGTGGTAAACTACATAAATCAAATAATTTCTTGAGGCCATTCAATGTTACTGTGTGGTTAGAAAATAGTATGTCACAATATCATCAACAACAGGGTTGAATAAATATTGCTTGTGAAGCCTGTTCTTCTGAGTAGCTTGTAGTAGTGGTACAATGCCTTAAGATTTTTTATTTGATGTGTGAACATGTAGTTGTGTTTATTTCTCCACAAAGTGGTTTGAAATGACAAGTCAGTCTAGTTGTACAGCTTGTAGCATTGCTAAGTGTACTTGGCACGAGAGGAATTTCAGTTTTGTGACTTTGTTCTCAAATAATGACGTCAATAAAGATACTTCTTGGGACATCAAAAATGTAGTGGCTTAGCATCCCTGAAGTGCCATCATGTTCTTGCTGTTTGTTTGGGGTTTTTCTCTCTAGTACATACATTTCTAGAAGCTTTTTAGCATGACAGCCTATGCTGAGATCTGTCCATATGACTTCTGTTAATTCAGTTCTGTGACAGTCTGTCTGCTACTTATTAAGTTGGGATCATACCATTTCTCAGGACATGTTTCTATTTTTCTTTGGTGTAAAGCTTCAGTATAAAGCACTCTCCCTTACTAGACTAAAAAGTACTGGATACAGTTCTGGTTTGGTTTTGTTTTGGTTTGGGTTTGTTTTTTTTAATGTTCCATATAATAATAGTTTCATTAATACTGGTCTTTTCCTGTTGAAAGGAAAAACTGTCATAAAAGGTAGTTTTGGCATAATGAAGAACAAGCAGTATACATGTCAAAAGCTTGTCAAAACATCGTGACTTTTTATTTTAGTAGAAGGAAATACATTAATGATGGAAAAGTGTAAAAAATGAAACTAGGGGGAAGGGTTAAATTAGCCCAGCTAAATAATGCAGTTTGGTTAAACAATAACTGCAATGTACTCATCAAAGAAAGCTTCCAAACATAATCTGGAACTGTTTCCAAAACTGCAGAGAGTATCTTAGTTAACTAAATAGTTAAGATCTTCATTTGATGAGCTGTAGCATATAGAGAAGAAATTTGCTTCATCAAGGAGATATGACCATGAAGATTTCTCTTTTTTTGCTAACTCCCTTTTTAGCATCTTGTTTCTATCTATCCTGCCTATCTCTTAGGTTATTCTAACAGCTTCTATTGATTTTCATTACTTCTGATTTATAAATTTTTGGGTTGACATCCTCATGTCCTTACGGAAGTTGGAAAAGGGTATTTCCTTTTTATTTGTCTGTTTGGCTGTATAAGCATAATTTAAAAGAAGAACAAAGTAAAAAGCAATGGAGCAATGAAGAATAAATAAATTCTTTTCCATATAATAATAAGAGAGGTTAGATATTTTGAATTACACCGACTAGCTATTTTACCTTGTACTAGTTGTGTGTTATAATTTAATGGATGCAACTAAAGACAAGAAGGCTGAGCTTTACAGCATGAATAAGGGTGATTTTCTTGACGTGAGCAGGAACATTGGTAGCTGGCAGCTTTATTAGCATAAGGATTTTGATATGGGTATCACTGTCACATTTGATGAATTATTCTCAGTTTTGATTCTCTTTACAATTATTCAGTACCTTGTTTTTTATTAAATATGGCTGTTTGGGAATTTTTAATTGTTAATATTTTATGCATTGAATTTGACCTTTTACTGGGAGGAAGTGCACTTGTGCCCTTTAAGGATAATGGCATTTTGAATTATTGTTCTTCTGTTACTGCAATTTTCTTTTTTCTCAGTCTTGTCAAAACTTGTTATATAATATCATTATTGTCTGAATAACTTTCTGGTTGTCATGTGGTTATGTTTCATTTCATAAAAGAATTAAAATAATGAAAATTACACTCATTTCCCTACCCCCCCCCAGTGTTTTGTTAAACGTTGAAATATTATCAGCTACATCAACAAGAATCTCGCTTGTTTTTTTTTCTTTTGGAGAGGAGGGGTATAGAAGGCATGGAATGTTTTGGTGGTGCCTTAATTGTACATCTTAATTTGTGTGATTGCCTAGGATACACTGATTTTTGTCTGTAACTCCATTTGCATTGGAAATATCCAGTAGCTGAAAGCATGCGAGTAATTTGCTTCAGCTTTACAGCCTCTCTGAAAAATCTTGTTCTTGAGACCAAAGTACAGCCAGTGCCATAATCTTCTGTCTCCTGTTTGTGGTGAATATCCAAGCTATAGTTCCTGCACTGGTAGAGGCTCCTTATGTGGGTCTGTCATGTCCATGCCATTGTGAGTTAACTGAGCCCAGTGTAATGGTATGGATGTGAGAAATTGAGACAACTGTCACAAACCATCTTTTGCACAATCCCTATAGAACTTGGATAGTGCATTGCTTCATGAACAAATCCAGATAGAGCTATCAATTCCCATGAAGAGGCAAAACTGAAACAGCACTACTTTGAATTAATCTTCTTCGCTGTGTATTCTTGGAATGCTGTGTTATTAGACTATCAGAGCAATTCTGAGACTCTGAATAGATAAGAAATCTGCCCTTGGAGAAGTCTGCTCTCTGTCTTAAATGCTGATGGATCCTGGCCAGATTCAGAGAAGTACTAGGTGCATAAAAGATAACCAGTTGGCATTTTAATATGTGATTCAAATGAAACAATAAATTAAAATCCATCTTAGCTGCTTGTATGCATGAGAGTATTGATCACCTCAGTACTGGATACTATTCTTATCCAGGACTGAAAATGGATTGATTTTTTTTTTTTTTATATGTGCCCTGTATTGACAAGGACATGTTAATTTAAAATAAACCAAGATTGCCTTCCTTCTCTGTAATTGCTTGTCTAGGAAGCAAGAGATTTGATTTCAGCAACCTCACTATCTAAGAACTATTCTCTCAACTTCCACCTTCTAGGAAAGGAGAAAGTCCTAACCATGGGGCACACCATGACACAGGCTAACGCAAAACTAGTACCTGCTTTCTGCTTTGGAGATGTATCAGGCAAAGTAAACCTGAATGTAAAGAGTAATACCCAGATCCAAGAGATGGATTGTGATAGGGACTGGAAAAGGCCCAGCTGATGCTCACAGCAAAGACAGGCTTCACCTTGAGATGCTGAGATCTGCTCCAGGCTGAACAGAGTTTGTTGTGTTTTCTTCAGTCTAGTCTGTGAATTAAAAGTGAAGCTGTGTTCAGACCTGTTGACCTGCTTGCTTAGAAACAAGTAGCACGGTTTTTGATAGGGTTAGCTTTTCCTTTTTATATTTTCTGCTATCATCCCACTGCTTAAACTAATTTCTGCTTTGCTCTTACTGATTTATCATCCATGCCAGAGCCAGAAAGAGAGTAGTAGTATATAAACGTAGATATGATATAGAGAGAGTTGCAGGGTCACTAAGTAGTATGAATAGGAAGCTGACAACTTCTCATAGGTTACTTCTGCACTTAAAAAAAAAATCACCCTGGATTGATGTGTCAATAATTAAAAGTTTCTTCATTCAAAAATTTTTCTGAATAAGAAAGCAGGAACATTTTGTCTGCATTAAATGTTAGTGTATTGGAGAGCAGGGATGATTCAAGAGTAGAAAACATTCTGCAGTGAAGAAAATGCTACACGTGTGCAGTTGCTATCAGGCATAGTAACCTTTCCCCTCACAGTCCCTGTACCTATTTCTGGGCCCATATATGAAATTGAAAAGTCTGAAAGTAAAATATTAATTATCTTTTCCTGATTTTTTTTTCTCTATTAACTTGTGTCTTTTACAATGCCATGACTATGCTGCAGTTTTAAAGTGCTGATTTTAAATAAACTGTCATAGAAAGGAGTACTAATGACACTGTGAGTGTATTGTTCTAGTTTACAAATAATTCCTGTCATTATAAATTAGTTTGTCTCTTTTGCATAGTGTATTCATTGATACTATTTGGTCAGTGAACCCTTTTGTGTTTTAACATCATTTAAATTGTGGTAAATTATGCAGCACATTCTTGAACTGGGTGGTGTTGTCGTGGCATTTACATATCACTTTTAATTTCTTTACAGTCAAGATTTTAATAGAGATGGAGTTTTAAATAGTAACCAATAAGGATTTCTTTTAAGGAGTGTCCATTAATAGAACTCAGCTGTTGAAGGTTGACTGCAGCATTAGGCTTAAGTTTAATCTTCTACGTACTATAATTTACAGAGCTGTGTTTAGTGCATTATTCTTCCAGATGCTTTGCTTCTAGAGGGGAAGAGGGGAAGGCTACAGTAATAACCTCTAAAAATATGGCAACAATAAAAATTAGTGTGTTTGGCTTGAAGTTTTTCAGAGTATGTCTTATTTGGGCTGAATAAATTGAGCATTTTCTATCTTGGAGGGGGAGTGATTTTTAAAATAATTTTTTAAAAAGATTTCAGAGTCCTATTCCTTGATAAAATCCAAAACAGAATTCAGCACTTTTTGAATTCACTGTTTAGAAATGTTTTGGTGAGTATAAGATAAGCAAGAACAAAACAAATTGTGACACATTGTAAAGAAAGGAAATTTAAAGTGACATCTGAATTTGCAGAGGGCCCAAATAAAAAGTCACCACTTCTTTTCTGTATTCAAAAGGATTGAAATTGGTATTGGAATTGTTAAAATTGATTCTTTTTTTCTCTGTCTCTTTGCTTATCCTGCATGTGATCAGACAAGGAAAACCTGGTGGGGTTTTTGAGGATAGGGCATAGGATTTTTTGATAGTACAATGTTTTATTCTTCATGTGTTGCAGAAGGTAATTAACATTTGGATTAGTCACTACGAAATATTAGAATTTCCATTTCAGTTCTGTAGAAGTCTTTGTCTGCATAGTACCCTGCCCACTGACAGTGACTTTTAGCAGTTGTCTAAAGAATTTAGTTAATATTCTAATTGTTGCAATTTCTGCAATTTTATAATTTAGCAATTTCCTGCAAAACATTACAAGGTAACTATCCTTGTACTAAACCTTCTACTACAAGTAGGCTCACAAAATTAATTCTCATCCCTTGACTATTGATTTTTCCCTAAGGAAACAGCGTCTGTTATTGGGTAGTGTCTTCTCCAGCAGCTGAACTTCTGCATATGGACTGGAAGGTGAGGCAGAGGTGCAACTCATCTTGTGCCATCAGGGCTTCATTGAGAGCTGGAGAACCCAGCCTGGGAGGAGGTTGGGTGACTCCAGAGTAGACCTCCAGCCCTTAGAGCTGCCAGTATTAGACTACCTTGTTGTTTACAATGGTGAGTGGAAAGAAAACTGGATTGGCAGTTAGTTACTTCCTAAAAGTACTAGTTCTGGTACTGCTTTCCAGCGATGTTGCTGTTGCCTTTTCTAACACTTACAGGCCACTTGGGGTGCAGTTGGGAAGACAGTCGTCCCTTGACATGCAGGAGGATGTCCTTTTTCAAGGAAGTAAAATAGAGAGCAATTGAAATAAAGACTGAGCTGTCATTCAGGAGCTTTATGTCTTTTTTTGAAGTTGGGAATATGTACACTGTTTTTCATTAGCAATTTTTTTTGATGTCTAAAAACTGCTTATTATTAAACAGAGGGAAATCTCAGCTATGATAAGCTGAGATCTAATACAAGGCCTGCAAATCTATTTTAGATACTTTTTCCACAATTTTCAGTAATAATATTTATCACAGGTTTGTATACTTTCTTAATTTTTAAAATAGTTCTTGTTCAGTATCTTTTTCCTCTAGTATGTGTAAACATGTTTGTCACAGCTTCATGTTTAAAATCCTGTGAGTTCTGTTTGTTCCATTGTAGTCACAGTACACAACTACACAGTTCCTGACTATTCAGTGCCAGATCTATTCAAAACATTTTATTTGTATGCATCAAATACTGTACTTAAAATTCTGATCATTTCAAATACAGCTGAAGCCCTGTGTATTTTCCATTCCACAATACTGTAGTGATTCATGTAATTAATAGCTCATTGCTATTCTCTTTAACCAGTGATATTAATGTAATAATTGTCATATTAAAATCTAAAATATTGAATTAGACCTGGTTCTAAAATATGTTTTATTATTACAAATAAGTTAGACACACTGCAGGCTTCTGTGTTCAAAATAAAATGTTTTGCATTCATCTGGATAGATTGATAAAATTATATTCTCTAAGGCATGACGAAAGAGCTGTTTAAAATGTCAGGCTAATGACAGTGGGTAACTCCTTCACCTCACTTTGTGTATGCCTTGATTTTCATTCATTTTCACATGCTTGCTTTAGCTTTCTGCCCCCAAACCTGTCTAATATGAAGCCAAAAGAAAATGTATGAAACTTGCCTTATTAGATATTTATGTTTAGGAGATCAGTGATGGTGGTAACCAGGAACATTTTCTCTCACTTGTGTTCTGGGAAATAAGAGATTTCCCCCACCTTTTTGAACAGGCTTCTGCTTTATGTGAAATAATCTTCCATCAGGCCTAGCATCTGCTCTGCAACTAGTGAAGTATAACTAATACTATACTTAGGTAAAATATCAAGCATTGATATGAGAAATGTGTTAAAGGCAAGCATTAATGTATCATTATTTGATGCATCCACTTTAAGTTTATTTCCTGTGTTGTATAAGGTATTCTTTTTGCAGGTGTAATCAATGTTGTGCTTTACTAATTGAGTAACTAGGGAAATAGAGGGGTCTTACATTTGATATCAATCATAGAGGAATTTTTTAACTTTTTAATTCAGTTAACTAGGAGAAGGATTGGCTGGATTGCTTTTTGCAACACTGAAGCGGGAGTAAACCCATGCAAGCTGAAACACAAATCAGTAGTTGACCAACAATGCTGAATAGGTGCTTCAGTTTGCTTTAGTGGGTGTTTGGTGATCAGATTTCATGAACTGTGGCATGTGTGTACTTTAAGCTTTCTCAAACTTGGAGGAGTATTGTGGATGTCCAAATAAGTCTGAAGACAAGTGTTTCTCATTCAGTGACCCAAGGCAGATGAAAACAGTAAACTGTATGAGAAAAAATTATGAGTAAAAGCCATGCTTTTGAGTTTGGCTAGGGCAACAAAGGATGAGGTTGCTGTTGAAGCACATCTTTTTTTCACTGTGTGATGCCAGTTATGTTTAGTGTGAATGCTGAAATGAGCATTTTTTAATGGGCAGGGAAGGCACAGACAGGATGAGGCGGTTAAAGCCACGAAGGAGAGCTCAGTGCAGAACCATTTAGTATAATGGGTGTATAAATGGTACATCATAAAATTAAATCTTGAAAATAAAAGTCTGGTGTTTACCATTTTGCAGCTAAACAGTTTTGATGACTGGATGCTATTTATGAACTTAATGGAAACTTAAGAACTAGTGAGTCCCATGGAAAGGATTCTGTCTGAAGAATTATCTCCTTGTTTTGCCTTGTTTTTGAATCAGCAATGAACAGTCATTTCCTGTCCACCTTCATAGCACTGTGCATCATAACCCTTCTCTGCCATCACTTGACCAGTTTGACAAGTCCAGATCCATCTAATTGTCACTCTTGTGGAGGCTCTGTGTCTCTGCTATGTGGGTTTTGTGTCTTGACAAACTCTTCTAAGCCATTTCTGAAAGGAGGAATCAGAGGTATGATGTCCTGTATTCCTTGCCTAACATTTGGTTTGCCTTTTTGACCACTGTAGATTGTTGAGGTGATAATTTCATAGAACTGTTACAAGCCCAGCGTTTAATTACTGTGTAATAATGATTAAGATACCATCATTTTGCAAATGAAGTTAGGATTAGTTTCTTCTTCTTCTATGTCACTTTACATCTCTCTACTTGGAAATTCATTTACTACTTTATTAGACTATTCAGTAATGTTAGATTTTTCTACAATCTACTGATTTTCACCTTTAGTAGTTTGAGTAATTACATAGCAAAGATCTTCTTTTCTAACTTAACCACCATTTTGGGGCCCATTTCTAAGTACATTGAATAGTTCATGCCCTAATACAAATCTTTGCTGCATGCCACCACTGAAATTATTTCACCGAGGACCATTTTTGCACTCTTTTCTACTTGCAACGAGTTTTAGACCTCAGGTGGGAGGTTGGACTCTCCTTCCTGCCTCTTATCAGTTATCTTTTTTTTAAGATGTGTGAACAATTGTCCTAATTTCACTTGAAAATTTGACTGTGTCAGTTGTTTTTTCCTTGTCCACGTCCCCATTTGCCTTCCAGGACATTTATGATTCATAATAGCCTAACTACATTCTTTCCCCAGCACATCATACCTACCTATACGTGCACTGACTTGGTACCTTCTTACAGCTCTGGGTTGGATAAATTTCTGGCCTGCTGCTCTATTTCTTTGGGTCCCCTATATATTGATGTTGCCTTCTGATCTTCAGGTTCAAGCTGGTTGTCACTGAGAGGCTTTGCTTGCTTGTTAGTAGCTCAGTAACTGCATCCATGGGGTTCTGAGGAGCTCCTGGATGAATATAGATGATGCAGCTCTGTGGGGATTCTTTAGAGATGGATACTCCAAGTCATTTGGAGCTTTTTGGATGATGGTCATTTTTATCAGGACTGGAAATGAAGAAATATTTTATTTTTCCATGTACGTCTGTGTGTGTATATGCATTTCTGTTTGATAAATATATAAAGGCTGATCAATCCATTGCACTCTGAATGTAAACGTATCCCTAACTCCAGAGTAACTACTAGGAGAATGGTTATTGCCACTTCTTGAATAGGTTTGTTTGCAGAAAAAAAAGCATTTTTTTTCCTGTGTCTTGCTGAAAAAAAAAGCACACCATTTTTTCACATTAAAGAAATGACTTGACTATAATAGGGATTTTCTCTCTCTTTTTCTTGCCAAAATTGCACTTGGCCTGAGGTAAAAATCTTTGTTTTAGGAGACTGAATTAAAACCAGAGGAAATTAGAGTCAGATCTGCAAAATTATTTTTGATCCTTTAGACACTCGTGTAGAGATTAGAAATGTGCAATGTGGGACAACCCATTTATCCTTCCCTTATCTGAGGGGAACTGAAATAAAAAACACATTAAGCAGGCTCCATGGTACGTATGGGTGTTTGTAATCACTTGTCTGGAATGTATTCTCCTTGCCATAAAGAAACACTGGTGGAAGCAAGTATCTTGTCTGCAAGATAGCAGTTGAATAGAGTAAGAGTCAGACAATACCTGAGGGGATCCAACAGAAAGACAAGGGTAGGAGTTATGTGATGGGAGGACTAGAAATAATGGATGTAAATTGGAAGAGAGAAGATTCAGGCTTGATATGAGAGAAATTCTTTACAGTGAGGGTGGTGAAACACTGGAAGAGGTTGCCCAGAGTGGTTGTGGATGCCCTCTCTCTGGAGGTATTTAAGGCCAGACTGGACATGGCACTGAGCAGCCTGATCTAGTGGGAGGTGTCCCTGCAGGGGACACCCCCTGGCAGGGGGATTAGAACTAGATGATCTCTAAGGTCCCTTCCAACCCGAACTATTCTATGATTCTAATCCCAAACTTTGACTAGTAAGGTATTTGCTTAGGATCCATTCTGTGGGATCACTTGGGATGGAGTCTCTACACACATGGGAGCCAATCTGTTGTGTAAGAAATGTGGTTATAAATGTCTCAAATACTTTCAGCAGAAGAAAGGAAAGAGCAAACTCCCACAACACCCTTCACAGTACTTTGTCCTCAGAGTCAGAGCCCTCTTCTGCAGAGGGGAAGATATGGGTTCAGATTGATTACAGAAAAGTGAGTGCTTTTAATCGAGGAAGTAATCATCTAATGGGAGTTTTACCACCTTCCTCTTGTTCAGAGACTTAGCTCTTAAATGGCTTTTTAATAAATAAAATAGAAATATTTATTATTTTACCAATGAGAATTTTAGAAGCAGTACCACTCTTTTAGACAAGCCAAAGTAGCTGGTCGTAAAAGAGAAATAAAGCAAATCACAGAATTGTCAGAGAATCATAAAAGGATATTTTGGGGTGAAAAAGCCAACAAAACTCAGCTCCTGGGTTTGTTGGATCAGTGATAACTACTGATACACCCTCAACATAAAATAAGATGATCAGAAGGCTGTTTCTAGTAGTGGGTTGATAAACCCTTATGATTTGTTCATCATATTGCTGCATATTCCCTAACTAAATATTCCCTAACATGGGGCCCTGTAACATTTGCCCTATTCAGGTCAGGGATATTTTTCTTGCAAAGAGATAAAAAAGGAAGACCAAACCCACAAACCAAAACTCCAGCCCTTTTTTCCCAAGAAGAGGGATGTGCTCAAGGATGTTACCTGCAACCCCAGTGCCACAGTTGACATTTCCCAGATTCAAATCCTGATGTTTGTGAGAGCTTCATCTAGAGTCTGTTGTTTTTATTTTTGTGTTTCTTTTCTTCCATGGCCCACATTCTTACTGCTCCATGAGCCTTATCAGGCAGACTGGGAATAAACCAGAACAAAATTAGTCTGTCTATGTATTTGGAAAGGGGCAAGAATGAAGGTCAACAGTATTACTGCTATGAGGAATGGGGTTAGCAGATTTTAGGGTTTTCTAAAGGAACTAGGAACAGAGGCAGGTTTGGATATTTCATATCTAGTCCAATGTTATGTTCACAGCTGTCATTCCAGTCCATGTCCCAGAGGCATTAGTAGTTTTGAGCCTACTCCAGTAGCTATCCAGTGATTTCTCAGTTTTGGAATCCTTGGAAATAGACCATGGAAAAGATTTTTATCTTAACAGCCCGGTGAAGAACGTGCCTGTGCATGCTCTGAGGTAGTTCCTCTTTGACACTTTATGTCAATCTCATCCATGTGCTTTCCTGCCTCCCCATTGCAATTCCCTCTTGGTACTTGCAGCAACCAGTTGTGGAGCAGCGTAAGGGAACAAAGCCAAATTGTGCTCCTGCCCTAATTTGAGGTTACTGAATCATCTTGAACCTGTGAGTAAGCTGTTCATGCTTTGTGTGATGAGAAGTCAAAATAGGAAGGCAGGAAAAGGTGAAGTACCTTTCTCCCATGTACTTCTGAGGTCTGTCTGTGAAACCTGGCAAAGTTATCTCAGTCTCTTCTGCTTTGCTTTCATCTGCAGAGAAGGATTCAAGCTATTCAGCAGCCTCTATGTTAGGGCAGTTTTATTTCTAGTTGCTTATTATAATATGTGACCATATTAAGGAGTTACAAAGTTGTTGCCAGCATTCGCACCAGAGGCACTGCTTGGTTGTTATTTAACTGACAGGTATGGATGAAACAATTTTAGCTAAGTGGTTTCACTGAGATGAAACAAAGTTCAAATAAATGATACATAGGGTTTCAATTATCATGATTTGAAGAGAGAGCAGAGGAAACAAATGTATCCCACTGAACACTTCAAAATTCAACAGGCTTAAGGCAAGACTTAGTTTTAACCATTTTAGTTATTAATTGAATTTTTGTTCCATAGTTACATTTGATAAAACAGAAAAAAAATTCAGATTTTAAAATACCTTAAAGGCTGAAGGCCATTTTGGTAGAATCACCTTGTGTTTCAGTGTCTTGCTTTTATTTGTTTTTAAGTTTGATGTTTAATGTAGAGTTAATTTATTTTTTTACTTTCTTGAAGACATATACATGACACAAAGAATAGAACACTAATTAATACTCTAGTGCTTAAAGAAGGATAAAATATCTACTGGGAAGTTCTGACTAATGGCAAAAGAATATATGTATACCAACTGACTCTGCAGTCAGAGTTGCACAATATCAACTGTTAAGCAAGCAAAGCAGGTGATGCTTTTATGTGTTTATGATCTAACAAAACTGTCATCTCTGCTGCTGTCACATATCACACCTTTATTTTGCAGCATTCCCTTCTTTAGCCGTGGCAGATACAAACTGTGCTCCACTCAGACACACCTAAACAGTATTTTGAGGGGTCCACTACTATTTACATTTTTTTGAAACCTCTGTTATAAAAAAAACTTTTCTCATATTTACAGTTATCATAATTGTCTGAAACTTGTGTGCATGTCTGTGTAAGATTCAGCTACTTGAAGATTTGACCTGGGCATTGTATGTTCATGAAGGAAATGAAAGCATAATTTAGCTTTATAAAGTGTACTATAAAGTTACGTTGGATACCAAGGTAGTGTTTTCTGTATGTTTGTCTTATGTTTTCCTTCTAAATTTTAGAGCAGTTTTTCTGTGGCTGTATAGCACCTGCTTAAATTTGACTTAATGTTAATTTAGGAAGTATAAGTTGTAAGCTGTTTTATCACAAATACTCTTACTGGGCAGCCCAGACAGCAGAGATGTGAAGGTATTAATTCAAATGCATCTTCTCCCACCGCTGATAGAGTTGATATTTGTTTTACTGCCAGTAGAAAACACATTCAGTAAATGTGAGGAGTTGTGACACAGGAAGGGATCAGCCTCTTGCTTCATTCAAAGAGGAAGCTGCTTGCTTCTCACAGGGTTTGTGCTGCAAATCATGTTGCACTTTTATTAAAGGCTCTATTTCATGCTGCCTTTTTTTTCCTTTCATTTTTTTCCCCCATTAAACTGCAATTCTTTTTCTTAATGCAATTCACATAAGATGTTTGCACTGGAAACACATCATCAGTATTGACCTAAGCTGGTTTTACAAGTTAAGCTTTGCCCTTCTAATTTTTCTTGATGTGCTTTGCTTTAAAGCTCAGTTTAATCTGAACTACATGGATCAGTTGTGATAATTTTTTTAAATGTTCTCTTTAATGGTTAGTTTTGGGGAGTTTGATTTGTTCTTAATGAATTCAATGCTCCAAGTTGAAGCACGGATGTCTGACCACACATATAGCACAGGCATGTTAAGTTGCACTGGTATATCTTGCATCTTTGAGGTTGATCACCTTGTTTAGTAAGATGTGTACAGGTCTTGAGGGAAATGGGGTTCTGAGAATTCTGAGTTTCTCCCAATAACTTCTCTGTATTTTTTCTAAGATTTTATTGACTGGCCACAGTGCTGGGTTAGTGCCATTGCTTCAATGCTCAGAGGATAAAGTGTGGTCAACATAATGTTTGGTGATGCTACTTTTTACACCTTTAGAGGCTGCAGTGAATGTATTGTGTCTGATTCAAATCATGTAAAGATCTTTCTGGAAAGCTGGAAATATCATCTGTTGTCTAGAAATTAAAGTAAACTTATTTGCAAAAACTAAACTTTGTTGCTAAGAACAAGATGATTAATTAGGTCATCTAGAAATAAGCATAAGAAGTCTTTCTGGATGAAGCTGTAGTAATAACTTGTTTAAATTGAAAAATTATGGCTGGGCAGAGTATTGTATAAGAAGCTGTGCTATGGCTTAAAATACTTTTTACCTGATGGTTTATCCATTAAATGGAAGAATGTTGATATTTTCAAGAACCAACATTATTACAAAAGTAAGATTTTTCTCCTCTGGACTTTGCATGGGCTATGGACATGGAAACCTAGAAACCTAGACTTGCCTGTCTTTAGGTGAAACTAATATAAATATCTCTATGTGAAATGGTCAGTATCAGCTTTACAGAAGTGATAGCAAAGGGAATTTTTATACCATTATGCAACATTTAGTAGCTTATTTTAATTATATAAAAAAATACTAAAAAAATAGAAGGCTGAATTGGTTATTTATATTATTACCTTATATTTTCACTAGGCTGATACAAGAGTATCAGCTTTACCTTCCCTGAATATATTCCTTGGTATGCAGTGCCTCCTCCATGCTGTGGTACCCAGCTGTCTGAGCACTTGAGCACTGCCTCTCCCCATTGGTCATCATTCCCTTCCCTAGCACAGTGGGCACACAAGTCATTCTTTAAAGCCATCACTCATAGTTTAGTTTTGGTTTTTTTTTTAAGATTATTTCATAATACATCATTGCAGTAGCACCTTCTTGTAAGCATGGACCAAATCCTGGTCTCTAAGCAGAATTGGTTTCGTGTGGAATAGAAAGATACATTGCAAATTAATCTCTACTTAATGCCTTTAATCCACTTTCAAAAATTGTTTCACTTTTGCCATTCAAACACAGCTTCCATCCACATGTTTGGGAAGCTAATTTTCCTAGTTTTTCTGGAAATTAATGTAGTGAACTTTCAGCAATGTCTGCAGCTGGTTGCCTAATAAAAATAATAAGCATTCCTAGAGACATTAGATTGTACTGGTGGCAGAAATTGACTGAGCAATTATAAAACGCAACTCATACTGTTACATTAAAATATATTTTGCCTCAGTAGATACTAATCTAAAGTAAAATATTAACTGCAGTGATGTTTATTCATGTTTTTATTAATGTGGATTACCAGCTTACAGAAAAGTTCTTATTGTGGCAGTTCACTCTTTCAACTTTTACATAATAAAAGGACAAATTAACAAAAAGATAGACAAGAATAGTCCATTTATTCTTACCTTTTCTAAAGGCTTCCTCAGGTCTGTTGCTTTAATGATCTCTCTTTTCTTAATGTGTGGAATTTTCATATTGTATTACAAGAAATACAATCACTGCTTTGCTTATGGCACAAACCATCATTTACATCTTCATGTTTAATATTGTTACACTGTCTTTCATACAGGTTTTTCTTTTGACAATCAACCTATGTTTTATTTAATCTATATTAGCTTAATGGTTTTACTGTAGTGAAAATTTGTTTTAATGTAGAACTTACAGTGTAATGAGATTTGGGTTTTAATTCTCAATTTAACATAAGAAATTGATTATTTTTCTCTTGTAGTTAATTAAAAACAATGCAACTCTTGTTTTTTCAGTTCATCCTTTATTTGAAAACTTTGTGATGAGGTAAAAATGCAAAGTGCTTTTATTTTAAAGTTTAGGTCCTAAAGAATTTTCAGTACCAGGATTAGGTGTTTTTTTGTAATGAAATGTACTAGTCTCTTAGGCAAGATGCTTTTACTATGATAGCATTACTTCTGTGATAGTCTTCTCTTAGGAACGTTCATCTTCACTGATGAACTAGATCTGCAGTGTAGGCTCTCAGCAGCTCTAAGTTATTCTAGTGCTTTGTTCTTGGAACTGAAGCAAGTTGTTTATGGATGATTTACAGAAAGAGAACAAAGAGTTTTACTCCATTTGTATCCAGTTCTTGACAGACTTCTGATTACATTTCTCAAAGTATTTCTGTGTGAAGAGTTAGTTACTCTCAACTGCATGTAGACTGCTGGGTTAGCTAAGACCAAGACAGTTGGGGACAAGTATCAGGAATTTGATGCCCAACTGTTAAAGGTTGGCATTGTTTATCAAAATAATATGGTTATAAACAGGATAACTATCAGTGATGCTTTGGGGGAATATATTGTTGAGCCTATTGATGGTAAATATTTGCAGATAAAGGAGGCTCAGCTGTGAAAGCAGTCCCAAGCTGTGAGGGCAGCAGTACTCTTTTCCAGTGAGAACTGATCACTGAGTAGCAGCTTTGGTGCTTATAAAATAAGCAAGAAACTGTTTCAACAGCAGCTTCAAAATGTTTACTATCTCTCCAGGATGCTTTCTCTGTTGGTGGCATTGGTGGCCTTTTTGCAGCTTTGTTGGATCTCACTCTGCCAGTTTGTTACTTGTTGGGCATCTGAGAGGCACCTGCATGGATCTAACATCACACAGCTTTGGAGAGGACAGAGCCCACTCCTCCCATCTCACCTTCCTACCCAGCCTTGGCTCCTATTCCTTACCTGCCACCCTTCTGCTGCAAATGATAGGAGAAATCTATTTACTTTGATTTATCTGTGATTTCACACCTTTTCCCTCTTTCTTTGGTTAATTTTCTGTTGGTTTCACAAGCTAAGTTCACACATCAGGGTGTCAGGTAAATGGCAAAAGCAGAGAGAGTGCTTGCTTCAGTGTGGCTTTTATAGAGGGATCACCAGCAGCAATTAATTATTAGATCAGCTTTGCCCGTCTTATCTAAACTACAGTCATAAAAGTGAATCTTTTGAAAAGGACATGTAACCTTGAGGGATTTATTGTTTGAATTAATCATAAAGTGGTATTTTTATGGGCTATGGCTGCCAGGATTTGGGTATTTTTTTGCTAGTTGTTATCCAGAGCCTGACATGCTGACTTCTTATTTTTTTCCCCCAGAGAGACATGCTCTCCTCTAACAGGAATTCAAAGCCCTAAAGGAGGGATGGGGTAGGAAGTAAGGTTTAATATGTGGAGTAAGCCTGCTAATATTATGGAAAGACATAGAAAAACTAGAAGGACAACCCTGAAATGCCACGTATTCTGATTGAGAAGTATTAAAGTAAAAGCTGTAAATTACAGAAAATGAGAATTTAATGGGAGAAAAGTGGTGAGGACTTCTGGACTGCATATCCAGAGTGCTGCCCTCTGCAGCACTGTATTTGGGGGGAAGAGATAACAAATTGAATAAAAGTTTCTGTGAAACCTTTGTGAATTTTACTTACAGATTGCTTTTATTGTACATTAACTGAGAAAAGGTATTTAATGAGACTGCACAGATGTAGCAGTTGTTCAAAAGCTGGTGAGCAGAACAAAAGCAAGGAAATTTTTGTTTAAAACTTTTTTCTGATATTTTTGAATCTTAAAAGTGGAAACTTTAAAATTTTAAGTATCCATTATGTGAGGAATAAAATCTGGAACTTTGAAGCAACCCATGTAGTTACAGAGCAAATAATTGTAAAGAAGCTGTGATTTGGGAAATTAAAATGCAGTAATAAAGTCTACATTCCTTGCTTAAATCCAAGTGCCTTGAAAATGCATTTTCTGAACATACTTTGTATGTTCAGGTAAATCCATTCCAGGATATTGTTCATAGTCAATGTTGAGCTACAATGTCAGCAAGCAATTAGATAGTGGTTTAATGGTTTCAATCAACTTCTGTGCAACTTCTAGTACATTTTTTGTAGTATTGTCAAAACGTGCATAGCCACAGGACATGAAAAATATGCGAATTTAGATCTAAATCACTGATTCTAATACAAGACTAGGAGACTAATTGAAGTGAAACCTTTATTGAATTAAGTTGAATTAAGTAAGAGATACCAACTAGTATCTGGAATTGCAGAATATTACTGGGTACTTGTGAAGTTGTCCTAAAGCAGTAGAAAATTGTCATGAGGGAAGTACTTAAGGATCTGTTGTCTCCATGACCTTGCTGGAAAAATTATAAGTTTAAATGAAATGTTGGAGGAGGAACATTTGTTCCTTCTTGGGTTAATTTCAGTGCTATCCTAGAAGCACTTAAGTATGATGCTGCACCTGATATGGTACTGCCTAATTCTATGGTTCTAGTGAAGTGTGGAAGTTTTTGATTCCATCGTTTATAAGCCATTGAGGACAAGAACTGGTTTTAATGTATTGTACAAAATTGACTCCAGCTACATTCTGGAAAAACAGCATGCTCACTTCTTGCTGTTTCAAGACAGTTTAGACAAGGAAAACTCTGTTCAACTCAAAATGGAAACAACATTTTGTTCTTAGTTTTGCTGTTACAATATTTTATTTTTAATAAGAGAAACTTATCTCTAAGGAACCTCTAAGGATCTATCTAGTGGAGTTAAACTCTGTGCTAAACATCAGATAGGCATTTTCGGAAAAGATGTTTTTCCTAGGAAAGCAGCTGGTAAGTTCTCTTCTTTAGTGGTGCAACGGTAGTGGAAGCTGTTTTTTAAATGTCACTTCGATGTATATTTACATATAAATGGACAACAACTTCTTGGCCTGGGTGACGGATGAAAAGAGAGAGAACTGTGTTTGTTTTACATGTCCATATGGGGAGGCTGGGGCAAATCTCATGCAAGGGCTGACTATAATCAAATCAAAGACTTTGGAGTAGCTGTTTCTGGTCTGAAATACAGACAAATCTCAGGTACTTGGATAGCACAAAGATGAGAAAAAGGGAGTATCTCGGAATATTAATTTATCTTTGGCCTTTTGGGATTTCCACAAAGAAGTAGTCTAATTTATGGGTATAAGAGTGAACTATGTGAAACTAAGGTACTTCTTAGCGAAATCCACATTCACCATTCTTTGTTTATAAGAGGTTAAACAAGAAGCCAGAGTGCCACAGCGTTGCTGTAGAAATTCAGGACTGCTGAGACATTGCTCTGATCTGCAGGTGAAGTGAGTGAGCATCACTGAATGTCTGTCAAGCACCACTTGTTATTTGGGGCTTTGTACTTTTCCTCAGTACAACAGCAGTTGTTTGATTTGTGTATGAAAGTCAGTGATGCTTTAAGAGTAGCAGGAGGGTTTTACAGGCCACAAACACAGTTCCAATGAGTGTGTTGCTGAAAATGGATCAAATGCTTGACCTGTTGAGTTCCTGAGTCTGGAAACTTTTAATTTATAGATATCATAGAATAATTTGGGTTGGAAGGGACCTTAAAGATCATCTAATTCTATCCCCCCTGCCATAGGCAAGGACACCTCCCACGAGATCCAGTCACTCTGGATCTAGATTTGATCTCATATCTGGATTTGCTCTCCTGTTTTCCAATACAAATGGTTTAGACACTACCTGTTGGTAGTTTTTGCCAGCTATCTGCAGAAGTGGTCAGTCAGAGTTTGAGATTCTTCTGAAATAATCTCTGCAGGCAAAATTCATACAAATTTGGCTTTCCCAAGTGCTCTGACATGCACTTCTCTAACACCCCTCTTCTGTCCTTTGCTGCTGAAAAATCCATGGCACTGAAACATAAGAAGTCTTATTTGGGGCTTAGAGTGAGATTAATGCACAATTATAGAAAAACTGAAAACACTTCATGGAGCTGCCACTTGAGTATATCTGCTGGTGTTTTTGTTTCTCCGCTGGGTTTTATGTTTTTGCATGAGGTCTGTCCTGTTATTTTGCTGGTGCTGAATTGCAGAAGCTGTAGCCTTGTTTCTAGGTGGGAAAAAAAAACCTAAACAAACAGCATGTTGACCTACCTAGCAGTACAAGGAAACAAAATTAATTTTGGCACTATTCTAGGCCCATGCAGCTTTAGCAAGAGGCATGTATGCTTCAAACAGATTGGGCTCTTGTTCCTGTATTTTGAAGTTCTAGTCCCAGAACACATTCCCAACCAGGCAATCTCCATGTACTGAGTGCTAAGAAATGTTCCCAGGTTCAAGTAGCTTAAATATGCAAGTTGACTGATGATGCCAGCATCTATCAGGAAAGCATTTCATATTTAAATTTGGGTCCTCCTGTTGAAAATTCTGTGGGAATAATCTTCTGATGCACAATGCAAAAGAGTTCCAATGAAGTGCTGCTGACCTATTGCTTTCCCTTTTTTTTTTTTCTTTTTCCAGTAGGCACAAAACCAGCTCAACTGGTCCAAAACTAACCACAGAAATTAGGTGTTTTCTTTTCAAGATAGTCTTAAACACCCTGGTATTGGACCTTTGTGCTGACATCAGGCAAGTTAATGTCTATATCCAGGCATTGGTAAATAAGCAGTGTCCTTTCTGTTTTTATGTAATACTAGTGTTACCAGAGTCACATTTGTAGCCTGAAAAAAGCAAGTCACTAAGGACTCACTCTTAACTGCTTCTTATTTCTTAGTCACTTAATTACAGCCTGCAGGATGAGCAAAGACAGTGATGCTTTTTTCCCCCCCTCCTATTACCTACAATGAATTGTACTTCTAACCCTGGCCTTGTTTTATTGTCAGCTATTGTTCAGATTGTGGGTTCTGTAGTTAAAACTTCTGCACCGGGATTCTAGAGTTGGAAAATAATTATTTACTGTGCGATTTGTTCATGTTGTGACTGAGTAAAGAACTTGTCTGCCATTAGCACAAACAGTCTCTATTGGTATCACATTGTTCAAAGAAAGCCATTTACAAGAAGTTAATCTCTTAGGTGGTCTGTGGTCTTCATCTCAACTTTAGATGTGTTTTTAAATGCAAGTATTGTTGTTAAATTCCCCTTTTCAGACTGATAATGAAAACATTGGGTCTCCCTTCCTGAAACATATGGATGCAAAAAATTAGCATTCTGGTAGTATCACAAACATGAGCTAACATTAGTTTCACTCATTGGAAGATGGATTTTTTTTTTCCATATAATCAAATTTCTGCTAGGTCGTTTGCATGTTTACTGTGGATCCCCCTCCCCCAGATTTTGGCTCATTGCTTCATTTCTCCATGGAAGCAAGCCTTCCTTAACATGATCCCATGTTACATTTTAAACATTCTGGACCACAACAGGGCTTACTGGCCATTCAAGAACTGCGATGGGACCTTCATCACATGCTCACATGAGGCAACCATCACCATGCACTCTGCAGCAGCCTTGCAGCCTCTCTGGGCCCCTGGGATTGTGTCACAGGCTACTTTAACACCTGCTGCTTGGGCTCACACCTGAGTTGTACAAATAGGTATTAGCAGTGCCTAATATCCCATCCATAAAGTGATGGAGGTTTGCCACACAACCCAGAGTTTCAGTCTTCAATTTCTAAGCTTTACTGGAGCTTTTTATGAGAATCAATTCTTGCAGGATTTTTTTTCCAGTAAGTTTTCTTTTTTTTTTCTTAACTATTTGTCTTAGTATTTACATGTTGGTGTTACTTACCTATTATTTCTGTACCTATTATTTGCTTCCTTTCTGCTTGTTTCTCCTTCCCTATTTTGTTTCTGTATTTTCACACTCCTCATCCCCTTTCTCTCTTCTTCCAAGGCCTCAGGGAGATGATTCTGTGATTAAGAAAGAAACTTGAATAAATTGGGGCCATTCCAGCTCCCTCCACTGGGATCCCTGCAGCATTGGAGAGGGTATGCAACCAGGGACCACAGCACTCCAGAGAACATCCTTCAGCTTAATTTCCTGGGAAATGCTGTCTGACGTGTGCAATTATATTGAATTTAATCTTGAAACATTTCTAAGTACCTTATGATGCAATCTTGCCTTTGTTTCATGCTGGATACAGCTGTGTGAATATATGTGCATTTAAATTGGGGTCCAATGTTGGACCCAAATTGATGGGTTTAGCTCATTTTAGTGAACAAGTGGAGTTGCATGTGTGTAGGGAGAGCTGAAGGCCTGCCTTTTTGGATATGGTTGAAACGAATTACCTTTAATAGCATCGTGTAAGCCTTAAACTTTCTTCTGTTTCAAATATTGAGAGATGTGCTGAGATGTGTTCTAGGTTAATGGGCAACCCATCGCTTCCAGCGGTCATCAGCCAGGCAAGGGTTTGGCAGGAGGATGCTTTGACAGTCAGAGCTGTTCCACAGCCACACTCAGCTTGTCATGATGTGGCTTTTTATTTTAGGTGGTGACACCATAGCTCTGCTTTCTGCCTACTTGTGAGTACCCAGTCCTTGTGAGGAGAAAAATAGGTGATGAAGAATTTAGCACTTATCCAGCTGCTGACTCTAACAGGATTTTAATTCTGTGACCACTTGGGCCACCGCTATGTAAAAATTCAAAGATAATCAGATCCTCTGAAGTTTATTTTTTAATTACTGGTTACCATACCTTATTCCCTGGAGTTGAGCTAGTGCTGGACCCTGCTGGATGTGGAGGGAGCGTGGAGTGTGCCTGGGGCTGGCCGAGGCCTCGCTGCTGCTCAAGGACTTGCCCTCTCTCAGCCTTGGAGCTAAACGGGGCGTTTGACAACATTTCCTGAAAAGAATCGAGCGCTAAACGAAACGAGGTTTTCTCGATGAGAATTTTTGCCTTTGCTCTGCCAGTTTCGAGCTTTTCGCAGGTTCGGGCCGTTGCTGCCGGTGGCGTTGGGTCGGGAGGGTTAAAAGGCAGGCCGATTAGCGCTCCCCCCCGGGAGCATGCGTCAGTCACCGGCCTCTTGTTTACGGGCCTGCCGGCGGGGCCGACCCGGGACTGGCCGGGCAGCTCCCGGTACCTTCCCCCCGCCTCTCCGGGCCGGCCTCCGCCTGCACCGGGCTCCGCGTCGCCGCAGGGGATCCATCCTGTCCGCGCCAGCGGGAGAAGGTGCCGTGGCGCGGGCTGGGTGTGAGTCTGGGTGGCTGGAGGCCCTGGGCTTGGTTTGCCGCCACCCAGGAGGAGCGGCGTGAGCGACCTGCTGCAGGAGCTGTGCCAGGGTGCGGGGCACGACTGTTGCTCGAGCGAAACATCCACGGCTTTAGATACCTGGATAACGTGGAGGGAGGCAGTACTTACCTGAGGGCTGTCAACCAACTCCTGCGGTGTCCAAACTAGCCGAGTCGTTCAAGGGTGCAAAGGGGACCTTTACAACTCCTGCCCTGCGCCAGGAAGTTTCTCCGGGGCTGAGTTCCATGCAAGGGAGATCTGGCCTGGGTGTGACTAATTGTGGCGATGCCTCCCCTAGACTGAAGACCTTTTAAAACTGCCCTAACGGTTTATTTTAACGCAAGTGAGCAAATCAGAAGTAAACACGTGAAGGAGTGGGGAGAATAGTAGGTCATTTCTTTTGCATAGAAGGACAACTTAGAATTAATTATGAGGGTGTATTAGACTCGGATCAGGAAGTGTCAATACTGAAACTTCAAGCATAACCAGAACTTTGACCCTTGCTTATCTCTTTTGGGACTTATTTTTTTCCCCAACTATATCAGTGTGCTGTTGTGTAAATGCAATAGCTCGTGTTGCTTACAGTCTTGGAACCTAATACAGCTTTTGATTTTTATTTGCACATACCTACGCAAATGACAGCAAAGATATTAACTTTTGAGCAGGCATTAAGCTCCATTTACAACAACTTTGGAAAGGTTAAAGAAAAACAAAGGCAGGTAATTAGAAACTTAGCTAGACCTGCATGTGCAAAGTTATTATGCTTTCCCTTTCATGCATAGTATATGTTTGTATGTTCTGTGTTTTGCTCTCACTCATATATTTCACATGTGACAGTGGTAAAAAAAAAATAGTGCGACCTGTGTCTGATTATGTTGGTAGTTGGTAGTGTTTTAGAAATACTTAATTTGTAGAGGTTTGGTGGGTCATTTTTTGTATTTGACTAATAACCTGACAGTGAGTCAAAGCAGTTTAAACACTATGTGCCACAATAATGGCAAAATGCTGACTCTTGAATTAACAGCTGCCAACTTTTTCATGGATTCCTTTATATATATTCCATAGAGCTTTTTAACCGAGTGCAAGGCAATTGCTGGGCAGTTGCTTCTGGAAGCTTTGATGTGGTTCTAGATGTGTAAGTTTAAATTAAAAGGAACTGAGTGCTTTCATAATACTGAATTATTCTTTAAGTATATCTGCTTTCTCTTTGTGGAGTTCTTAGAAAGAGTGCGATGCAAGCTTTAAGGGTTTTGTAGTATCAGGTTTAAGGTCGGCATTGCCGCTTTACCTCTGCTATGCTGTAGTGTGAATTACAGCTGAATTACTTGCTGTGTGCATGGATTGCAATATCCCTCTATTTGTACTAATGAACTTAGAAGGAGGAAAACTTGAAGTTCTTTATCTCTTCTATATATGTGTATATATTTATCATTATAACTATGAAATCTAAGTGACGCTAGAAAACTTAACTGGAGTTTTCAAGGGAAAAAGAGAACCTGCTTATTTACCTGCTACCAGTGTCTTCTGCTGGAGGTGATACCCGTCTAAATCTGTGAAACAGAATCATAGAATAGTTCAGGTTGGAAGGGACCTTAAAGATCATCGAGTTCCAACCTCCCTACCATAGGCAGGAACACCTCCCATTAGATCAGGCTGCTCAGTGCCTTGTCCAGCCTGGCCTTAAGCACCTCCAGAGAGGGGGCATCCACAACCTCTCTGGGCAACTTGTTCCTGTGTTTCACCACCCTCACCGTAAAGAATTTCTTTCTTATATCTAGCCTGAATCTACCCCCTTCCATTTTACAACCATTTTTTCTAGTCCTCCCATCACATATCTTATTAAGAAGTCCTACTCCTGCCTTTCTGTAGGATCCCCTCAGGTATTGATAACTTACTATGAGGTCCCCCCTAAGACTTCTCCAGGCTGAACAATCCCAACTTCTTCAGCCTCTCTTCAAAAGGGAGCTGCTCCAGCCCTTTGATCATCTTCATGGCTGTTAAGTGAGTTCTGATTTCTCTGCAGCTGGAAACATACTGAAGTGTCTGACCAGTATTGCTTCATATTTAATTAAAATATTAAAACAGTGTAATTTGTTTTAAACTGGCTTTGTAACTGATTTTGATGGCAAGAAGACAGAAGTCATATAAAAGTAGTCCATATCACTACAGCTAACCTAGAATGTGGGGGAGCATGTAAGATTTGTGCCATGTAAATTAGCATGAAATTGTTAAAAAGAGGGGTTCCTGATACAGTATGAATCATGATTGCTTGTGAAAGCAGGTTCAGCAAGCTTATCTCAATATACTGAATCTATAAGGCTACATCTGGAGGAATACACCCTGCACTCGAGGGGCAAGAGCAGCGTATTTTAGGAAATGATTGCTGGATTATATTCCACATTGTGCCCAGTCTCTCTTCCTATACCTGGATGAAGCCAAAGATGAACCAGGAATGTTTTGAAAGGGAGGCAGAGTAAGAGTAGAAATTTCATCTGTGATCTATACTACAGCTGCAACCATAGCCCACAAGACCTGATGCCAGCTGACACTTTGCCTTCAGGCCATGAAATTTCACCGTCCTTTTGTAAGTGCCACCTCTGAACTTCTCTGAAGATGTTTCAGTCTGTTGCTAATCCTGGCTAGAATTGGTATCCTAGGGCAGGGGGAGCTGTAACAGAGCAGAAGGTTTATGCAAGCACTGTGACAGACACACAGCCAATTTACCTGCAAGTTACAGGCTGCAATTTGCTGTGGCAGTAGACATCAAGAAGGAGAAATTCCTTGGGTGTCTTTCCTCAAACCTCACAGCAATTGAGACTTTGAGCCAGAGCAGTGAGGAACTGCAGAGGTTTTGCATTTGTGGTTTTCCCTAGTTTGATGGGGCTGAAGGGGCAGAGGAGGGCAGTGTTGGCCTGATCTTATTTTAGCAAGTAAGAGGTGAAAGCTTTTAAACCTTCCGCTGGTTTCAGTTGTTGAATGTTAACAGTCTTTTGCTCCTGCATGTTTACAGTAATTGAGTCCTTTCCCTTCTACTGCTTTTGCAGCTGTTCTCATATGTATGTATTCTAAGATAAATAGCATAGGCAAGACCTGAAAATACAGCAAAATAAATGCTTTCTGGTTTTGTTTGCTGAATGTTACATGGTCCAAAATATGTTAGTCCCTAATACCAAGAATGGACTTCATGCCCTAAGGTAAAACAGCAAAGAAAAATAATAAACCTTCTGTTACTTCTAGTGATGTAATTTTTTAGGCAATAGACATTTAGGGGTCTGAAATATAACGAGAAATAATAACAGCTAAAACTGATAGAGTTCTCTGATAAGTGGTATTTGTCATAGTGAATTTGGTTTTGAGCTATAGTCTTCATTGAATTTCATGTTTTCAGACCTTTAGCAAAGGTCTGAAAGTCAAGGCATTTGGGACTAGGGAGATGGAAAGGAGAGTAATGAAGTCCTAGATTCAGAATCTGAAGATTTCCTCAAGTCTTCTGGTGGGATAGGTGACCCTCTTCCTCTACCTTTTCCTACACTGTGTGAGCCTGTTTCTTGCTATAATTTGAAACTACTTGAGCAGTTCTGTGCTACGTGTTATGCTTCTTCTGTGTAAATAAACCAGTTTCTCTAAGTATTTGGATACAGTAGGCAAATCCCAAGGGTGATAATCTCAGGCATGGCTAGTTTTGGTTCACTTGTTAGCCATTGGTGGTTACGTCTGCTGTATTGTCTAGCTACCAATTGGCAGACTCGGCAGAAAGCTTTAGAAAATACTTGCTCTGTGATCCATTTGCCAAATACAGAGTTTAGTTCCTCCTCTGTAATCAAGTTGGAGTCAGCTGATTATAGCTGAAATTTTTTCATGCCAGTGTCCTGCATGTTGTCCTTTCCCTGCCTCTTTGGTCAAGTGACTGCCATTGCTGAAAAAAATAAACAGAACTTCAGTCTCCTCCAACTTAGAAGTATCTCTTGTCTTTAAATAGTAGGATTTCTTTCAGCTATAGCAGCATCAATTTGATGAGGAGGGACAACTTCCAGGAGAGTCTAAAGAGCATAAAGTGTCTTCTGGAGTTTTCTGTCTGCTGGCAGAGGGAGAAAGGTTTCAGTCCCTCAGCATGAACACAGATAGTCTGTTTCAGAGGAAGCAATTGACAGGTAAGAAATATAATGTTGGAATTTTTTCCATTTCCTTCCCTGTCAGCCTTTTTATTTCACTGTCAATTACACTGGTGGCATTGTGGCCAGGAAAACAGCTTCAAACTGGATTGGTGTTGTCTGTTTCTATGTTTCCTTATGGTTAGAAAAGCACTTGTGTTTTACATTTTTGCCGACTTAAAATATCTGTTTTAAATGACTTAACTGTAAATCAGCATCTGGAGTGATCTCACAGTTCAGTCTCTCTGCATGGAGGCCATCCCAGCTGTATTTGGGTTTATTAGAATTTGCCATGTTGTCTGGTGCCTGACACCTGCATTGTCACAGGTATCTTGTGCTTGTCACCACCATGTTCCCTGATGTCCAGGCAGAGGACACAGCCCTGATGCAGAATTGCAGGTTGGCAGAAATACACACAACCAGCTCAGACTTAATGCTGTGCCTTGTAACAAGGAGTTAATAAAACTCCCTGGGACAGAGTCCATGCCATTTTCCCCAATGCTTTTGCCTTTGGAAATGCCATACAAAGGCAACCAAAGTGCTTCTTCACTCTTATGCCAAAAAGGGAGTTGTACAATAATTTCTGGACCCACACCATCCTTAGAAGTATAGGAACACTTGCACAAAGCTTCACCTCGGACAACGAGCCCAGATGGAGCTGATTTGTTTCTGCATCTCTGGTACAGATAATCTGGGCATGGGTAACTGAGTGTAGCCTCCATAAATAACCCACTTGAAAATACTTGTCTTAAAATTGTTTTCTCTTCTTCCTGTTAGCTTCCAAGCTTACTTCCCCTGTAATCATTTCTTGGCTGACCAAAGGCTACTCTCATCTCTTGACAGACAGCTGTATGTGTTACACCAAACATGGATGAAGCCAGGTTCAAGCACAGCTTGAAAGAAAAGCCAGCTAAACCCTGATAGAAAGTAATCATCATCACCAGTTTTACCTGGACCCTCATTAACTCAAGTGTTTTAAATCAAGAACATAGAATCATAGAATAGTGTGGGTTGGAAGGGACCTTAAAGATCATCGAATTCCAACCCCCCTGCCATAGGGGGCGTCCACAACATCTCTGGGCAACCTGTTCCAGTGTTTCACCACCCTCACTGTAAAGAATTTCTTTCTTATATCTAGCCTGAATCTACCCCCTTCCAATTAACATCCATTATTTCTAGTCCTCCCATCACATCTCTTATTAAAAAGTCCTACCCCAGCCTTTCTGTAGCCCCCCCTCCAGTACTGATAAGTTGCTATGAGGTCCTGAGCCTCCTGTTTTCCAGGCTGAACAACTCCAACTCCTTCAACATCTAATACATATCAAACATTTGATACCTTGGAAAGATGTTTATTGTATGCTTTGTTGCATATCTCAAATATCTAAAGGTAAAATTGACCCCATTATGTGAACTTGCTGGTAACTTGAACTTCTGATGTTCTTGATTTGTTTGCTTACTGTCCACAAGAATTGTTCTGAGTTGAGTTATGCCTTGCTTTAATGAGATGTGATTACTTTTTTTTTCACAAAGAGCTTATGTAAGTAATTATAGACAGCTATTAAAGCACCTCATCAGAAAAATATCCTGTGTCTTCAGCTGGCGAGTGTCTGCACATTTTTTTCTTAAAAGTTTTTCTAAATGTTGTCTGTTTGCTTCTGAGAAAATGTGTAGAAATTTGGTAACACTTGCACCAATAAGAAGTTGTTCATGGCATTGAAGTGGTAGGAGGGAAAGCTGAATTAACACAGCTTTCTGTGCAGTTGTGTACAGCTGTGCTACACTGAGGATTTCATGCACCTTTTCAGGTAGTATTAATGGATATCTTCTCTCTCTTTCCCCTGTGCCATTCCTGCCATGTTAATACGTGACAGAGGCAACAGGAGTGGGTGAATAAACTTGTAATGCCTTACACACAAATCTGCACTCTCATTGCTGCATTTCATGGAAAATACCTTTGCACAGCATCTGGAATACTGGCCATGCTTTGATGGATGTGCAGGTCTTGATTTGTTGTTGGTTATATAGTAGGTTGCAAAAACTGTGTGAAGGCCTATCTGAAAGAAATCATTTATACAGGTAGAACTGACATTTAAAATAGTTAGATATACAGCACTCTTCTGTTCAGGGCAATGATGGAAAAGCTGTTAGTACTATTAGCAGGTTTGCCCAAAGCAAGTAATTTGTAATACATGAAGTTTGTTGTAGTGAAGAAGGGTTAAGAGCTGCATTCAGAGGCAGAATTTGAAGTACTTGTCACTTGGGCTGTCAGAGATTGATTTGTATCTATTTCATTCATTTGTGGTTAGGTCTGAGATTCTTTAGTTTGCACAGCTAGAAGTCATAAGCAATGCAAGTAAAGTAGAAAGTGTCCTTTTATACCTTAAGTTGCATGTAGATACATAATTAAAGAGATTTTTAAGGGAGGAATGGCATAAATGCCCTAAAAACTCACTTTTGTATTTGGGTATGTCTGTCAGTACTCTCTGTTCAGTTCTGTTCTGTAGAAGGTGTGATGAGTTTTGTTTCTTATTTGCAAGAGCTATTGTATGCAGTGAGGAAAACGTGAACAAGTGACCTCTTCAGGAATTATTTTGCACATTTGCTTAGGAGGCTGAGTATTAGGAGGTTGTCACTTCTGGGTAATCCTGCAGCATTCTAAATAATAGATTTTATTATCTACAGTGAATAATGTGCCTGAAAGATGAGTGAGCTAATTTATCTAAAATGTCTGGAATGAGGAAATATCCTGCACTGTCAGTTACAGTGCTTTTGTTAGCAGGGTTTGATAAAGTGGATTGAAACTGAAATATAAGCTCATTCAATTTTCAGAACAAAACAGTGCCCTTAGTTTGGTCACATGGATTTTTTAAAATATGTCAAAATATTCCAGGATTAATTTGACACCTGGGAATAGCCATGAAGAGTGGCAAATACAGAATAGCAAATAAAAATTCATAACATTCTAAAAGCTGATAATTAGTGTAATAATGTTAGTGATAATACTACTACTAATAGTAGTAATAACAAGACAGCTTATGTAATTATACCCAATTTTTGTAAGAACTTTTAACTCTGCCAATTTGGCTTTGAATACACAAAGTTTAAATAATCTTGTGAAAATCAGTGACTGTGAAGAGACACCTTAATTAATGTGCCCCTAGAGAACAGCATTTCATGTGGCAGCAGCGTGCTCATACTGGCAGTTGGCACACGTGGTACCTAAAGACCAGACAGATCTTATCCTCTCTTTTGCTGGGGGAAAGGGACTGTGGATAGAGGATGAAACGGAGAGGGTGCTGGGAGACAAAGAAGCTCAGGGTAACAGTGATGGACCAAATTTAGGGTTCAAACCCATGGATTTTTAGAAAAATGGTTTTCATTATTTCTCTGCTTATAAAACAGCTTGTTAAGGAATATATTGTTTCACCAGATGCTGTGTTTGGATCCCAGATAGTGCTTGGAGCTGAAAAAGCCAGAAGGTTTAAACAATAGACTATATAAAAGTCCTGCAACGCTATTATTCTGGGCTAATTTCAGTAAAGTTACTGGTTTTGTACAAGTTTAGTCCAAGGGCTGATAAAGTGAGCTGGTGATGTAGTATCTTGATATTGAGTAAAATCTGACATTATGGGTAAAACCAGATCAAGCACAGCACAGCATTGTTTTTTGACGAACCATCTCAATAGTCCCATCTCAGTCTTCTGTGGCTTATCTTATCTGAAAAGATATGCTGTTATACCTGTTTGGATTAAGTAAAGCATTAAAGCAGTATCAGTTTTAGTATCAGTAATAGTTTTATGATCGATCAGGGGAAACATCCAGTGAGCTCCAAAAATGATAAATCTATTTAAATTACTTTTTTTGTGTAAATACGGTGAAATGTATTAATTGATAAGTACAACTAAATAGAAATATGTATCATCACATGTCCTTGGATGTGAAAGATCTGCTTGAGGCCTGGGCTAACAGGTCTGTTACAGAGGGGCAAGGTGAGAGAGGGTGACAGTTTGAAATTTTCCTGTATTTGCAACAATGTGTCCAAAATAAAACTAGTGTTTAGAGGAATAAATTCATAGAATCATAGAATGGTTTGGGTTGGAAGAGACCTTAAAGATCATCTAGTCCCAACCCCCCTGCCATAGGCAGAGACACCTCCCACTACATCAGGCTGCTCAGTGCCTTGTCCAGCCTGGCCTTAAACACCTCCAGAGAGGGGGCATCCACAACCTCTCTGGGCAACCTGCTCCAGTGTCTCACCACCCTTACAGATACTCAGGAAGGTTCAGCATCTTCCTAGGGCTTGGGGAACTGGGATGGATTTGGCTTGGTTGTGGTTTAGGGTTGGGCTGAAATGCAAGAAGGCGGTGAGGAAAACACCCAAGGGTGGCGGGTGGGTGGCTGAAAAGCTGATCTGAAAAGCTATCTTTAGAAAATTAAAGATTTTCCCACCAACAAAAAAGGAATTAGAGAAAAACCCAAAATAACAATAATAATTTTAAAATTTATCATCCTAATCCAACCAGATTTTTGCAAGGATACTAAGTATCTGGTTAAATGAAGGTCCCACTTATCTCTCTAGAGAACAATGTGCCTTTTTTCTTTTTCTTTTTTTTTTTTCCTCTTTTACACACATATCACCTCCTCAAACAAGCATGTAGTATATTTATAACTATTATAATGAGGACAAAACTAAAAAAGAATTGGTGAGTTGCGTTTAGATTTGTATATCTGGTAAACTAGAGTGTGCTGTTCCTCTTGTATTTCAGTGTCAGATGGAAAGATATTTCTTTCTTAACACCAAACAAACAGCCAAATAAAAGACTACACATATATAATCACCCACCAAATTCTGATTTGTCAGCAGTGCTTACTTTCACTTGAGGGCAAGGACTATTGCTTGATGGCTAGAAATATTTTAGCATTTAAACTGATATGCCTTAGGGCTGAGAATCCTTTTCCTTACTCCAAAAGCAGATATAGTTAAAATACCATTTAAACTGGTCAGCAGGAAATATGATACTGGTGCAGTGGAACTGGTGCCAAAGAATGGCGAGCACTGTCCTTGTAATATAAGCACTAGGCAGGCAGTGTGAGATGCGATTTACCTCAGGTGCTCCCAGACCTATCAAGGTGTCTCATGGGTGTCATGTTGGCCTACCCAGAGCATCTCCTCCAGCAGAACAGAGAATCTCTCTGCATAAGCTGTGTTTGCTTTTTGTTGTTAGGGCCACTCAAAAAAGTATACCTGGGATTTGCTTGCTCTGTTATTTCTTTTTTGCCTGGGTATTTTTGGCCTTCCTGAGCTGAGAAATAGAGATGACTTAGTAGAAACTTTTTTCTGCAGTATCTGTTCTGCAGGTGACAAATGCTGATTACACATGTGGAATTGTCATCTCAAGGCAAGATGAATTCCTACTTAAATCTCCAGCTCTTTTTAAAAATCATGTTAATGCCCTCAATCATTAATATCTCCTTTTATAGCCTTGACACTGGAGTTAAATCTAGGACTCCTAGCTCAGTGATGTGAAGATTGACATTGTCACCAGAGCAAGATGCTCACTCTTACAGATTTTCCTGTCTCTGATATGTTAGTGATATCTTGGAGCTTCATCTTTAGATCTCAGAATCCTTGCAAAAGAAGCAGCCAAGTAGCTTCCTTTTGCATGTAGTGTAATTAATCATGCTATTTGAAGCTTTTTTGTTTGCTATGCTGATGTTCCGTTTGCTCCTTTTTTTTTTCCTCTCCTTCTCTGTGCTTTGTACTGAAGAGGAATGGAAATGTTCTGGGAAATGCTGAGTGTGTAGCTTTTTATGGAATTTGGCCACTCTCAAGAGTTTTGGTCACTTAAATGTAATTTACTGATGTCCTAGAGCCTACTCCTCCTGTCTCTTTTTTTATTTGCCACTCTTGGCAAATACCAAGTTGTCCTCTGAATAAAAGATTTTTCAGGAGCGCAGCAGGTCGTCCTACTGTGTTAAACACAAACACCCTCCTCCTTCCCTGAATCAAGAAAGGAAAACAAAAAATAGTGTCTTCCTCTAAATATGCTTTTTTTTTTTTTTCTTGCTGCTGTGGTTGATTTTTGCAGTTACTTGTACCAACAATCAAATTTTTAAAAAGAGGGGGTGGGGGACACAGACATTTTTAGCACTTGTTTTTTTTGGCACTGGCTCAGTTCTGGTGTCCAACTGGTAGGACCTGAAACTTGGTGCTTAACAAGTGCCTGTAGTCAAAACAGTTGGTGTGTGTGAGCCCTGATCTGGTATTTGCTGCAGCAGGTCATCTGCCTGCTTTTTCCCCGTGTGCAGAATACCTAATCACGTTGCTGTGTTGCTCTGACGGCATCTGTGGCAATGTGAATCGCTTCACGTTCCAAAAGTACATGTTTACAGTCGTCGTAGAATCAGATTAAGTTGGCAGCCTGCTCCTCTCTGTAAGTGGCTTGGTTTACATTTCTTCTTCTAGCAGGATGTTTTGCATAATTTTGCTGATCCTACTCACTTGTAGACTTTGTGAAATGGAGAACCGTTTTAGTGGGTTTGTGTCAGAAATCGGAGCTTGTGTTTATTGTAAATAAACGCTGGCAGAAGGGTGGTTATTTTAGCACTTGATAATTTCCCAATTATGTCATTTGACCTGGAATGAGGCTTTGCAATTGTGGAGCTGCATTTTGTGCAGCGGATCAGTCTGAGGGTTTGAGCTGGCAGTTTATTTCCTTTGTCAGTTTACAAGAAGTATCAAAATGAAACCGACGGAGCTACTTCCTTTCCAGTGCGCAGCGCAACAAGGGTGGAACAGTTTGCAGATATTATTTCCCAACTTTTTCAACTGGACTGGGAATTGTGTGTTGTCAAAAGAGCTGGTAAATTTCTCCTTCAGTCTTGCAACACTGCGCTGTATTTTGCTAGCATGGAATCCAAGTTTATTTTTGCTTAACCTCTGGTGCTGGGTTTTGTTATGTTTTTGCAGACTGCAAAATGAAAGTGCTTACAAGGTGTTTATGAAGTCTTGTTATGAACCAGCTGCCAGTTACTGCAGGATGACACATTTGTGCGAGCAGTGGATTTGTTGGGTTTGGTGGTCGCTGGCTGTCGCTTTTTGGGCATGTGTGGGATTTTTTCCTCATTTTAGTTTTATCAGAATCAACGCCGGGTACATTTGCAAACTTTGAACAGGGATCTGTACAAGGTGGCAGGTTTCACTGTTTACTGAAATTGTAAGTATACATTGCTCAACTTGGCATGGGGAAGGGCTGTGCAACAAAACACCTCGGGATAGAGTGTAAATAGCAGAATTGTAACTTGTGCATAGGTGGTGTGTGGAGTTTCCATAAGTAACATCGTCATCAACAATACCATGTGTGATACCTTCCCAAACAGAATTGTGGCGTAAATGAGATACCAAATTTCACTGCTATCTGCTTAAAGGTTGTCAATGGGGAATTGCAAATAGCATTCACGTTGTGTAAGGGGCAGTCAGATCAATTAGTTTGTGCTATTTTAAGTGAAAGAGCTATGATCTCGGGGGCTGTGGAAATAAGAGCGTGAAAGGAGTTTTATTATTTTGTAATGTTTACTAACAGCAAATAACCTTCTTGCTTTTCTGGGTTTTTATTTGTATTTACCAAGTGTCGTGCTGAAGTATAATCCTCAACATGGGGTCTCTGAGTTATTCCTGGGTCAGGCTGAAGTTGACTTTTGTATTAGGCCTTTCGTGTGCAGGAAGTGAGACCGTGCTCAGCAAGAGTCATGTTTCAAAATGACTGCTGCTGACAAACTTCTGGTATCTCTCCTCTGACAGCATTACAGGGGATTTTTGTTGTTGTTCTATTTCAGATACCTGCAAAAAAAACCCAGAAAAACCAAAGGCATATCTTTCTCTGTGCTCAAGATGTATCAGGACTTTTTTTCCGTTGCAGTCTTCTGTGTCTCAGTGACAGAGAAGGCATGAACTGTGGGAAAATGCTATTAACTTGATTTTATCGGTTTTGAGTAGCACAGGTCAGGTAAGAATGGATGTACGTGGGACATGTTCCAAAGTTTTTTTGTTTGTGGTCCAGATTAGAGATATCTGCAGTTTCAGGATCATATGAAGATCTTTTTGGGTACAAAACTACTTGCAGTCCAACTGGAAACATATGGTTGGCGTATTTTACTGGCAACATATTTACTGTTGTGTCATTGTCTGCAAGGTCTGCTGTGGGCTGAGTGAGCTTTGCTTGATCTTGTGTGAGAAAGTCAAGGCAAAAATGCGAGAAGAGACTTTCTACTCCGACTGTGGTTTTGCCTCTTTTTCCCACATGCTGTGATTGTGGCTCCGGAGCTCATGTTGCCTCTATTGCTTTGCTTTTTTGCTTATGATTAGAAGGAGATGTGGTGTTTCCTGCAAAACAGCTGCTAGTATTCCCTGGTGAGCCATCAGAGAGAGGATCCAGTGGAATTACAGGCTCAGTGGCAGACCTAGAGAACTTTGGCAGCTGCAGCAGAGGTTTTGGAGAAAGGTAGGGGGTGTGTTGTGCAGGATGCAGGAAGGAGGATTAGAAATGGTATACAAGGGCATGAGAGAAGCTCTGGAGGTTCGGGGACTGTTCAGTCTCCAACAACATAAGGACTTCACATCTAGCAAACAGTTGAGCTTTGGCTGAGAAAGTTGGACTGTTTCCATGTTTCCATAGGACGTGGAGAATCTCCTGGAATAGTTTAGGATTGCTTGCAGAGCTACTGATGCAGTCTGTGCTGCGCAATAGGACTGTACAGTGCTGTAGACTCCAACCACTATCTAGAGTAAATAACAAATATCGATCTGAAATTGATTCATTGGGAAGAGCAGTTAATTTAGTGAGAGACTATTAAACTTTTCCCTGAGATTAATGTCATTAATACATTAACTGTTTGACAGCAGAAGTCACGTGCTGCTCATCACTTGCTGCAGTGGCTGTGCTGAGGCAGCCGTGAGGTTGCAGGAGGATTAATGTGGTAAAGAGGATTGGAACTTCGATTGTGTTCTCCCTGCTCTTGGATTTGGCAGCAGCTGGTATTTAGAAACAAAACAGAAAATGTGTAGTTATTTGTGTGAGTGTAAACATCCATTTGGAAGTATTTAAATGAGTTGGAGAAGTTCTCTTTCGTATTTTAAACTTGAGTACATGTTTCCTAACACTGTGGCCTTCTCCAGCAACTGAAATGCATGTGAATTTAGGTTACTATTTTATGAGCAATAACTGGTTTTCTAGTTGCCTTGCAGGATATTTTCATTTTTTTAGGGGCAGAAATTTTCATGAACCTATTTTAGGTTCATTTATGTCTAGTGACTGTGCCGCTTCTGCATGTGAACAGGGACAGCCACGTCCAGACCTGTGTGTGCCCTCATAGATCTAATTTCTCTGCACATGAAGTGCAAGCAGTCATAGACATTTTTACACTGATGGTTGGTTGTCTCGTGAATATGCTGGGATGTGAATATCATACTTTATATCAAATATTTTGTGTGCAAATGTCTTTTATTCTTATATAGATTGTATAATAGCAAATTTTGAGAGTAAATCCTTACATATATATAGAGAGAGACACGCACACACATACATTTACATACATTTGCCCATTTGTAAAATACAGATGGATAAATTTGTAGAAATTTTTAAAAAACAGGAACCACATAACCAGGAAACTCAGTCTGATCACCCTTGTTTAAGCAGTTGACAAATAGATGACAATACCCATTATTTCTGTTGAAACCATACTATCTAAGGCTGATTCACTACCATTTGCACAGTAAGAGGAAAGAGAGGAAGAGAGAAGCAACTCAGTAGTTCTTGAGAAGGACTATATTAGTATTTAATTATGAATTATGCCCCCACCATCAAGATTTATGTGTGAGGTTTCACATCTTCAGCACATCTGTCCTCCTATGACTGTGCTTGCCAGGCTCAAACAGGGATTTTCTTGGAGCGTCTTGTTCTGGTGCCCTGCAGTGGCCTTGCCTGCCAGGTTCTGCTGACACCTTCTCATGCAGACACTAAAGTGACATTTGCTTGTGTGAGCAAATTTATGATGATCTTCCTGTATGACTTTATAGTGGTCATAATTCATATGTTGCCTCTAGGAAATTTCTGCTTTGCTTCTGGAGAAGTTGGGCAATGCTGAAAATTCTTAAATTCTTGTCAGGGACTTTATGTAGCCATGTTTTTGGGGCAGGGATAGATTTGAGGAGGTAGAAGGAAATACTAAATATAGCAGTTGATTCTGAACTCAATATTGACCACCAATCTGACACACTTGGGTGAAATAAGTGATCTTGTAATCTTTTCCTTCCCAGTCTTCTAAGTAAACATTTATTTAAAATAGTGGGATGGATGCACTTCATTATATTGTCATATCACATCAGTGCCTTGTCCTTCCTATGTTACAGTGAAAAATCCAAAGTTAATGTCTTGGTTTGCCATTGGGAATGAATAAATTGAGATAGTTTTCTAGGGAAAAGCACCAAATGTTTAGCTTGACTGAAAATCCAGACTAAAGAAACTGTAAAAAAATAATTTGTTGTGGTGTATGATGCTTAGATGACTTTAAAATAGTATTTTAGATGGTCAGTATCTTGAATATTCATCTTTTATGGATGATTAATGTTAATAACACAGTAGTGTATTTCACTTCCAAATACATCCATAGTGATGATGTTGAAGACACATGTTACTGGAAGACTGTCAGTCTTGAGAAAACCAGTAGATGATGTGAAAATTAGGCAATTAATCCTGAATTTATATGATTTGTATATGGAAATATATTTATCCCAAGTTTCTCTTTACATACAGCTTGGGTTTGTTCATTGTGGTGCCGTTCCTTTTCATCAGCCCCAAAATAACTAATGGGAAAGTTGCAAATTTTTATTAAGCTAATTTAAATTAATGAAGTAGTCACTGAGAAGATTGGTGAATCCTGGAAGAATAACTATTATTTAATGAAATAGTCTATGAATGGGACTGTGCACTTCAGAGGTAGTTGTGTGGCTCAAACCTCAAATGTGAGGCTTGTCACCTCAAATGTGGGTTGAAATGAATGTGAATTAACTACATCCTGCAAAGGACTTTTAAAGTCCTTGTGTGGTGGAGAGAAAAACAGCAAATTATTGTTGGCATTTGTGGTGTGAGAGGAGTTAATTTTTTTTATTATGTATTTTTAAATGTTTATGTATTTGAATAGATTTTTAATTAAAAAAAAAGACCATTTTGTTAAGTTGCAGGAGAATCTAAAGGGCATTTAAGCATTTGCTATTAATGCTGTGATGATGATGATTGAGAAGTACTTGATCTTCATTAGAAAATACCTTTATTTAGTCACTGGAGGTATAATAGAAACAGTTTGGAATATTCTGTACTCTTTTTTTAAGCATTTATCTTTGTTCTTGAGGTATTCGCCTATTGTGAATTAATCATGGATGAATCCTCTTGCTGCTGGCAAGTTTTCACTTGTGAGGATGCCAGACAGATCGTCGTGTTTTGATTCTCTGTGGGAAAATTTTTCTTAGTTACCCTTGAAATATCAAACTGGCAAGCAGGGGGCTGCTGATGTAAATACAAACCCTTTCCTTGCAGCAGCAGCAGGTCACTGCTGCATCCTTCGCCTGCTCTTGGCTGCTGGGGGGATGCTGCTCAAGCTCAAAGAGTGGCAGCCAGTTGGGTTCTTCATATGAAATGGCTGAAGGCTTTAGGGGAGGAAAAATCACTGCATGTTGTAGGAGAAATTCCAGCTTGTTTGCAGTTCATGTTCTGTAATTATGTTGTACTTGCTATGTTTGATTATTGTGCAGATAGTGGGGGGGGGTACCTCCTGATCCCACCACAGAGGCTCTTGGTGCCAGAGTCCCACAAGCTACAATCACCCTCTGTGGGCACTGGAAAATTCCTCTCTTCCTCCCAACCTGGTGCTGCTGCCCACTGTCTCTGGCTGGAGAGCACCAGGAAGAGGGAGTTCCCACTAATGGGAGGACAGGACAGTTAAGGATTTGTTGTAGCAGCTCTCAGCAAAATGAACCACTCGCTCTTACGGTCTTCTGTAGCTCCACATAAGTTCACAGCATCTAGCCCATTGTTTGCAGCACACCATGATCCAACCGGTGGACCCAGCACCACCCCTTCTCCCCTGGAGAAGTACAAAATCTATAGAAAAAAAAAATTACCATGTATCTCCTTAAAATAGTCTTTTTGTGCAGCGGTGTCAGGGGTAGGACATTTAGGTTTTTAAAATAGTAATAATTACCATACTCAGTAGTTGTACTGAAGCCTGTTCTGTTGCAGGTTCAGCAGAGCCTTGCCTTTTGCAGTCCTAAAGACATCTCTTGTGAGAGTGTGAGTGATTCTTGCCCAAGGGCCTGACCTCCAGGTGCAATGTTTGTAACTGATACATGAAGTTCCTGCTTTGTTGCACTTGCCATTTGCCCTGTATGGAGAAATAAATAGGCTTTTCCTTTGATTGGTATTTGGAGGTAATTCCAAGCTATGAACTGGGCTGAGCCTGCCTCTCTTTAAGGGCTGGGAGCCTTTTTCAGTCTTCCAGTTTTTTCCTTGTAGCTTCCCATTAAACTCAAAAGGAGGTAGCCATGAAGTGAAGTGCCCAATAACCAGGTCACATGAATTCTTCAGAAACTGTTGTAGAAGCAATCTCACATCTGTCAGGATATTTCACCAAATCATCTCAGCTGTTGTTACATACACTCCTCTTTCTTTACATGGAAGAGCTTGGACACCTACTGCAACTCACACTGATATTGGTGGATGCTTGTTGTTTAAAAAAATTGAGATACCTCGGTGAAGTTGTCCAGTGTATTATAAGCATTTGTTTTACTACATTTGCATATTTCAGAGCATTTTTATAGGTTTAATTTTTCTTATGTGGCTTGATTACATTGAAGGGTAATGAACTGGTGTCATTAAGGGTGATGAAATTATGGTGACTACCATAGAGCAGAACAATTTTCTCCTCCCTGGCTTATGTTTTTTTCCTTTAGCCTATAGTGTAAAAATTTATTATTTTTTCATTGCAGAACGAAGACACGGTTCAATGTGTAAACCTTCCCCTTCTCCAGCTTCTCCAGCCTGCAATTCCAGGACATCCCTAGTACAGATGAAACCGAAATCCTGTATCAGCGGCCATAACCCTGTCAGCAGCAACTCAAAGCCATTCAAAACGCCCAAAGACAATCTACTTACCTCCAGTAGCAAACAGCACACAGTCTTTCCTTCAAAAGTATCACGGGATAAACCATGGTAAGTACAAAAATAATAATTACCAGAGGTGTTGGAGTTCCAAAAATACTAAGTACTTCTATGTATATTTTGCAGTCATTAAGGAAAATAATTCCATGTTCTCCTCATATTTAAGATTACAATTTAAACCTCTACATTTCTGGAAGAAGGAAACTGATACATTTTTGAATTAAATATAAACATATATATATGTATAGGAAGACCAAAAAGGACTGGATTGGTTTCATGATGTTGCAAGTGTTTGCTTTTCTAATACACATACAGCAAGTGACATATTGACCCAGTTTGCTATCTTTAAGATCCGTCTTCCATTTCAGTATCAGCTCTTTAAAATGATGATTCTAAACAACAGGAGACTTTTTTTGCAGTGGTCTTAGTGTTGGCTTAACTGATGTTCATGAAAACTTGCTAGTTGTAGTCATTTATCTTCAGCAACAGATGCTGCTGGAGTTCATTCTGCATTTTGATAATGTTTGATGCCTTACAGGAAGACAGAAGAAAATTCTGGCAGCAGAAATCACTATTTTGAGGGCATCTTACATCATGTTCTGTGATATATATACACGATCACATAGGCTTGGGGACTGCC
This sequence comes from Turnix velox, assembly GCA_013400935.1. Classification (NCBI taxonomy): domain Eukaryota; kingdom Metazoa; phylum Chordata; class Aves; order Charadriiformes; family Turnicidae; genus Turnix; species Turnix velox. The sequence goes on along the minus strand of VZTY01012210.1, from coordinate 19,673 downwards.
GGGTCCACCCTCCGTGACTGTGATGATGGCAGCAGAGTTGGAAAAATGCAAATAAAAGCAGAACTGGGTCACTATTTTATCTCATAAAGCACTGTTTTGTCTTCAGTTATCTAGAGAAATCACAGAATCACAGAATGACCCGGGTTGGAAGGGACCCCAAGGATCATGTAACTCCAACCCCCCTGTCTAGCAGGGCCACCTGACAAACACATCTACTAGATGAGGTTGCCCAGGGCCCCATCCAGCCTGGTCTTGAACACCTCCAAGGACGGGGCATCCACAACCTTAGGTCACTGGGTTGGTCACTTGAGATCTGGGTTCAGTTCCTGGTTCTGCCATGCTACAGCTTAGTCTCCCCAGCCTCAGTTATGTGTCTGTAGACTTGAGATAATAAGACTTCCTTTTTCTGAAATTTTATCAGCTAACTGTGTAAACATCCTGTCTTTTTATATGTAATACTTAGCCTAAGAAAGTAATGATTTTAGGTAGGATTTCTGGACACAACAGCCTTGAAGTGGTAAATAAAACCACCATTCATTCATAAGAAAAAGCATAAATTCGAATTGTGTTAACTGCTCATGTTCTATGGTTGAAACATGCACTGGTTGGTATGATTTCAAAGAGAGGAGCTTCTGCCTAGCTGTAGAATTTACCCTGTTCTGGAGGAAATCTGATAAAAATCTGATCTTCCTATAAATCTGAACCACCATTTCTATAAGCATGATGTGTGTTTTGGACAATTGTGGCATATCATTCTGAAAATAGAAGATCTGAATGTTTAGATCACACACACACATATTGATGAGATAGAGGCTATCCTATTTAAGATGCACCTCATTTGCTGTTTAAAAGAAGTACTCTTGACAAATAGTGACCTTTCTTCTCAGTGCAGAAGAGGTGTTTTATATGAGAGGATTTTTTTTCTAAGTCTAAAACACAATCGGAAAGGGTTTTAGAATATTAACACTATTGACTCTAAACCTATTTCTCAGCCTAGAGTTACAGAGAGCAGCTCACATACCCACATTTCAGCATGCTGATTGAATCTATAAACAATATTTTCCAATCTGGCAACAGATGGCATTCTGTCAGTCAGTAAAAAACTGGATGGGAACAAAATAGCCAAGCTTTTCCACCAATCTCTTTTCTCTTTTATTTGGAACATCCCAAACATTGACTGATGATTAACAAGGTAGATTTAAAGCTGCTTAAAACTGTTGTACTGCTCTGTTAATACTTTGGCAACGAATATGTCAGTAATTGCACCTGTGAATTACCCAATTCTCCCAGCTCTGCTGGGAGATAATACTGTGGGGTTTGTTTACCAGTGGGGAAAATGAGACACATAGTAGCTAACGATATTGTAATCACCACATAACAAATCACAGTCTAAAAAAGAGATCAGTAAAATTGTCTTTCAAAATTCAGTGTTAAGTGCCTTAGATTACATGACTTGTTGATGAATAAAATCAATCTGATAATCATCACAGGTCATAGGAAGCAGCCAGCTGCCATGGAAGAAAGTATTTGTTCCTATTTCATTAATGGACTGTAGTTTTTACTTAGAATTCTAGGAATTATTCAGCAGGTCTGATTTTCTTGAAGGAGAAATTATTCATAAAATTTATTCTTTTTTTAAGGTAAGATCCTCTCTTCCATTCAACTGTCTGTGGAAGCCATAAAATTTCACTCACCTTTTTGAAAGAAAGATTCAATCCACACAAATATATTTTTCTCAAAAGTACAAATAGGATTCATCATGTATCCAAGCGTGTCCTGATTTACTAATGTTAGAAACTTTCAGCTATTTAGTGCTTTTGCCTGTTACCTTGTACTGTCACACCACAATTATTTAATTGACACAGGTTCTGCCAGACAGTTATCAAATTAACTTAATTCAGGAATTGTGTCACTTGTAATGATTCTTTTCCAGACTGCAATAACCTTTGTTGTGCTTGCCTGAATTTTTTATACAGCATGTCTTTGAAGATTTAGCTGTTAGATTTGCTAGTGGCATTTCAGCAATAGCCTCTGCAGTAGTGTGGCCTAGTAGGTTTGTCTTGTGGGTCTGCCCACCTGCATGGGGACCCAGTTCTTACATTGTTTAATTCATTATGGTTATTAATTTTGCTTGAGTCATCTTAAGCATTGACTGAGGAGCTTTCTTTTTCACACCCTGTGTTGTTCAGAGATCCTGGTTCAGGTGACTCCTTGGCTAATGCTTTTGAAAAAAGCACAATCAAAATGATCAGATGAGGGGGATCTGGAAGGGTTTCATTTTTGTAGCTGTTGTTTTAATACTTCCCTTCTTGTACCTGGAATATGAAGGATTATCATGAATACATCATTTAGAAATATCTGTCAGCTCTGATTTTTTTCCCCTATATCTCTAACATCAGAGCAGTGCTTAGAGACTGGCGCAATGCCAGAGCACCACTGTGCTGGGCACAGGATAATGTCAACCTCAGCTTTCTAAAGCTTGCAGTTGAGGTGGTAAGAGGTACAGCAGAAGGGGAGAAAATAGGGAGAAAAGGACAAAAATAATGAACAAGTGGTCATAACTAATAAGAATACCTCTGGTACTTAGCCTTTACAAAGGGCATTCAGTCCTGGGGCCATGCTGACCTGCCTAAAGGATGCTGCTTGGTTCCTTTGTCCCAGTGTGAAGTGTCAAAGTAAGCTGGACCTGATAAACCAGTAGTGAGTCTCCTTGGTTTTGACCTCCACAAGAATTAGCCATTGCCTGCCAGAAGCTCTGAAAATTAAGAAAATGAGATGGAAAGAATGCGATTTTTCATCCATATATGTAGAAAAGTAGCACTCTTGCTGTAAACAGAAACAGGGTTTCAAAAGTAGAACAGTAAAATTAGCAGGAATGTCAGATGTGGTAATGATGCTAGGGAGGATTCTTAACCAAACACCGCCTTTGAAGAAATCTCTAAAAACCTACATTTTAATGTTATGTTGTTTAATTTTCCTTTTTACACTGTTTTTATTTGTGTTTTATAATGCCTTTCAAAAGTTGGAACATTTTCACAGTTATCTTTGCCAGTTTAACTGGTAACCTCATCAGAAAGTAAAACCAGATTTCATTGCCAACATCTGATTTTCAGCAAAAGCCATGCAAACTGATTGTTTATCACTTTATTTTGATAATTTTTTTCCATTTTTTTGTTTTTCTAAGATGCTGTGGTTTGGGTTTTTAGTGTGGATGCAACAACAGCACTCAGCAGCTTGTCTAAATTGTGAAATATTCCAAGATTAAATTGATATGCTGAGACCCAGCTCTTTTGGAACTCATGGCCACATTTTAGCCAGATTTGCTTATGTTTAAAAAAATAAAAACAAAACATCATTTTTAAATGGCACTTACTTATTTGAAAGAATCAAAAAACATTTTATGTGATTGGAGAGTGTTATCACACTTCCTTCCTAGTACAGAAGAAATTCTGAGTGTTTCTTAATTTTCATCATTAATAAATATTTTGCTGTCCTTTAGTGGATACTGCTATTACTAGGATTTCTTTTCTGCAAAAAAGTAAACTTGTGTTTAATGATTACAGATTTTTCTCCACCTTTGGAGTTGTCTATATACCCAATTGTCAAGTGTCCTTCCTTGGGTTTTAGATTTGTTGAATGTTGTTTTTCTAACTCTCTTTCAGCAGTTGTCTTTAATCAATCTCAATAGGCTCTTCATTCAAAAAATCTTTTTAAAATATGGTAAATAAGATTAAAATACTTAGGTTTTATTTTTCCAATAAACCCTCCATTTTCTCTCAAACTCAGTTTGGGCAAAGCACTCTCTAACTATCAAATCTTAAGCATTTATGGTTTATTTCCCTTCTTAGTCCTTAGAAGTTGACCATAGTCACTGATCCTGCTCAGCTTCAAACTGGCAGCTTGGTTATTGATTCATCTTTACCTTTTATGCTGAGACTACAGATCATTAATGTTCAATGCAGTACTCACTTCAGTTTATCTAAATAAAAAAGAAAAAAAAAAAAAGAAACTTTTAAAATCTCAAGGCATTTACCAAAATCTGCCAGGAGTTCTATAGAATGTCTGTTCTCAAATATTGGAGTATTTTTCTTTTTTCTTTGTACGTTGCAATGAAATGCATAAAATGGGTGACTAGTCCTGTAACAAAACCAAAGAAAAATTTTCCCTGTTCTGGGAGAAGAGTCACATTACCAGAATAATCCATCCATACATGCCTAGGAATTGAGGTTCTGAGCACTGTGAAACAGAAGAACATTTTTCATAATTATTAGCTGTATTTTTATACTTGGCCCTTTCACTGTGTATCGGTATATTAAATTCAAACAGATCCTAGAAACCAAACGTGAAGATCTGTTAGTATGTTTTTATATAGTTTTTATATAGTAAGCCCATTTCATAAAAAATCCTCCTGTTTTCAGATAACTAAATTGCCATCTGTTTAAAATCAAGAAAGAAATAATTTCTACCCCAAGATGTTACAATTTTTAACGACTACTTAACTCAGTATATTCAAAGCAGTTTATTAAAGTGGAGGCTCAAATCCTCTTTCATAGCTCTGTGTTTGCATTCATTCAAATACTTAATGCAATTCTGGATTTGTGCATAAGTACATTTTTTGATTAGTTCCTCGGTTACATTTTATTGCAGTTAGATCTGTTTTCGGGCTGGCTGACTGCTGTATTTTTGGTACCACAGGATGTAGAAGTGTCGTGTAATTTTATTCCAGCTTCAGAGTATTTTTGGTGTCTAAATCTTTTTAGTATTATATACATATTGTTTATATCAAATTTTGTACATTTTTCTTTGTTAAAATATGCTGAGAGCTAAGATTAACATATTTTTAGTATGGGAGAGTGTGTTCCAGCCGCACACACTGCGCTTGCAGCATGTCATCTTCTGCAGCTATAAAGAGATTTTGCATTAGCCCAGGAAGGTCAGGATTTGAATTACTTTGGACTCTGCTTCCTGTCTGCTTCCTGTTTTTCTGAACGGTGTCCCATAGAGAATGCCATCTCAAAGTCATCTTCTGATTTCAGAAGCTACACACCAGCTAGCTGTTCCTTCCCTAGGGAGAATGCAGGCAAAATGGACTGAAACACGGTGAAACTTGTGAAAGGGAAGAAGGCCCAAGCCATTCTGTGATGTGCAGACAGGCAAATGGTGCCTGAACCAGGAAACTGGCTACAACGTGGTCTCTGGCAAGAGACTCTGCACCCCTGAGCCTCAGCAAGCTTGTGTGCTTCAGAATGTATCCCATGCATCAGCCGCTGTGTGCTTAACAGATGTCACAGGAACAGTGTCCTTGTAGAAGCTCTGCACTACTGTGCACAATCACTGCAGCAATGGGCAAGAAGCCCATGTTTAGTGAAACACTGGACCAGGTTGTGGATACCCTCTCTCTGGAGGTGTTTAAGGCCAGGCTGGACAAGGCACTGAGCAGCCTGATGTAGTGGGGGGTGTCCCTGCCTACGGGAGGGGGGGTTGGAACTCGATGATCTTTAAGGTCCCTTCCAACCCAAACTGTTCTATGATTCTACCATCACCTTGATTCCAAGGATTACAATTAAAGATATTATCTTAGCTCTGTTTAATTCTGAAAGGAAAATGGAGGAATACTGTTACAGAAGCCCTCTTGCTTCAAGGAGAGGAATTTGTTTTTATCTTTTAAACCTCACTGCATTTGTATTAAAGAAAATGTGTGCTTCTTTTGTTTGCTTAATGTGGAACGTGAGGCTGAAAAATGTCATTTTTGCATGTGGGAATTTGCTTACAGGGAAGACATTCAAGTATTTGACAAAATCATCTCTTCAGGCAGCATATTAGAAAAGCTGAATTAAGGGAGATGCTTTCATTGATGGCTTCCAATAAAACCTGTGCTTAAAGTTTGGAGGATTTAGGAGTTTTAATTAATACTTTTTTTCTCTGTGTTTGTTTCACTAAGGAGGATTATAAAATGTATGTATATATTAACTGATAATCATAAGACACACAATTTTCATGTTGTTGAGTAGGTAAAAAGCAGTGATCATTGTTGAGTATTTTCTCAGCAATATAGGAGCTGAAAGTGTTAAAATAACATTGGAATTGAAAATTATTTCTGTAATTTTTACCGAGGAGATAACATTCGTGTCAGATACACTTGCTTAGTGGTAGGTGGAAAAGTTAGTCATTGTAAACTTTGTTCTGGAAAGGGCCAACTAAGCTGATAATTATGTTTGGAATTTTTATTTTGAAGTTCCTAAGTTTTTTTTTTAAATACACTTTAATAATGCTTAATTCATCAAGGATTTTAATGCTTTTAAAGGGCCACTTAAAATTTCTGTGCTTAAAATCTCATTTCTCCTTTTTTCTAGATGTCATTGAGACACATCTGTGTAGATTAATTCAGTGTGTTTTTTAAAAAATATTAATTATGTTAGCAAACTACTTCATAATGCCTGCTGTGTGCTTGTGTTAAAAGCATTAGACCACATATCCAAGAAGGTATATTTTTCTTACTGCCAAAGACTTATTTTGTGCATAGATAGTAGGGATTGGATCTTAAACATTAGTTTGTTTGGTTGCTTGGGTTTTTTTATCTTTATAATTATCTGCACTGCCAGGCTTTACTGATGCCTGTTTTTGTGAATATTTGATTTGCCAAAAATTGTGTATAATGCTACTGAGTACTTCCTTTTAGTCTGGTCAGAAGAAACTGTTTTATGTGTATCAAAATTTGTGTATCTGTGGTAGGGAATTAAGTAACTGTAAGTCCTTGGTACTGAGAATACAAGCTGAAGATCTTTCTCTGCTTTTGCAGCGTTCCTGTGCCAGTAGTCAGTCTAGAGAAGATTCCTAACCTAGTGAAGGCAGATGGTGCCAATGTTAAGATGAATTCTGCAACCACTACCACCATCACCTCCTCCTCCTCAGCCTCTTCATCCACCATCCCTGCTCCAACCTTGGTTAAATCTGGTTTGATGTCCAAGTCAGTGCCACCGTCACCAGAAAAAATTCTGAATGGCAAAGGAATTATAGCTCCATCAATAGACAAGAAACACCAAAATGGCACTAAAAACAGTAACAAGCCTTACAAAAGACTTTCAGGTAAGCTCTGCTCTAGTTTGTCTTTTGAGTTAGTCAGGTTTTCTTCATTAATATAGCTATAACTCAGAAATAATGGATTAATAAAATGCTGCAGTCTTGTTTCATTTTTTTTTCTTTTTTACCATAAGATGCCAGTTTGCATATATGAATAAAAAAGCTTTCACACTCTTGATATGTGTAAAATATTTTCAAAGTACACATTCTGCTTAGCTTGAAATTGGTGTTTAATGCATTTCACAACTGGTCAACAGGCCAAATATAATTTTTTAAGGAAGTAAATTCATTAAAACAGAATGGCAGAAGGCTTCTTCAAACCTTCTGTAATGTAATTTGGGTCCTTTTGCAACAAAGGAAAACGTGCCCTGCTTGGGTGACTTTACTGCAGTCATGATCAAGTTGAACTGTTGAGGTTTAAGACATCGGATTATCCACCAAGTCATGAGTTTTTAAAGAATCTTCTTTCATGGTTTTCAATACTGGAAAATTATAAGAAGATATCCTTTATCTCCATCCCTCTCCCTCCATGAGTAGAAAAGTATAGAGTGGGGATCTTGATCTTTTGTGGGAAGGCAGGACAAGGGGGGATGGAATAACGTGAAATGTGGAGATGCCCTGGGTGACCTTAGCACAGGAGTGAGGATGCAGGTCCCAGTGCAAATCTTCCACCAAGTACAGATTGCCCATCATGGGAGGGCAGAGACTGCCTTAGATAGGTTGCCATCCCCTGGGAGGAAGAGTGGTTTTTTGTGGAGTTGACCCATGCCAGCTGTTGGGCAGCAAATAGTGGATTTGCCCCCTAAAGCTGAAAACATACTTTTGTTCTGAGTGAAAGGAAACTAAGTGCTTTGAGGGATTTTTTTATTTTTAGTTTTTTTAAACAAAACTTAACTCACTGAAGTCAGAGCGGGATCTGTTCTCCAGCCAGCAGTACTTGGGATTTGGTAGCAGCTCTGTGTGTGCCCTGAAAGGCTAATTCTGACAGTGGCAGCTTGGCTTCCACCAGGTTGTCACTTTGGTGGAAAGCTATTTCACGTGATTTTTCAATGCCTACCGGTTAGGAGCCAAGTGTAGGTTGTACAAGATAAATGCTTTCATTTCCAGTTAATGAGCATGCCCTCATTTTTGACTGAGTATCAGGTTTATTTTTTCCATTTTCCTGAATTTGGCAGTTGGCCCATGGCTCTGCTGCCTTGGCTCAATTCCAAGGTGCAGCGTGAGGTATTTGCCGAGGCTGTGTGGGGTGTGGAATGAGGCCATTGCCAAAAAGGATTCCATATGCCAATTACTTCCTTAAGTAGAACCATATCAGAAAACAGAACCGTTGTTTGTTGTGGTCTTCCATGAAACTAAACAATATTAAGAGAAAGTAGCTGATTAGGCTTTTAAACCTCACGTTTCACCTGCTAAAAGTCAATTTGTTGTTCTAATAAAAATTCCCTGTATCTTCCAGTTAATTTAAAACACTGTTTTATTTTAAACCGTTATTTCCTTTAATGGTTTGGATGGTTAATTTAGCTAATCAATTTTGAATTCCTGCTTGGGCAATTGAAACTTCCATATTTTCAGGTACTCCTTTTCCTCCCATCACCAGTGCTGTAGCTGATATTTGTAGCTTCTTTTTGTACAAATACTTGCTTGAATTTTGTGCAAAGGCAAATAATTTGTGTGTAAGTGACGCTATCTCTAAGCTGTCACTTGTGGTGTCTTCTAGGCCAGGGAACATTTCACTGGTGGGAATTTCCTGAGTGGGCTGTGACTCTCCACAGGACTAAGTGCTCCATTAGACATTGGTTTACTTTTATATAGTTAACAAATCTGCAGAATTGATAACTTTTTGGGTTTTTTTAAATCTTCATCTGTCATTATCAAGTTTAGACTCTTCAGTTCTGCTTCTGCTGCCTCATGTATTGATTCAGGAGCACTATCATTTAGCCATGATGCAAACAGGAGAAGTCCTGAGAGCACTGTAGATGAATGGGCTGCAGATTGTGTGTCACTATGATGGATTCCACTCCATTGTTATACAGAACCATGAAAAGCTGAGAAAAAGATCCTGGAAGGTCAATGAGATGATTATTTTAGATATACCATTAGTTCCATTCATTTCATGTTGAAAGAATGAGGTAGCAGTTAAGGGATTTAGGTTTCCCTCAGTCTGCTGCTGTGGAGCTGTACAGCTGTTAATTTTTAAAGCTTCTTAATAGGTCTGTCTGGTTTGCATCTGTTTTCTTTCTTAGGAGACTCCACTGTCTTTCATACCCTTTTGCTGACTGTGGCTGAAATTTGGGGTTTTTCTTTGCTGAGAGCTGGTGGTTGTTTGGGTGATGAATGACCCTGCCCTCTATTCAGGAGAGCTGTCATTGGTGAGAGAAAGAGGAAGTAGCTCGTGGAACCACAAAAGACAGTGTGTAGCTGCCCAACATAAGTGGATCAGTGTTCCCTGGTAGCAAACTGCAAAAAAAAGTTACTTTTTTTTTCTAAGCCTTCTCTAGTTGTGATTCTCTTTGAGGTGAAAGTAAACAATACAGAAGCTGAGTTTAAACCAAGCCTATCTGTTGTGCTGCAAACAGGATTTTGAGAGAATCCACCTTTGATCCTTCCTCTTCTTTCCATGAGGTTATAACAAACACCCCTTACTCCATCCACCAAAAGTGAAGTGGAATCGATTCTGAAGAACAGCCTTCACAAGCTGTGCCTGTGAACAGCAGTCTGGGGCCCCACACTAAACACACTTCCTAGTACAGAGGTGGTCAGAAGCTGCATTTTATTACAATTAAGAAGATTAAAATCTTCATATAATATGTTGACCTAACCAGGTCATCCATAGGTGGTGGTTAGGTGTTCCTGACTCCTATGGAACAGCCACACATGCCAGAACAGCCAGGAGAAATGATTCCCTGGTCATTCAGTATTTTCTGTTTCTCAGGGAAAGTGCATTGCTTTGTTGTAGGCAGTAGAGGCTTCCACTTCATCTGAATGTCATTCACTATGCTGATCTTGCCTCTGTGTGGTTTCCTAAAAACTCTTTGCTGTAACCAAACCTGCTAGTCCCCAAATCTCGATGGGGAAACCCCTAGTGACAAGGTGTGCAGTCCAGATGCTCCCAAAGGGAACACTTTGTGAATTTTGAAGAAATTTTCCCAATTTGTCCAAAAACATCCTCATCAGGTGACTTTCAGGGGTCATTCCATGGCTTCAATATTGTCCTAGGGATTTTTTTTAATTTTAAGATGCATTTTTAAGTCCACACAGTCTGTTTAGTTTGATTATTCTTTGAAAAAAATGTGGTAAAGAGTTTTAGATGGGTGATACTGGAAACTGCCATAGGAACTACACACTCTAAGAAGTAATTAAATCTTTTAGCACATGAGCGTATTTTTTTCATCTATTAACTAGGAAAAATTGTTTCTAGTGGTCAAATCCAAATACTTTTTCTCTGTTTCTCTTGCTCTGTGAAGGCCACAGAAACTACAACTGGATTGTGGTTGGTTTTAGTCCCTTGTCAGACTGCACCCAAAAAACCCAACTCTGGCTGGTTTACAAGCTCACTTTTGGGATATCTCTGTTAATATGTTAATAATATAACCATGTTTTTAATACTTGCACTGTCATTCCTAAGTCCATGTAGCAGAGTACATAAAACTGCCAGTAGTGTCCTGCCTGGATGGAGGCTCCTTGATCTCACATTTCTTCTTCCAGCTGCTCTGCTTGCTGTGGTGCTGCCATAACATTGTGACAGAGCTGTGAATCACTGGCTTCATCTTCACTCCGATTTGTTTTGTTTTGAAAGAATTTTCAGATCCTCAGATAAAAAGTAGTATTTGGGTACAGGATATTTATTGTATCTGCATGTAACACTGCTGGGTAGTTAAAGTAGGCTTTAGCAATTATTCAAATAGTTTATATTCCTCTATCAGACCAAAGCAAACTGATCTGCCAATGCAAACATGTCAGGGGTACAAAAAGATAATGGTAGATTTTTTTTGGCATTGTGAACTAAAAAGTGTATGGCCTCAGTTTTATTACAGGCCTGCAGTACAGACCCTGAAATTATATTAATATAACCTAAAAGAGGTGATGCTATCTGTGGTATATAAATACTAAAATATTAATAAAAATGAAATATGTAAACACAGTACATTAACTATTAATGCACCTTTAACATTAATCACAATTTGAACTCGTGTAAATGGCTTTTTTTCCCCACTGTCTGCAAAATTTAAACTCTGTGCCTCCCTTCACTTAGGGAAATAAGAAATAACAAATGTGTCATTTTTATGTGGACTTAGGGGAAACAAATAAATTCTGTTTTTAAAATGTCACTAGCAATCTTGCCTCAACTTTTGAGACACAAATGGTTTTGCAAAGTTTTCAAGTATGTCAAATAAATGTTGTTGAAAGCACTTGAAAGATCTTGGGTCTGCATGTGCCTTGGCCAGACTGGGAGCCAGGTTTCCAGGTACTGGGTCTCACAGCCTCAGAACCATTGGTGCCAGAGAGGAAGCTGGACTCAAGGTTCCATTTGGCTTGGTCTCTTGTTTGTGTCACTCTGCTGAGCCCAGCCCTGCAAAAAGACAGACTTCTAGGAATTCTGAGTAAAATCTTGCTCTAAATAGTTTGAAATATATCAGGAGAAAAAGTTGCATGTAGCACCGTTACATAGTATTGGGGTTGGGATGAGTGGCTCAGGATGAGCCTGGATGAATTAAGTTCTATTAGGCAGAAATCGCAGCTACTCTGGTTAAAATTTCTGTAATGATTTTTTTTTCTCTTTTTTTCTACTCACTTCCTCATCAAACAGAAAGAGAATTTGACCCAAATAAACACTGTGGAGTACTGGATCCTGAAACAAAGAAACCTTGCACAAGATCACTCACCTGCAAGGTATTTTTCTTAGAAGATAAAATATCAGATGCTTTGTTATAGTTTAAATCCTACCACAGTAGTTTGAGAGGTGATACCTGCTCCTGTCTTACAGACAATGGGTATGGTATTCTGACGCTGTCTTCAGGTAATTCTTTTGAGTAATTCTGTTTCTTTGAATTGGAGCATCTGCATTATTCCACTGATATTTATAAAAAGATTTTTTTTTCCTTGTCATTTACTTATGCAAAAAGCATTAACCTTTCATGTAGAAGCACAGGCATTATTTTAAATGTTCCTTTTTTGGTCCATGTGTGGAACGATGTTGAAATATAGTTAATTTTTAATAAAAAATTAACGTAAATTTTTGTATAATAAATTACCTGGGGCCTGTACTTGCGATAGTAATAAGTCTCATGTCAAAAAGCAGCAGTAGTGTAAGACATTTGTAATGAACATTTATATGTGTCCGTGATGCCTGTCAGTAGAGACGATCAGTTAAATTTAACTTTAAAATATATTCACATTTTTCAATCCAATGTAATCAATTTTTCATTGTAAGTTGAGAGCTGCAATGATGTTAATTCTTAATATTTAAGAATTATTGGAATTGTAGTTTCTGTCTTGGAAAAGGTAAGTCAGTAGACTCTTATTGTATGTAAATAGTTATTAAAAGTAATTTTAGTCTTGATACTGGCATTTCTTAAGAGGGACTTCATAAATTTTCAAAGATGAGATAGAATAACAGCTTTATTTCCATAACTGTGGCTAAAGGTGTTTGCAGTAGATTTTATCTTGTAGAGTTGTGATGTTTCAGAAGTATAGGGGACTCATAAACAATGTCATGCACACACAAATGCTTTTTAACCACCCTATTTTTAGACTCATTCACTTAATCATCGACGAGCAGTTCCAGGCCGTAAAAAACAGTTTGACATCCTTCTAGCTGAACACAAAGCTCGATCCAGGGAAAAAGAAGTTGCAAAAGACAAAGAGCATCCACCTTCTGCAAGGGAAAGCTATCAGAGCCAACCTGCACCAGCACAAGACTCTCTGTCAGCATCCTCAGTGAGCTCTGGGCAAGAACCTAAAGTAACATCTCCTGCAAAATCTAGACCACCAAATTCTGTACTTCCAAGGTAAGCCATTCTCCAGTCTGGAGTGTTGGAGTCTTTCATACAGCTTACTTTATAAGCATTTGGTATTTCTTCAGGCTATTGCATGATAAATGTATCATTAAGAGTTTCTCTTAGCAGTAGAGAAGGCAGACTACTACTATTAACAGAAATCTGCCCATGGTAGCCTGTGGTCTGATAGGGAATGGGATGAGAAGTTGTGTCCACCCTCTGATCAGAATCTCAGATTACCTGTGGGGTTTTGCTGAAACATAACAGGAATAACCATGAACAACCAGAAAAGTAGGTATTTGAGTCATTCAGACACTTTTGGGAACAAAAGTCTATTGACATGACACAGGGTAGGTGAAATTCTGCACACAGATGAGTTTTTCTCTGCAAGTCACTCACCAGTTGTACTAATGATGTGTTTTGCAAAAAAAAAAAAGCTGTGATTTACTGAAAATGACCACATAAGCAGCTAGTTCTCGACACTAGTGATCTGAAACTATCTGTAGTATAGTGAAAAGTTTTTTCCTGTAAAGGACAAAAGCAGTCTTCAGCCAAACAACACAAACTTACAGAGACATCTCTTTAGAGAATCCAGTGTGATGTATCAAACCTGCTGTATTCTTACTTACCTTTTGGCAAACTTCCCCTGTGGTTTATGTCCTTGGCTGGAGGTTTATTTCAGTATTAGTTTTGGCTGCAGTAGATAAACTGAATGGTTTTTGTTCACATTTCTTTGGAGAAGCCTTGGTCAGGATTGAGTGCTCATCTAGGGGTTCTTGTTTTAAGATAGTCCCTGTTTCACAGAGGTGGTTGTATTTGCTCTCTCCAGTCTTACAGAGACAGCCATTTCCTAGGTTTTTGGTATGTTCATCAAGCCTTAATGAAATTTTAGTCAAATAGTGGCAGAGGTGGGTCTTACAGGGTTTGAGAGAAAGGACGCTGGGAGATAACCCATAAATACATAAAGTGGTGAGAATAATTCTTGTAAAAGGAGTGACCTCGCTGAGTCCTTAGTAGAGAGGAGCTCAGAGGGATAGGCAAACATAGTTTCTAGTGGGTGTTACAAAGAAACAAAACTGGGATGCCGTTCAGTGAGAGTAAGCTGAAGAAATTGACCTGGCTGTTGGTACACGAGGAGGAGATTTTTAGCAGTCATACTTAGTGTTTGTACAATCTACACTGGTGTTTCTGCTGCAGTGCCTCTCCTGTCTGTCTTTGCAAGCAGCTGTACCAGAGGAAAGCCTCTGCTGGGAGCCAGCAAGCCTGCAGCGCTGCTGGGAGTTCTCCCTGCTCCACTGAGGTGTGCCTTGGTGTGTCAGGAACAGTGACGTGGCCTGCCTGGCTTTTCCTGAAGGCTGAGGAGCACTCCCACAGTCTGTGCCTCAAACAGAAGCTGCAGCAGTTATTTCTAGCTGATGGGCATTATTAAGCAATCCCTGTTCAGTTCAGAAGAGGGCACCTGTCCACAGGCTCAGTGACTGCTGTGTACTGCTGTGTTCTGATAACCATAAATTGATGAGTTTGTGGATGATCTTCAGCTTTTGAAGACTAGAAGTAATGGATGTAAATTGGAAGGGGGTAGATTCAGACCAGATATAAGAAAGAAATTCTTTACAGTGAGGGTGGTGGGACACTGGAACAAGTTGCCTAGAGATGTTGTGAATGCCCCCTCACTGGATATTTTCAAGGCCAGGCTGGACAAGGCACTGAGCAGCCTGGTCTAGTAGGAGGTGTCCCTGCCTATGGCAGGAGGGTTGGAACTCGATGATCTTTAAGATTCCTTCCAACCCAAACTATTCTATGATTCTATGATTTTACTCAATACAGACATCTCTATCCTCAGAGGTCCACAACCATACTTGGTTGTACAGACTACAACTGAGAATCTTTATCCACACCCACTTCCATCCTGATTTGTTTTCAAGCTACTTCTGAAAAGCAAGGCACCACCATGCCCTGTGGTGCAAAGGTGTTCCCACTTTATATTACTGAATTTTAACAAAGATTAAGAGAACCTCCATGCAGTCAGAAGTCCTCCTAGTTACTTCACTTACTAGACTAGCTCTAGGGGATGACAGCTAAACACTCATTGGTATTAGGATGCTAATTTCAGTAGGATTTCAATACGAATTAAAATTTCATAACTGGACACTTGGGTTTAATTGAGTGTCAGTGTAATGGTGCCACATAAGAAGATTTTATACATTTCATTTTTGTTTGCATTTTTAATATACTTTTCCTCCTTCATGAACTTAAACTTGATTTCATGGCACATTTAAAATTCCAGGCAATACAAAAGTGCTTCTGCTAATATAAACATGATGATAACCCATGATATATTTCTGACAAGACCAAATATCAGGAATTCCATATATTTACTGTCCTTCTTCATCTGATAACTTCTGGCATCGTTTACTTTGATGCTTGGCTCCTGCAGGTAGGTTTGTAGAACTCTTTGAGCACTAATTCTTTAAATGTATGTTGTCCTCCTCTAGACCATCATCTGCAAATAGCATAAACAGCAACAGTTCTTCAAACCACAGTGGGCATGTACCAGAACTGCCACTGCCTTCCATGGGAGGAGATATAACAAGCAGATTATCCAGTGATGAAGGAGAAGCGGATGGAACTGAAGAATCTGAGAAATTAGACTGTCATTTCTCTGGACACCATCCCAGACCTCTTGGGGTATGTGTCTGTCTCTGGCATGCCTTGCTATTATTTTTATGTAATTGGAGAGGAGAGAAAAATGAAGTCATCTAGTAAAAATGTGAAGAATGAGAACCTAAAGGTCTGGAAACCATGTTCTGAAGACAACAAATGGATTTGACAGAAAATGGTATGGATGGGAGCAGACTGGTCAGTAATGCATGTGATAAATATTGACAGGCAGCAGCACAGGGTAAACAGCAGAAAATAAAAAGTTCTGGGTTTAGATTTTCCTCTCTGTGGATTTTACTAAGGTGAGAAAAATTGTGTTAAATGTGATGAGAACGGGTAATCTGTTTGTTGCCATAATTCTTAGGAAACTCTACCTTGCAATTGTTTGTAGTTTTAAAAATTATGCTGCAGCAAAGGCTGTGGCAATGCTTCACTGATTTTTGGTGGCAGGTTTGAAGCAGTAATTAAATATCATTTATGTGAGTGCATGTGGACTTATAAGCTGTTTCTTTACTCACCTTAAATTGGAAGGTGTACAGTGTGTCATAGCCCATCTGGTGGCTTTTCTGGCAGGAGAAAGGCAAAAACTTTCTCCTGTGTTTGTGAGAAACTTCATTGTAAGCAGTAAGAGCTGCCTTGTGGTGTTATCTCTGCAACATGAAATTGTTCACAGCGTGCAAACCAGGAAACAGTGGGAGAACTCTTGAACTTTTAAGCAGTTGGCTCTCATCAGAGTTGAGCCAAGAAATAAAATGAATGAAGATTTCACTTACATGTTTTCCATATGATATGCAGAATAGATCGAGTGCTGTGATAACTGTATTCCCTAGAGCAAAGGAAAAACTTGTTACTGTCAGACACTGGGAAAAAGCAGGAGCTGAACATAAAATGACTTGGATGAAATTCTGTATTTGGTTCTTTCACAGACAGTAAGAATTGTTGTAGGCTGTGTAGAACTCTGATATGCAGTAACCTCCTGCTGCCTTCAAGGAGGAGCAAGAGAAGATGTTATCAGTCCCCTTCAGCACAATTCATACTAAATTTCATAGTGAAGAAGAGTCTTTGCCTTAGCCAGTCCCTTTCCCAGCCAGCTGGTAGTAATTGACAAGGAGAAGGAGGCAGCTTCTTAAACTGCCTCTTAGTGGTAACTGATCTGTATCACTGGGAGGTGAGGTTAGTTCATCAACTTAGGTGTTGGTTTTAATTAACCTGTTTAACCTTGTCATGAAGCAGACTTAAGATAAACAGCTCTAGGCACCACTTGCTCTCCACTAAGCTGAAAAGTACTTTAAATGGATGCTTTTCTACTGCACCAGTAGCTTCTGCCCTCAGCCAGAAGCTGTGTGACTTGGTCTCTACGTGATGAAGGGTCATCTTGTTTGCTGAGGATGATTTATAACGGATTTCTCCCCCACAAACAGGTCTTGAAGCAGTTCTCTGCCTAATGTGAGATCAGGGAGGCTCAGCTGAAGAGAGGATATATTCCTGATCCTCCAGTTTCAGTGCAGTAGGATTTTGCAGGAAGTTCTCCAGAGGGAGCAGTGCAAAAACACCTGAAATCTGCACGTTTCCCAAAATATTTACTAGACCTCTAGATTGTTTTCACAAAATGAAGAGTGTACCCAGTCTTCTGTTGCAGTGCAGGTGTCGTTGGTGACAATTTAATTTTTTACTGAATGTCACTTGTTTATTTTTTACATAGATGCTATGAATTGCAAATTTCAAAGGTACTCCTTGATCTATGAATGTTAATTATTTTATTGTGTAGAAATTTATTTTCTTCTAAACACATTGAAATGTTTTTTCTTTCAGTTCTGCTCATATGGCAGTCGCTTAATGGGAAGAGGGTACTATGTCTTTGACAGAAGATGGGACCATTTTCGATTCGCACTAAACTCCATGGTAGAAAAACACTTGAACTCACAGATGTGGAAGTAAGTGGGACTTTTATGCTTGGTGTGTAGTTTAATGTATCTAATTCTGGAAAACTCCTAAATTAAACATCCCATTAAACCTCTCAGAGAGATGGTGGAGGCCCCATCCCTGGAGGCTTTTAAGGCCAGGCTTGATGAGGCTCTACAAGATGTCCCTGCTCACTGCAGGGTGTTGGACTAGATGGCCTTTGAAGTCTCTTCTAACTCAAGGCATTCTGTAATTCTATGGGAGCGATTTCTAAAATTACCTCTGTATGAAATCCTAGCATCAGTGTGAATACGATTTTTCCTTTTGCACCCCTGTCACCTGTTCAGGCTTTGCTCTGTTAAGAATTGTGCTGTGAAATAAAGAGCTCAGGATGCATCTTTCTGTTTGTAAGATAGAAATGGTAGTTTTTCAGTCTGTAGGAGTTTATCTTTATAAATACCATTAGACAGGCTGAAGGAGTTGAGATTGTTCAGCCTGGAGAAGAGAAGGCTCAGAGGGGACCTCACAGTAGCTTCTCAATATCCAAAGGGGGCTACAGAAAGGCAGGGGCAGGATACTTAATGGCAGAAGTAGGAGTAATGGATGTAAATTGGAAGAGAAAAGATTCCGGCTGGATGTAAGAAAGAAATACTTTACAGTGAAGGTGGTGAGACACTGAAAGAGGTTGCCCAGTGGGGCTGTGGATGCCCCCTCTCTGGAGGTGTTTGAGGCCAGGCTGGATGAGGCACTGAGCAACTTGGTCTAGTGGGAGGTGTCCCTGCCTATGGCAGGGTGGTTGAAACTAGATAATCTTTAAGGTCCCTTCTAACCCAAACCATTCTATGATTCTGTGACTGACTTTGGGGCCTTAAAATGCTTGATTATTAGTCACCATTGAAGCACCTCTGTATGCAAGTTCAGAGCAGTGTAGACTTTAGCTGTACAGTACTGCACTTCTAAAACAGATACCAGTTCTCCTTAAAAGCATAAGTATTTGAAAAGCTCATGGCATCTTCAGATAGGGTTGATTTTGGGGTATTCTTCTACAGAACTTGCATTCTTCCAATGTAATGACATTGAAGTGCGGTGTTTTGTGTCACATTATCAGGACAGTGTTATATTCATTGGATACCAGCCACTAGATAAAGGTTTGGTTTTTATTTAAATCACTAAAGCTTATGTAATTTAAATCACTAAAGCTTATTTAAAGTACTATTTAAACACTAAAGCTTGGCTTGTCTGACTAACCTGGCAACTTGATGATAGGAGTGCTACTGTGCTGGGAGACAAAGTTGGGAAATAGTTGGGTTTGCTGTAAAAGGGCCAGTTTCACATCTGTTCACAGACAGATCAAGCTTGATCTGCAAAGGGTTCTTCTCTTCTACATTGTAAGTTTGGCTGTTAACTCATGCCTCTCTCCTTCCACAAATAAAACCAATATGTTTTTTTATAGGAAGATAGAAGTTTGGTATCTATTGGCTTTGTTTGTCAGGAGAAAAGACACTTGGGTACCTGCAAAAATGTGTCACTAGTGCCACTACTGTCATGGAAACCCAAAATAGCCTCTACAATACCTATATAGTACAAGAAATGAACAGGCCTCATCCTGCTCCTACTAAATCCAATAGTAGTAAAAGTTTTCCCAAATTCTGTTTATGTCATCTCTAATGTTTTTATGAATTTCCTCTGTGCTTACTTTTCTGTGTAACACAGGAAGCTCACGGTGCTTAACCCCTGTTCTATTCTTCTATTGCCTTCAACCCTTCTCTGGCCTGATCTTTCCTGCCTTCCCAAGCAGGGTACATGCCAAGCTGTTACTTTGTCACTGTGTGACTAAAGGGGCAGGGATGCAAGGCCATAGTCTGGAACTCTGTCATTTACAAAGCCCTTGCTATCCCTAGTTCCAAAAGTACTTTACAAAGATGGTGAGAATTATTGGGTTTTTTCAGAAATAAGCTGCGAAATGGGACTGATAAGCATCTCTGTTCACTAGCAAGTCACAGGTGTTGGGACTTAGAATCATAGTTCAGGTTG
>VZTY01012209.1:0-18668 GCA_013400935.1 Turnix velox | reverse complement strand
CAGCCTTTTCTCACAAGGGAGATAATTGCCAGGCTGAAGTTAGCAGTGCAGAGTACTACATCTTAAAGGATGTGAACAAAGAGCAGAAACTAATGCTGTACCTGGGAACAGGCAGACATGGTTCTACCCTTGTGTGGCAACTGCTGTAAGACATATTAAAGTGGACACAGCTTTATGCTTTACAGCAGACTCCTCCATAATGCACTGGATGAGATACATTTTACCAACAACCAGCTCTTGTATACCCCCAATTACTGAGATTTATAGAATCACATAATGGTTTGGGTTGGAAGGGACCTTCAAGATCATCTAGTTCTAACCCCCTGCCATGGGACACCTCCCACTACACCAGGTTGCTCAGTGCCTCATCCAGCCTGGCCTTAAACACCTTCAGGGATTGAGGGGGCATCCACAACCTCTCTGGGCAACCTCTTTCACCCTAATAGGAGAGAGCTTCTTTCCTATATCCAGTCTAAATCTCCCCTCTTCCAATTTGTATCCATTACTTCTAGTCCTGTCATTCTGTACCTTATATTTCTGCTGGGCTATTCATGCCTTAGTATTCAACATCCTGAAAACTCCTATTTTAAACGTTGTCTCCATAAGTCAGCCCTACCAGTGGGATCTTAGAACAAAACTCTGCAAGCCTTGCTCTAGGTTTTAATGTAACATCAAACAATCTGAGGAGATTGTATATTTGCACATTTGAACTGCCTGTTTTATTATGCTCTGCCTATCCATTTTAGCCTGACAGCACAGGAGCAGCTGAGCTCACCCTCCCCACTCTCACTGAGCCGCAGGAACCTCCTTCCACCCATTGATGCCTGCGGTGCGGCCAAGAGAACCAGCACTGCTGGGTCCCAGAAGCAAACGGTAATCATTGAATCACAGAATGGTTTGGGTTGGAAGGGACCTCAAAGATCATCGAGTTCCAACCCCCCTACCATAGGCAGGGACACCTCCCACCAGATCAGGCTGCCCAGTGCCTTGTCCAGCCTGGTCTTGAACACCTCCAGAGAGGGGGCATCCACAACCTCTCTGAGCAGTTCCAGTGCTTCACCACCCTCACTGTAAAGAATTTCTTATGTCAAGTCTAAATCTACCCCCTTCCAATTTACATCCATTGTTTCTAGTCCTCCCATCCGATATCATATTAAAAAGTCCTTCTCCTGCCTTTCTGTAGGACTCCCTCAGGTACTGATAAGTTACTGTAAGGTCCCCCCTGAGCCTTGTCTTCTCCAGGCTGAACAACCCCAACTCCCTCAGCTTGTCTTCATAGGGCAGTTGCTCCAGCTCTTTGACCATCTTCGTGGCCCTCCTCTGGACCCGCTCCAACAGCTCAATGTCCTTCTTGTGTTGAGGGCTCCAGAACTGGACACAGTAACTCCAGGTGGGGTCTCACCAGTGCTGAGTAGAGGGGTAAAATCACCTCTCTGGACCTGCTGGTCACACTCCGCTTCATGCAACCCAGGATTTGGTTGGTGCCTTCTTGGCTGCGTGGCTCATGTTGAGTTTGTCATCAACTGACACACCCAAGTCTTTCTCTTCAGAGCTGCACTCAAGCCACTCTCCACCTAGCCTGTGTCTGTGCTTGGGATTGCTTCAACCCAGGTGCAGGACCTTGCACTTGGCACATCATTTTCATGGCCCTCCTCTGGACCTGCTCCAACAGCTCAATGTCCTTCTGTTGAGGGCTCCAGAACAGTAACTCCAGTTGGGGTCTCCCCAGAGCCCAGATGAGGGGCAAAATCCCCTCCCTTGCCCTGCTGGCCACACTTCTCTTGATGCAGCCCAGGACTGGGTTGGCTTCTGGGCTACAAGCACACACTGCTGGCTCATGGTGAGTTTCTCATCCAGTGACACCCCTAAATCCTTCTCTTCAGGGCTGCACTCAAGCTACTCTCCACCCTGCCTGAGGTTACCTTAGGGAATTACCTGAAATTGTATCTTAAAATTGCAGCTGCTGCCTCTCAGATCACCCAGTCCAAGAGTTTCAGTTGATTTGTCACCTTGTTACTGACAAGAATGGAAAGAGATGCACAAAAAAGTATCAACCAGAACTGCATGCTTCAGTTCCTGTTAATGCTGGAATATTTATACTCCACATAACAGGGTATAGAATGATTAGCTTGGAAAATTAACTTGAATTCCTAGGCTATTTATTTTAAATGTACTGCGGTAAGGAGTCATAATCATGTTATTCTTCAACCCAGAAATCCCGAGGGGACTCCAGTCGAGCTCACTGTGTAACGACGCAGGAAGACAGCCACCAGCAGCTACAGGAGCGGCTTTTCCTACCTGATAACTTCTCCAACCCCAACACAACCAGCACATTCTTGGTAAAAGCATGGCAAATTATACCACATCATCCTCTTATTGCTAGTTAGGGGGCTTACAGGCAGTCAGTTCTCTTCACTGGTTATCTCCCATGTTCTGTGAAAGCCTAGGGAGAGTTGCAGATGTTGTGGTGTTCTATGTTGACATCAGCAAGTCATTCCTGGAGCTATACTTACAAACTTCTTTGCTTTTTTGCACAAGCTGCAGTCTGTTTCAATACCAAATGCTCTTGGTTTCATTTACTGCTACATCTTCTGTACTACTGCATCTCATCCCAGCTAACAAACCATTCTTATCTCAAGCTTTAACAGCTCTAATTTCAACAGTGGCTTTGAAACAGCTGCTGGTTTGGTTTCCTTGTTTAATTTAAACAGCCTAGGAATGCACAAACTTGCTAGAATCTATTCCAAACAAAACTATTTTGCAGCAGTAGTGAGAATGCCTTTAACTGGCCCAGTGGTCATCACTTAATCCACTCCTGAAGTTGATTTAACCCTTCATAAAGTTGTAAAGAGCTTGTACATCTTAAGAAAAAGTCCATGAGCTGAAGCAGTCTGTAGTTCTATCATAACCTTGATGGTTAAAATTCTTTGTGCAGAGATAACTAATTTGAAGTGTCTTTTCAGCTGGATCCACAGCACTGCCGCTCCTGCACTCTCATTGATCACAGTCATGGGTCTCGGCTGAGGAGAGGATCAACAGGGTCAGGTAGGCTCATCACTCACCTCTTTCAATTAGATCAAGCCAGAAGGCAAAATTTTGGAACCATTTCCCGCGTGGGTAATTACACTGAAGAAGTTCTTCTAGGTTCTGCTTCATGTTTTGGATTTTATGCTCCTCTCCAGAGAAGAAAAAAAAAGCCCCAAACAATGCAGTACTGAATTTTACAACAAAGCTAAATTAGCAGAAAAACAAAATAAAAGAAAAACAGGCTGTAGATTTGACCATTTCGTGAGGTATCAAGAAATAGGGTAGCTTCCTGCAATGCAGCAGCAGTGAAAGTAAGAGCTTTTCCCCTTTTGGAAGGTCAGTCATTCATGTCAAACTTGCTTAAGCTATTATATAACTCAGTGGACACTCAACTATTAACATAAAAAGCCAAAACAAAAAGGCATTTTAATTTTCAGCTAAAGTAGATGTATCTAGCATTTATTATTCATACGTTCCAGAAGTCTTAAAGCTTTACCCCAACCTCTATTTGTTAGGTCCTCAGCTGCACAGCTCGGTGAAATCCCCCCGGCACAGCGGATCCCTCAACAAGAGCAAAAAGGGATACTGAGGGGACACGAAGACGGACTTGTCCCACTGCAGAGAGCCATGAGCCACCTCACCTTCTCAGCCATGCCAGCCTTGTTTACAGAGAGTTTTCAAACACTCCTCCTTAGGAATAGTTATTTTAAGAAGCAGCTGCCAAAGATTAGGAGAAGGGTACTTCCAACATTCCCCACCAGTTACACCCCCGTGGAGAGGTGAGCAGACCCCAGTAGAAGGACAGCAAAGGCCAGCTCCTACAAACTCCTCATCAGTCCTTGCTGGCTGATGACTGGCTCATGTTTTACAGGCAGGTACCACAGAAGCTGATGAATCTACGAAAGGTTAATCAGCAGTTGTGATTTTACTTTTTAAAGCTACATTTCTATGATCTAAAGCAATACTTATGCTATGGAAAGCAAACACTCCAGCGTAGTGCTGCTCAGCTTAGGCTGGATGTGAGTCCTGTAGGGATTGCAGCAGGTATTAACACACAACTGACAGCTTTTTGGGTAGCACAGCACTGTCTCTTCCTGCATTGCACACTTATACCTCTTCCTTAAGTGTCTGAAAATGGTCTGAGAGGCAAAAAGGAGTCCCTTGCTACAAGCAGTTCCAGCCAGCATTCAAGCTAACTCCACTGTCTTCCTGGTGAGAGAAGTTATGGTGTTTTTATTTAATAGTTTTGTATTCTTTTCTAAAAATACCTGCAATTATACAAAGTTTCTGCACTCTGCTGTGGAATTCCACATCCCACAGATGCACCACAGCTTTCAGGAGATTATTTCTTTGCCATGTGACACAGATGTACTGGAGGTGTTTGCTGTGGCTGCCCTTGTAGCTCCAAAGAAGATAAAGACGTGAAACACCAGATTCTGAAAACAAATGATTAGCTGAAAGTCTTACCAGACTACAAGTAAGCAAAGAGACAAGGTGAGGATAACCACCTACTGTATTTTAACAAAATTAGGATGCTCCATAAACCCAGTTATTCCTTTATAATCCAGTTAAAGAGCACTTTTTTTCCCCCTAAATTTCCTTATTAATGTTTTGCAAATTACAGTTTGTAATGAAAAAAACCAAACTTGTCAGTCTTCTTTACAAAGCAGCTCACCCGTTTCCCTGCCCAGTCTGTCAAAAGTTAGCAGTATGTACGGAACAGCTTATGATTTTTAATCAATATTGGGAGTTCTTGAGTCCAGTCTGACCGAAAAGCAGTGAGAAGAAAGCAAAGAAGCTGCACTGGGGTCACTCTCCTTTACATTTCTATAAGGAGGAAAACAAAGTCCTGGGCTCAATCAAAACCTCTTAAGTTTGCACAGAGATAAACTGACAAAGCCAAGCCTATAGTGACTAAATTATTTAAAAATCCATTTTCTCATGATACATTTTAACAGCTCAGGCTACTGAAATATCCTACAGTGTGTCATTTGGTGATCTCAGACTAATTAGAGATAAGCACCTGGTGCCATTCCTCAGGGAACAAGCTGTTTTTCTGTAGCCCTAGTGCTCGAGAATTACAAACACACAAATCAACAGATTTGAGGAGGAATCAGTGTTAAAAAGGTGCGAGCAACCTCACTGTTGGCTAATTTTTGGGTTCTGCACAGATGGTTGACAGCAGAAACTTCTAGGCTATTGGATTTCTGGTTTTTAAAGCAAAAGTAATGTTCAGATTACAACATACTGACAGGCTGTGCTCTCTCAGCACAGGAAGAACTTTTGAAAGCAGTCAAGTGAAAGGGAAAAGAATTAGCATCTACCTCTGGCTTCCCTCCAGGAAGCTCTAAATAAATACTGGTGTCCCAAATTGTATCTCACTGAGGCCACCAGGGTCTTCAGCTCAAAAGTAGGAGCCTTGTGGCTCCTATGCCTTTGAAAAGGGACCCACAAAATAAAGCCTCTGATTTACAGTAAACTGAAACTAGTCACTCTTCACATTCATCCTACTGTGCACCAACTCAGTGGCTTTAAAACCCACTGAAGCAACAACCTTCCACATATTTGCACATCTTGGAGAAATAATTTCCTTCTGAGATAACTGATCTGTTGACAAATACAATGAAGCAGCCAATCTTGGCTCTACCACTGTTGATTTAACACTCAATACATTCCTAAGCTTTGGAACTCCTTGTCACGGGACATCTAGAAATACGTGGAATCAAACTTCTGTGGGTTTTTTAGTGTAGGTCCTCACCTCAGCACATCAGAGAATTGCTGCAGAGTCACATTCCTGATACAGTCTCATAGTCTCCCCTAAAGCATCTTGGCCAAAATCACAGAGGACACTAAACACAATTAGAAAGTGTGGAGGGATCCAGGGAAACCCAGCATTATACAAAAACTTCTCCTTTATTAAATCTGCCATTTTCCAGAGTGTCTTTATAAAACTACAGGTATCTCTGAAAAAAAACTCCGCGGAGCAGAAGTGCAGAGACATTAAAAAACAGCCAAGGGGTTGTCACAAAAGAAAGGTGTGACCTGCATAAAGACAAGGTTGGAAGCTCAGAGCCCACACTTGAAGGCTCTCAAAGGTGTGGGATGACTGTTTTACCCACTAGCTCTGCTGCCCCCCATTAAGTGCAGTAACACAAGCTTAATTAGCACCTGGGCATCCCAAACATCACAGCACTTTCTCACTGAAACAGAACATCCTAAGAATCTCTGATCCTAACCAAAGAGCATCTGAAGGATCCAAACAGCAGCACCAGAATGTTTTGTGTCATTCAAGATGTGATCTGTGTCACCCCCCATCACAGCAGGTCCAGAAAATCTCTGAAGTTCTCCCATACAAAATGATACCTGATATTTCAGCCTACAAAGTCCTTTATTTCTTTCCTCTCTTGGCTGGTGTCTTCTTGCCTCCCTTTTTAGTGTTGTTCCCATATTTTGCTTCCAGATGGGCCAAAAAATTGTCCATCTCCTTCTTGCGATCTTGATTTCTGCTCTGGGGGGAAAAGAAGAAAATAGCCACTTCTATATCCTTGTAGAACCCCTCAGAAAAATAAAAAAGTCATTAGCACGCACCCAAACCCACAAGTTAAATATCTCAATTGTCTATGCAGTAAGGACATTAGAGTAACTTCGTTCATTTTAAAAAGATGTAGGTAATAAAATGAATACTGTACTGTGATTATTAATTAAAGTACATGAAGAATTAATGTTAAGGTCAGCTTCTAACATCAGAAACTCAGCAGAGTTACCAGGACCCAAATACACTCAGGGAGAACACAAGGACAAACCGGTAACATCATAAATTCTCAAGAGATGTAAAAAGCTTTACCTGGATCAGTGCTTTCAAGTCCTCTTCTCCTCCAATGCCCAGTTCCTCTTTAGTCTTTTCTGCTTCTCGAGCTTCTTTTTCTGCCTAAAATAGCAAAATAGTTTTTAAAAAAGTATTCTGCATGTTATGTGAAAACTCCTATAGTAATTAAAATTACTTTTTTTAAGCACCTGTATATAAATTACTGCAAGGAAACAAATTTTTTTCTAAGTTTGTCCACAGATGAGAAAGAGCAGTTCCACTTATTTCTACCAAGAAACATTAAAAGTTTATTATAAATAATGCTTCTTTATGGCCCCTGGATTACTGATCTGACCTACCCGTCTCTTTCTTGCCATCATTTTCTGTTTGGTCTCTTTTACAAAAGCTTTGTAGGATGGGACTTCTCCAGACTCAATGGCTTTTTCTAGGATTTTCCGGATTCTGGGCTCATCCGTGTAGTCCGCACACAACAGTGACTCCATTATTTGGTCCATGTCACCCTCAAAATCCATGTAGGCAGCTTTAATGTCTGCCAGCTCTTCCTCTGAATCTTTGTACCTCTTCTCGAAGTCTTCGATGTCTTTCACAGTGATCTGGAGCAGAGAGAGGACATTCTTTGGAGGTATGGAACTTAGTCACCAGCAGGATTTAAGAGCTAGTGTAAGAATCATAGAATAGTTTGGGTTTGAAGGGACCTTCAAGATCATCTAGTTCAACCTCCCTGCCGTGGGCAGGGACACCTCCCACTACACCAGGATGCTCATTGCCTCATCCAGCCTGGCCTTAAACACCTCCAGGGATTGAGGGGGCATCTCTACAGCCATCAGTTCTCCATCCCAGAGAGATGGCCAGGGATGCTCTAGGCTCTCACCTTCTTGAAGAGCAGGCGCCAGTACTGCTCCCAGTCCTGTTCACCCCGCAGTGCCTCTGTCTCCTCGTCCACCCTGCCCTGCTCGTCATACAGTGCTCGCTGCTCTGCGTTGCTCAGCACTGTGTATACCTTACCCAGGATCTGTGGGGACATGGCAGGCTGTCACAGGGCCTCTCTGTCTGTCCAGTCTGGTCTGGCAACCTCTTCAGCCCAGACCATCTCTCTGTTCATCCCAGTCAGCCGATCTGTCCAGCCCTGCCCCACTCAGTCTATTCCTCTAACACAGTCCATCCGTCCATCCATCCATCCATCCAGGCCAGTTCAGCCCAGTCAGCCTTGTCTGACCCCATTAGCCCAACCCCATCTGTCCAGCCCAGTTGAGCCTTGTCTAGCCCCATTAGCCCAACCCCATCTGTCCAGCCCTGTCAGCGCAGTTCAGCTCAGTGAGCCTGTCCCATACAGCCCAGCCAAGCTCAGTCTATACATCCAGCCCAGTCAGCTCATCCCACCCAGCCCAATTCAGCCTAGACACCCCATCCCACGCAGCCCAGCTCACCCATCCCATCCAGCCCAGCCTAGTCTGTCCACCCATCCCAGCTCACCTATCCCAGTTCAGCCCACCCAAGCTCAGCCTATCTGTCCAGCCCAGCCTGTCCATCCATCCCAGTTCAGCTCAGTCAGCTCATCCCATCCAGCCCAGCCTACACATTCATCCCACTCAGCCCAACTCAGTCGTGCAGCCCAGTTCAGCCCCGTTAGTCCGCCCACCCCACCTCATCCCCATCCTCTCCTCCCCGCCCCTCCGCAGCTCACCTGGAAGCGCCGAGTCGCCTCCTCCTTGTCGCGGGGCTCGGCGCGGTCGGGGTGGACGCGGAGCGAGGCGCGGTGGTAGCCGCGGCGGATCTCTTGGGGGGAGGCTTCCCGGCGGACTCCCAGGACACGGTAGAGATCGGCAGAGCCGAAAGCCACCTCACAGTCCTGCAGCAACCCCATCCCGCTACCGCCACCAGGCCCCGCCTCGGCTCCAGCCTGAGCCCGCCAACCGCCAACTCTCGCGAGACTCGGCGGGATCGCACATGCGCGGGGCGGGAGGCGGAAGGGGCATGCGAAGGGTCCGGGCGGTCGGCACCGCCTTCATTCCCTTCATGACTTGAGGGGAGCCTTGTGCTGGGCAAGAGCGTCTTCCCCGTTGAAGTAGAGAGAGATTCGTTGAGGAGCGTCACTGAGCAGCTCCCCCCCGAACTCCCGGTCGCCAAATCCTCCGGCACTTATCACAATAAAATGTGTATATTCGTGAGAACTTCTCTCTATGCTAATAAGAGATTTGCGATATCTATGCTAATAAGAGGTAAGAGTTTGCGTATGCAAACTGGGATTTGTCCTCTTCGCGCAGTCTCACTAGGCCCTGAAGAAATGGGTGGGGGTCGTTTTGGGGCCGCGCCGCCGTCTTGTGTAAAAGAGTCTTCCTAGGGGCTGAACTTTGTAACTTCGGGGACGGGTCTGCTGCCACTTCAATTTTGTAGCCCTCAGTTAAGGAACACACTTGTGGCACTCTGTTATGTCCCGGTTTGAGGTAAAATAGAGCAGATTTTGTAGTTTGTAACTTCATTTTTCAGCTGGGCCTGTTCTGACTGAACTTTGAAGTTAAAAGCACGTTGTTCAGAAACTGTTGGCTCTCACTGATAAGACCCGATTATACCAAGGAATGAGATGCAAGAGGCTCTTATTTTCATTTATCCCTATGGCAATCAAGGTCAGAAAATTCCTCTTTTGCCCCCGCACGGGGTGGAAGCAGAAAGACACAGAGAGGTGCCACCTGCAGGGAGGAGAGGACAGGGCAGGTGACCCAACATTGACCGACTTGAGTTTTCCATCCCATCTGCCCCAAGCTCACAACAAAAACTGAGGGATCAAAGGCTCAGCCTCTTCCTTTGATGGCCAATGTCTATCTAGAAAAGACTGTCTGTCCATCTGCCTTTGATCCCCATCCCAGCTCTCCTGACTCCACATCCAGCTCCTGACCATCACTGACCCCAGTCTGGGACCTTTCCTGTATCTGCTGGGGATGTGATCCTCATCCTGAGAGCTTGATATGGTTTTGTATACATTGTATGCCTTTTTATCTTTCCCCTTTTATTATTTCATTATTCATTAAACTAGTTTAGAGTTTCCTCTAAACTCCTAAATCTCTTCATTCCTTCCTCTCCTCTTCTGAGAGAAGGAGGGGGGCATCTGTCATTCAGAGTACCCTTTGGACCTAACCTGGGACATCTTGTCTTTACTTCCAGTCTTCCTCAATAAAAGTCAACCAAGGCATCCCAAAGTTTTCATTTTCTCCCACAGTCACCCTGAGCTTGAGAGTAAAGCCAGGAGCACCCAGAGAGAGTTCACATTTTAAATTATTTTTTTAAAAAGGCTTTGCCCCTCCCCCAAGCTGCCTGTGGGTAAAATCCACCTCTTGCCTTCCTTTTAGAAACAACAGGTTCTCCAAAGCACCCAGGAGATTTTCATTTAGATGGTAGACCCCAGGAGAAATGACCAAGTTTTATTATATAAAACCCCAACGTTTCAGCAACTTACATGATGCTCTTTTGCTTCTGGGCTGTTCTAAATGTGACCATACGAAGGGCAAATTTGTGTGTATTCAAATGAAACCACAGAATAGAAGTCCAATGAAGATATCTTTATACAAAACTGCTACAGTGTTTAATTAAACGCAGTGTCAGTGGCAGACATGGATCGACATGTACAAAAAAGAGGTGAATAAAAGAAAAAGTTCCCATTTTCCATTTCTCTGTAGCTTTCGTTGAAATGTAGAACATTTCACAAGATGGAGGGAATAAAACACAGCAGCACTGACTGAGGTTTCAGCTGTTATTTACAGAATTTAGATGTAACAGAGAATATTCCTGCTTTTATAAAAAACATCTTGAAAAAGCTACTTGTGTTCTATGGTTTCGGGGGGGAGCTCTGGCAATGTCAGTCAATGTCACTGTTCACAGCTTGATTCACCACTTAAGAAGAGACTTCTGCAGTTTTTCCTTCAGAGGTTCCACAGACAACAAATTCTCTCTTACTTGATTTTCTAACTTTTTTTTTGTACTTCTCCAGTGGGTACTTTTTGGGCTTCCACCAAGTGTGGCACGGGCAGGATAAAGACATGACAGCTGGAGGGGGGGAGTCACTAGAAAAATACTCAAACCATTTCATTCCTCAGATTTTTTCAACTTGGACTTGGCCTTGCTCTCACGTGGGGAGGATTTGGCCTTCCCAGTTTGGGTGCTGCTCTTTCTGAGCCTTTGCTTTCCAGAACGTAACAGGTCTTTGCGCCCCAGTTCCACCATTTTGGCTTCCCACGACTTCATCTCATTCTCGTACCGCACCTTGTCATCCTGGGCGAGCTGCAGGTAGGGCTGGGAGAAAAGCAGTTAGGGAAAGGGCACTTTTAGAAGGCTCTAATGTCTGAATTTGGGCAAGTTTTTACTTTGTTGCCATTGCCAGCTCTGGTGCTTTTGTTTTCCAGTGAGGGTGAAGATGAACAAAACCCAGGCATTTCACCCACATTGACAACAGGATACCATGAATGTTACACTCAATATAAATCTAAGATTGCTGAGGAGCTCTCTCTACCTCATTTTTTTCCCAAAGAAACATCACGAACCTGATCCCCAAGACTGATTTCATAGAATCATGGAATGGTTTGGGTTGGAAGAGACCTTCAAAATCATCTAGTTCCAACCCCCCTGCCATGGGCAGGGACACCTCCCACTAGACCAGGTTGCTCAGTGCCTCATCCTGCCTGGCCTTAAACACCTCCAGGGATTGAGGGGGCATCCACAGCTTCTCTGGGCAACCTCTTCCACTGTCTCACAACCCTCAAAGGAAAGAACTTATTTCTTAGATCCAGCCTGAATCTCCCCTCTTACAATCTGCATCCATTACTCCTCCACCCTAATAAAAAGCCCTTTTCAGTGGTTTTTATCTGTCAAAAGCCTTTCCATGAGCAGCAAATCACTATGCTGGCATTTAAAAATTATCACTATTTATTAGAAATCAAGTATTGCAAATTATTCCAGTCTCCTCTCTAGATGCCACTTCCATCCTATCCCACACTCACATTTGATTGACACAGGGAAAGACACAGTGCCTACAATGACATAAAAGTAACAGCAGCCCTTTCTTTTCCAAGACACATAAATAGCATCTCAGATTGTTTTCCTCTATTTTCCTTAAATAACTGAGTTTAGCCAAGATTAAAAGGAAAATGGTCAACTTAAGATATTATTGAAATTTATTAAAGTGGAAAATCCACTGACATACCTGCTTCTGAGAGCTGGACAGTTTTTTCCAGGTGTCAAATAAATGCTTCAGCTTTGCCTGCAGGACACAGAAAATGCAGTAAATTTGGATTATTTTAATGATGGGCTGAACACAGAGAATACCAGGCTAGAAAAAGCCATTGGAAAAAAACCCACAAAGTTATGTGGGATTCTACCCTTCTAATTAAGCAAAATAATAAACAGTACATAAGATTTTACTTGCAGACAGGGCAACTCAGCTGTGGTTTGCTGCAACATAACCACTTGGCTTCAATTAAATCAAGCCCTATCTTAAGCCAAGCCCAACAAAGTATCAACTATGTCACAGACCCTAAAAACCAAGATTTTCAGAACACAGTGGATCTTCCTTAAAGAACAGGCTTTCCCAGCTTACCATAGGTGAAACCCCCTCACTTTCTTGGAAATTTTCTGACACAAAGATGTTGAAGCCACTGCGAGGCCTTTTAGGTTTGCCAAGAACAGTCATTTCCTTTAAAACAAAAAGAAAAGTTACTCCCCCTACCAAGCACACCTTTCTCCAAAGATAAACTTACCACTCCTCTTTACATTTTATATAAAAACTTTTTTTTTTTTTTTTGGTGTATTTTATTCTGCAAACATCGGGCCACTGGCTATTCTCTGAATACTCAGTTATTCTCACCACTTGCTAAACTAAACTAAAACAGCCAGGCTTTTATTACCTGTCGTTCCTTGGACAGCTTTAGGAATTGGAAGAGAAGAAACAAAACACAGAGAAATTGCTTGTGAGTAGAGAAGCGAGTTGTGGTCTTCAAGCCCAGGAAAGCCACTAAAACCACAGCTAACAGCAATTATTTTAGTACTTTTTAAAAAATTGAGTTTATTTTTTCCCCATTCTGAAAGTTGCTTTTATATTTCTAAACATGCCTCCACTCTTCTCTTCACAGACCTTCAAGAAGGCCAGCTTCCTTGAGAGGTAAGAGACCTCATATTCCAGACACTTACTCTTTTTGCCTTCAAGGATCTTCTTTTTGCCAGGCGATTCCTACGCTCCTCCTCCAGCACCGCAGCCTGGGCTGGACTCAGCTGAGCTTTGTAGACAGCCAACTGCTGGGAGTACTTCTGCCAGTCTGTCCTGCGGGCATCCTCGTACACCTGTGACACAACCCATACTGAGACACCACCCACCTCTTCTGTCACAGAATCACTGAGTGTCAGGGATTGGAAGGGACCTGGAAAGATCATCCAGTCCCATCCCCCTACTGGAGCAGGAACACCCAGATAAGGTCACACAGGAAGGTGTCCAGGTGGGGTTTGAATGTCTCCAGAGAAGGAGACCCCACACCCTCTCTGGGCATCCTGAAACACTCTTCTCTCACCCTTACCCTCACCAAGTTTTTTCTCCTATTTCTGTGGAACCTCCTGTGTTCCAGCTTGTGCCCACTGCCCCTTGTCCTGTCACTGAAGGTCACAGAGAAGAGCCTGACTCCATCCTCCTGACACTCACTGTTTCAATATTTATAAAGATGAATGAGGTCACCCCTTGGTTTCCTCTTCTCCAAGCTAAAGAGACCCATCTCCTTCAGCCTTTCCTCAGAAGAGAGATGCTCCAATCCCTTCATCATCTCTGTGTCTCTGCACTGGACTCTCTCCAGCAGTTCCCTGTCCTTCCTCAACTGAGGGCCTCGGAACTGGACACAACACTAAAGATGTGGCCTCACCAGGGCAGAGTAGAAGGGGAGGAGAACCTCTCTCCACCTACTGACCACATCCCTTCTAACACACCCCAGGATCCCATTGGGCTTCCAGGGCACAAGGGCACATTGCTGGCTCATGGTCACCCTGCTGGCCACCAGGACCCCCAGGTCCCTTTCCCCTCCACTGCTCTCTAACATCTCAGTCCCCCGCTTACACTGATACATGGGGTTGCTCTTGCCCATATGTAAGACCCTACACTTGCCCTTGTTATATTCCACTGAATTTCTCCCCACCCAGCTCTCCAGCCTGTCCAGGCATAGCCTCCTGTCCAATCTCTGACATTCTGTGAAGTACTCAAGCATCTTCCTCTGAGTGCTTCAAACTCTCAATTCTCTTCAGCATAATTTTTAAGAACCTTTTAAACAAGTGCTTTCTTATTGTTGTTTAGAAAAAAGATCAAGGACACAAACCCCCAGAACAAGGAGGACAGAGGACACCAGCTCAGGTAAAACCATCCCCATGACTCCATGGGGTTCAAAGGACACAAGATAGGACCCACCTGCTTCTGGGATGCTGGTAAGTCCCTCCAGGCCCCTGCCAGCTTCTTCACCAGCTCCGGGTTGCTCAGGTCTGGGTGTTGAAATGGGAAAGCATAAAAAAAAAGTCAACATTGTATCTTTACTAAACTTTCTTCAGTCTTTCCCCAGGCTGTCACTGCTGTCTTTGTCCTGCTCAAATACATTTGCCTCCTCTCATTAAACTCAATTAAAAGGAAATATAACGTCTGGGGAAAGAAAAGTCCCTGCTCTTGATTCCAACTCAAACAAAACACTCTGTCACAAACCAAAGCGCCATCTCAAGACAAAAAGCCATTGCCTCCCCTCACCTATCTATTATTTTAAAAATATATTTCAAGCTGGACCCTCTCCTCTACAAGCCAAGACAGTGTGAACATGGAGGAGGCCTGGTGGAGAAACCATAAGTAAAATTTCCCCAAAAAAACCCTTAAAGTTCTAAGTTTTTCGGTAAAAAGAGTCTGCTGGGTTCTTTGGAGAAAAGGCAAGGTGCTCTTTTACCCCTTTATACCAGATGGGGGTTTAATTCCAGGATTTTTAAAGAAACCATCAGTTTTTGTAGCTATGAGAAATGACACTGAGTTCACCTTTGGGATGCTAACAGGTAACCGGGTGGCTTTGATGTCCTGGAGCGGCGTTTATAGCGCTCGGTTTACCACAGCAGGGCTTTAGTTTTATTTTTACTCATTCCTGAGGAAAAATGCAGCTCGCGCCTAAGCTTTGTGCCGGACCCTTGAGATCTTAAAACTTTTTATCTCAATAGCACGACAAAGCCTAGGCCGTCGTCTTATTCCCCTCACACCCGCATTTGAAGAGTTCTATTTCTCCCCTAAAAGCAGCGCGGTTTCCCCTTGAGGGAGCGGAGACCTACCTGGGTTGTTGAGTTTAAAATCGGGCCGCTTTTCCTTCAGGAAGCGGAAATAGGCCGTCAGCGGCCGCTTCGGCCGCTCCACCGAACTCATCCCCCTGGCCAGGCCCCTTTCCGCCGCCTCGCCGCAGGCCCTGTGCACACAACGCCGCCGTCACCTCTCGTTACCGGGTCACCCGCGACCCTCCCGGCCCGGCCCGTACCTGAGGAGGTGCTGCCTCCCACCTCCACCGCCGCCCAGTAACACGACCACCCGTCCCAGCAGGGCCAGCGCCGCCGCCATCTTCCCCTCCGCGCGGCACACTCGGAGCGTCGTGACGTCATACCTGGCGACGGAGCGGGAACGCCTCTTCGGGCGGAAAAAGGCCGCACGCCAAAGTGACCTCTGACGGCATTAAAGGCTGGAGAAAGACGGGGAGGAGGAAGTTATTCCACCCCTGGCCTGGGAGAAGACAGCACTGAGCCGGGAGAGGTGTTTAAGGCCAGGCTGGATGAGGAACCTTGTGTAGTGGGAGGTGTCCCTGCCGATGGCAGGGAGGTTGGAACGAGATGATCTTGAAGGTCCCTTCCATCGCCAATGATTCTGTGATTCTAAAGAGCTGATTAAATTATAAACATTTTTTATTCATTTATGCTCCACAAGACAAGAAGCTAGTGACAGCTGGAAGGTGTGGTGTTGCGGGGGGGGGGAGCTAAGGGAAGAGAAGGGTGAGGAGATAGAGGTGGAAGCACCCAGGATGGAGCAACACAATCATAGAATGGTTTGGGTTGGCAGGCAGGTTACAGATCATCTAGTTCCAACTGCCTCAAAACAGCAGCCACAGGGCAAAGGGGAGGGGGGGACAGTGAGCTACAAAGATCAAATAATCCTGGTGAGCAACAAATAACCTAAAATATCTTCTATTATTCTAACTAATCATGGCTTTGTCAGAGGTTCCACTTCAGTATTGGTCACAATAACTAAAGGTTCAGCAAATTCACGAAATAGGATTTTTCTAGAAGTTTATAAAAATGCTTTGCTCAACATTGCTACTGGTTTTTCCCACCCTCCTGCTGCTCCTGCCCTGCAAGGAGGAGACATCCTGGGACAGCAGAGAAATTGTCAAGTGTTTCTAAACCTTCAATACAAAAAGGTTTTACTCTGAAATGTCAAACAACTTGCATTTTAATAATGCAGATGTTTAACTAACCTCTATAACAAATGTCATTACTTCTCATCTAGGAGAAAAATAAAAGTTCTGGGACCACATTGTGATGGCTTCCCACCACCTCAGCAGTAAATACAAGCCCCAGCTCTGCTTTCCCAGCCTGGCTCAAGTGTAACAAAGTGAATAAGGAACCTCCACACCTCTCTCAAGCTTAAGGGTATTTTAACATCAACCACTCTCCAAGCTTTTGTCCCCCAAGTTATCAATTAATGATAAATGGCAGCACAGAGGCAACACTATCCCCGTGGGTGCACAGGTACAGAGAGAAGGATATTCCACTGTGCACATTTCCCCCACACAACCCAATTTCAGCATCATTACAGCAAAATTTCCAAGCATTTTCATAGTCTTAAAATGGTTTTTGGTTGGAAGGGACCTTAAAGATCTCATCTAGTTCCAATCCCCCTCCCATGGGCAGGGACAACTCCCACATATTGTGTGACACCAAGTTTCCCAACTGCATGTCACTTCTATGTGCAGAGAAAGGCAGCAGGCAGGCAGTTTGAGTTTCAAACTCACCATAAGGACAGGCAGCAGGAAAGCAAAATTGCTCTGCTTTTGAGCAGCTTTTTGAGGACAAGCTGCTCCTCTGCAGCACTGCTGTGTTTCCACATGCATCCCCCTGAAGCCACCCCAGCACCAGTTGATAGGAAATTTAGTTTGGGGTGTGAGAAGTTTTGCTGTAACATTCCCACACTGCAAACACACACTTGGACTGAAGCATCTGAAAATCACACACTCAGGACTCGAGACAGCATTAGATGAGCTGAAACCCCACACAACAGGAGGAGCACAGCACATCAAATTAATGAGGGCAAAGCTAGCATGGAAATTAATTACAACATTGGTCCAAAGACCACGTTATGCCTGGCTTTGTTTGCCATTCTGCCTACAAGATTTAAGCATGGTCCATATTTCCACTCTCTAATGTTAGAAGAATCACTTTAAGGTTTAGCAAAAATAGAAGCCAAAACAAGTAGTAGAAAATGCATTTTATTTATCCAGATAAGGCTACA
Organism: Turnix velox; assembly: GCA_013400935.1. NCBI lineage: Eukaryota > Metazoa > Chordata > Aves > Charadriiformes > Turnicidae > Turnix > Turnix velox. Next base: position 1,281 of record VZTY01012209.1, on the reverse strand, counting down.
TATTGGTTGATAAAAGGTCTGTGATAACCTTCTGTGGCCCACCTTCAGAAGGAAATCATCTGGGGAAGAGCAACACAACAGTTACTGATCTTTCTACAGAGCAGTGCAATTAGTTCACATTGCAATAAAATTAAGTAAAGTCTGCAATAGAATCAACAAAACCAAGTGTTTCTCCATAATCAGCATACTAAGAATTACAGTGCAAAGATAATTTCAGGCTAGATGATATTTGCAGTCAATCTCTAGAACATCCCAACAGCAGGGACACTCCTGTCCAGCAGTTGCCTCCTGTCAATACTGTGCACAAGTCAGTCTAAAATGAAAATTCTCCTGAATTCTACTACAGATAGTTTACTGACTTGGTATTACTAACATACACACACACACACACTATTTTTTTGCACCTTAGATTCTCCATTTTCTAGATCAGGGAACTTAATTACTCTTCCCATAGAGCACTTAACAGACCGCAACATTCCACCTGTACATCTTAACTGCAGGCAAGAGTTCTGCAAGTAGTTCAGAAAGAAGGACAGTAAGGATTATCAAACACAAGTAGAAGCAGTTACCAGCTAGATTTTTTATTTTTGTAGGATTTTTTACATTAAGAAAGTCTTTCCCTCTATGGAGCAAAAATAAAATCTTTACGAATTGAGATACTTTTGTCTATTTTAAATGAAATTATTTTAAAGTTTGGATTAAGATGAAGAAAAAAAGGAAAGTAGAGTGAAAGGAAGGAAGGAAAAAAGAAATAATGGATTGAAGGAAGAAGGAAAGAGGGAAGGAGAAAGGAAGGAATGAAGGAAACATAGAAAGAAGGAATGAAGTAAGGAAAGAAAGAAAAATCGATTGAAAGAAGGAATGGAAGGAGGAAGCAGGAATGAAGGTAGGAAGAATGTAACATAGAAGGAAGGAAGGAGGGAAAAAAGAAAGGTAAAAAGGAAGGAAAGAACAAAGAAAAAAAGAAGGATGTAAGGAAGGAGGAAGGAAGAAAGGACAGAAGGAATGAAGGAAGGAAGGAAGGAATGGAGGAAGGAAGGGTAAAGGAAGGATAGGATAAAGAAGGAAAAGAGAGAGGGAAGGAAGAAAGGAAGGAAGGAAGGAAGGAAGGAAGGAAGGAAGGAAGGAAGGAAGGAAGGANGAAGAAAGAAGTAGAGAAGGAAGAAGGAAAGGATGGAAGGAAGGAAGGAAGGAAGGATCAACTGAAAGAACTAAAATAAGAAGGAAGTCAGGAAGGAATGTAGGAAGAATGAAGCAGGGAAGGAAGGAGGGAAGGTGAAA
>VZTY01012208.1:9754-32368 GCA_013400935.1 Turnix velox | reverse complement strand
CACCCACCCACGGGGGTTGCAAACCCTCTTCTCAGATCCCTTGTGTCCTCGGGGCAGGGCTTTGCATCAGCACTGGGTAAACCAGACCTTTCGGGTGGACTTTTGGGAAAGTCCAGCCAAAGCCCTGGCTGACCCCTGGCAGCAGGAACAAGGTGAAAGTCAATAAAAAGGGGAAAAGGAAAAGCCCTGGTAGATGTGGCCATCAGAGAGGCCTCTTGGCCAGGGGAAAGTCCCTCTAACTGAAAGTAGCAACAATTTCCACACAATTTAAACAAAAAGCCTGGAGGCCTGAAGAAGCCAGGCTGGCTTCCAAGGTCACCTTGTTGTCCTGGACACAACAGACATGAGGCAGCAGTGAGGAGGAGGAGGAGGCTGTGGAGGAACTGCCTGCTCTGTTACAGGGAGCATCTTGGAAATTAATTAAAACAAAGCTTCTAGGAGCAGCCCATCAATTCTTCTTGCCTTGACCAGCTGCCTCGGGGCATGAATTGCAGCAGGGATAGCCTTGAGGAGAGACACTGTTGTCTAATTACATCCCAGTCCCCCTGGAAAGCAGGTAAATATATGCTGTGTTTTAATTTATCCATTCCAATGTATTTATTTTGGCATCTAGAGAATCAGGTCCTTGAGAACATCTTGTGATGGTAGCACCACATACTGGAGAAGGCACCCACATCCCACCTGGAATATTCCTAAATGCCCAGAAATCTTCACAGCCTTTGCAAAGAGCTTCTTGACATTTTTTGGGATGCTTCACTGCTCTGTCCACCTCCCCTTGGCTGGGGCTTTGGGATGGCAACCATGGTCCTTTGGTGGGGTTTCTTCCCATCTTTACCCTGTGCACAGAGCCCACCCTGCAGGGATTTATCTTTTAATATGGGAAAACCAGTGACTGATTGCTAAATTGGCCCTAGAGCAGTGCCTTTACTGGGGATGTGGGAAGAGCTGGCTGCTCACAATGATGTCCAAGGCACCCACCAGCAGGTCCCTCCTCCCCTGGGTGCTGGCCATGGGACAAGGTGGCTGGAGAAGGGTGCTCCAGGGATGGGATAAGAATCATGGAATCGTAGAGTTGGAAGGGACCTCCCAAAGCCATCCAGTCCAACCCCCTGCAGCACCAGGGACATCCTGCACTAGATCAGGTTGCTCAGAGCCTCAGCAAGCCTGGTCTTGAATGTCTCCAGAGATGGGGCCTTCACTATCTCTCTGGGTAACCTGGGCCAGTGTCTCACCACTCTCGTGGTGAAGAAATTTTTCCTAATGTCCAGTTTAACCCTGCCCTGCTCTAGTTTCAAACCAGTGCCCCTCGTCCTGTGGCTCCATACCCTGGCAAACAGCCCCTTCCCAGCTTTCCTGTAGCCCCTTCAGGCACTGGGAGGCCACTGTGAGGTCTCCCTGGAGCCTTCTCTAGCTCCATGTCCCTCAGCCTGGCCTCACAAGAGAGATGCTCCAGCCCCCTGGTCATCATGGTGGCCTCCTGTAGGCTCCCTCCAACATGTCCATGTCCTTCTTGTGCTGAGGATGCTCCAAGCTGCCCAGTCCTCTACTCCCCCATCATTCCCTCCAGCAGAAGATGCTGCAGTTTGGGGATTTATATTTCTTTTCCCCCCTCCTGCACATCAACCACAAGATACTTCTTGCTGCTGCAGCTCCCTGTTGCGTCCCCATCAGTCCTGCTCCATCACCCCACACCCAGCTGGGGCTGACCCTGGCCTCGAAGCAGGAGGAAAAAAGCAGAGGACTTGAAGGAGGAGGAGAGGTCAGTTAAAGTTTAATGTTCAGGAGAATCCATCATTCCCTCCATCAAGCAGCAGCAGCAGTTTCTGAGGAGAAGTAGGTAGGAGGGCTGCCATCCCCTGTGATAAAAGGTCAGATTGCTCCCAGTTTTTTTGGGAGATAAGAGGGATTTGTGAAAATTGAATGTTTTGTACCGTGTTCTGCTTGAGACGACTTTATCTCCTGGTGATAACACAGTTGGGGGGAGCCCCAGGGCAGCCCCATGCAGGGCCTGGCACAGAGATGTTTATGGTGGAAGATGGGGAAGAACTTGTGGCCTCAGCCTGCTCCAGTTTAGGGGCAGTTTAGCTCCTTCTGCTCCAAAACTGGGGAGTTCGGGTGGCAAAAGGCCTTTGTAGGGACTGGGTGAGGCAGAGAGGGAGAAAACACTCTGGAAAAGACCATGGTCTCATCTCTTACAGCATCACCATGACTTTCTGATGGATGAGCACTCAGAGGCTTTGTTAGCCAAGACAAAGCTTTTGGGAGTTAACCCTGCTGTGTCTACAGCTCTGCATGCCCCAGGGCTACCAAGTCTCTTCTCAGCAAGCCTTCCGTAAAATTCAGTGCCACCAGAAAAACCTGTGACCCAGGAAGGACAGGCAGGGGGCTCCTGTAGCTAAAGACAGATGTCCCCTGGTGTGTGACTGCTGGTAGTGCTTCCACCCTCACCCCTGCTGCATTCCAATGGCTTTCCTGGAGAAGCAGGATGGCAGCAAGGTCTTTCTAATGGCCCTAACCCCATCCTCTGTCGCCACAGGCATCTGCAGAACAGCCCCCTGCTGCCATCAAACCGGCTTTGGAGGGAAACTGCCCTGGAGGCACTCAGGTCATTAGTGCTCCGGCCAATTAGGGTTGGGAATCAAAGCCTCTGTGTTTCACATTTCCTCCCAGAGTCCTGGCAGCCTTGCTGGGGCTTAGAGAAATAAGGCTTGAATTTCTTTTTGGCTTTTCCAGTGCCCTGGAGGCAGCTTGGGATTTAAGGCTCAAGGTTGGTGCACCCAGAGGACAAGGATGAGCCAAACTCCCAGAGCAGACACCTTAAGTACATAGAGATCTTTTTCTTTTTCTTTTCCCTTTTAATGCACTTTTGTTGCCTCTCCTGTGCCTGGATGACAGCCCTGCAGGAGCAGGGGCTGTTTTCCAGTCCTGTCTGGGAAGAGGAGCAGCACCCAGCAGCTGTAGGAGGTAGAGGGATGCTCCACCAGCCATCTTTGTACCGAGAAGGGGTACAGCAACCTCCCCACCTCACTCTCTCCCCCCTTTCTGCCTCAGAGGGAAGTGGTTTTCCCAAGAAGAATTAATTAGAAAAAAAAAAAAGAAAAAAAAATCTGAAAAAATCTGTTTCAGGAACACTTTGGATCATATAAAGATACAAGTAGCGTTAAGTGAATTAGAAAATCAAGTCCTGTACATCAGTCTGTAAAATTTCTAAATAAAAAAGGAAGAAGAAAAGGCACAACAGGTCAGCCCAAAGAGTGAGGTGATGGCAGTGATGTCCCTCCACTCCAGCACCTGGGACCTTGCTGGGACCAAAGCCCATGGGGAAGCAATGTGTTGGTTACACCATCCCACATCCCCTTCCACCTCCAAGGTCCTCCTTGGTCTGTCTGTCTGTCAGAGGAGGTACCACGGCTCTAGAAGTCCTACAGTCGCACAATCAGGTCATCCTTGTTCTTCAGCAGGAACTGCTCACAGGCTTCAAAGGTGGCACAGAAGTCAGAGGAGAGTCCTGCCACATTGGTGGTGACATAGTTGAGGTACCCTGGCGTGGCCTGGTTGTAGTAAGCCACCTGCAAGGCACAGGAGAAGGTTAGTAGGGGCATGTGGGGATGGGGGAGCCTCACTTATGGAGTGTGGGGTCATTCCCACCTTGCTCATCTCCTCCGACTCTGGCCAAATGCAGAAACCAGAGCAGATTGTCTCCCCCCGTGTGTAGCTGGGACTGGCAGGGTGGGTGGGCAGTGTCACTGACCGAAAGGCCACCACGTAGGGGTCCCTGGGGAGGAGAGAGCCCAGTGAGCCAACTCAGTCAAGTGAGCCCAACAGTCCAGGGAGCTGGATTGAAGGTCAAGGATGGGATGGAGATGGTTACCCCTTGCTGCAGGGCTTCCGTCGGGATGCCAGGATGACAAAATCCTGTGGCTTGTTCTCTTGGCTGAGTGTTTGGCCCACCACGTGGTAGATCATGTCATCATCATCTACCTGCTGGACCAGCTCAGCACTCCTGTGAGGTGGGAAGGGAACTGACTAGTGAGAGAAACCCCACTTTCCCACTCACATCTGGGGGCTGCCACATTTACAGCCCAACACCGTGCCCAAAATATTTCAGGGAAACACAGAATCATAGAATAGTTCGAGTTGGAATGGACCTAAAAGATCACTGAGTTCCAACCCCCCTACCATAGGCAGGGACACCTCCCACTAGATCAGGCTGCTCAATGCCTTGTCCAGCCTGGCCTTGAACACCTCCAGAGAGGGGGCATCCACAACCTTTTTGAGCAATCTGTTCTAGTGTTTCACCACCCTCACTTGTAAAGAATTTCTTTCTTATATCAAGCCTGAATCTACCCCCTTCCAATTTACATCCATTATTTCTAGTCCTCCCATCACCAAAGTTGATGTTTCCTGCAGCAAAGTGCAGCCATCAGCCCAGACAGGACACAGGGTGCACGTTCTCTGGGGGGCAATCATGGCTCCAAGGCAACACACACACTCCCAAGAGATCCCAAAGGGATGTTCCTCCACATAATTTAAGGATGTGGGATATGGGAGGGACCAGGTGCCCCCAGGAAGCCCCTGAGCACTCACAAGTAGTGTCTGTCCCACTCGTGGCGTCGGCGCAGGTCAGAGAGCAGGGCGAAGGCTTGGCTGGCAGTGATACGGACCGATATCTCGATGCGGAAGGAGAGGAACTTGTCCTCCTCCAGCGTGTACATCCTCACCTTGGGGAGCACAGGGCAGGAGGTGGGATATGTTCCCCACCACCAAACCCCCAGCAGGTCACCCAGGCTTTGGTGGTGAGCAGCAGCTTGTGGGGGACAGGGCAGAGGTCAGTACCTTCTCCTTTTCCCTGGCCAGAGTCCAGTTGGCTTTGGCCACCAGCATCTTCAGGGCAGAGACATTGTTGTAGCTCAGATAAACCTGGGAAAGGGGCAGCACATCAGGGGTAGGAAGGGGGAGAGGAGGAGGCAAAGCCTCCCTTCCCTTGGGAGCACCCTACCTCGTTGCTTTGGTCCCCTCCCTCGGGAGCACCCTACCTTGTTGCTTTGGTCCCAGGGCACCGAGAGAGGCACTTCGGTCTGTTTGCAGGAGACAACATATTTTCTACAGGAAAGGGAACAACTTTCCTTAGGTTGGGACACAAACAGACTGTCCTCATACCCCAGTGATGAGCCCCACCCCATCCTCCTCCTCCATCTTCGTCCCTGCATCCCACTTGCCTTCCCCACTCACCGGTCCAGCCGAATTTTCTTCCTGGCGCTGGCTTCTCTGTACCTCCTCTCTCCTTCCTGAGAAATAGGGGAAGCACATTAAGTTGATAGGGAATGGAGGTGGGGGGGGAAACCTAAATCCCTGCAAAACATTCAGCAGTGAAAAGCCCCTTCTGCTGGCAGAGGTGATTAGTGATTAACCCTAAAATGTTTGGGCATCACTGCAGCTCAGTGAAGACATGCAGAGCAGTGGCACATTAGGAAAAAAAAAACCCTCACTGTGACTGCAGAGCTGCAAACAGCTGCTGAGACACAGATTCCATCCCCTGCCACCGGCAAACGTCTCCTCTTGAGAAACAACCCACACCCCAAAAACAACTTATTCCTAAAAAAGCAGTAGTACAGTGCTAGAAAGCAGGTTGAGAAGCAGTTTCAGGGAGCCCAGGTACTCCCACAAGATACTCTCCCATAGAATGAAGGGGGGAAGTCCTAGGCATCACAAAGATCAGAAAGGTGGGCACAGACCAGCCAAGGTAGTGGTGATGCCCTCAGAGATCCATAGAATCATCCAGGTTGGAAGGGACCTTTCAGATCACTGAGCCAAACCATTACCAGCTCTGACAGGAACCACATTTCTAAGCAATTTGTCTGCCCTGCTCATAAATGCCTCCATGGATGGTGCCTCAGCCCCTTCCCTGGTCTGCCCGTGCCCTGACTCATGCAGATATTTGTTTTGCAGCCCTGCTCACACAACAGGTTTTTGTTAAATGTTTGGACCCGAGCAAATTATGGATCAAGGTGCTTTGAGAGGTGAAAACAACCTAAAGGGTTTGCGTTGTTCCCCCTAAATAATAGAATCATAGAATCATAGAATCATGGAATCATAGAATCATAGAATCATGGAATCATAGAATAGTTTGGGTTGGAAGGGACAAGAGGAGCTCAGACTTGGAGGTGATATTCTATGGGCATGGTTGATTCATCTCCACCTCTGCCCAAGCAAGTGGTTTGTTTCATTATCAGCTGCACCCAGTAATTAATTGAATTAACACATGCTCTTGAGCGCTTTGGTGTCCCTCATCATCAACCTGCAAAGGCCAAGAGCCTTTTGTGGCTGAGCAGGATCCCCAGGGGCCACCACAGCAGGGAGGAGCCATCCCTGCTTGTCCTTACCCCCTTCTCAGGTGCCACCATGGGCAGGGTACGGGGTTTGCCCTCCTGGTCCAGCACCACGAAGGTCATGAAGGCGCTGTTGATGTGCCTTCTGCTGATGGACATCTCCTGGCCATAGGCTTCAGCACAGACCCCCACCTCCATGCTGTTGGGGAGGAGCAGAGAAGAAGGGGTGAGGGTGTGGAGAGACAAAAGGAGGGTGGGATGGAGACCCCCCCCCAGCCACCAGGACTGACCTGTTTTTGAAGGCGTTGTTGACGATGGCTTTGAGCACCAAGCGGTCCCCAACTTGGGATGGTCCTCGAAAGTGGAACATCTCGATGGCCCTCAGTGTGGGGTGGGCATGGCACAGCCGGCTACAGAGGACAGATGTTACCCTCCATCTGTGGCACCTTGGTAGCCCCATGCACCCTCCCTCTGCCAGACAGAGCTGAGGAGACCCCAAAAATTGTCCCTCCCAGATTTCAACCACCAAAACCAGCCATAAGAGGGACGATAAGTAGAGTGTGGAGAGAGTGAACCCTTCCTTGGGTCTTCCAGCACCATTCACACTGCACAGAGTCACCCAAGGGTGATGTGCTGGAGACCACCCCTTTGGAGCATCCCTACAATCCAACATGGCTGTGTGTCACCTCCAGGCATGCATCCCCTTCCACCAAATTCCCCTTGGCTCACCTGGCTGTGATGGTAGCCACATTCTCCATCCAGGCCATGATCTGACCACCAAAGGTGTTGCCCTGATGGTTGGCATGTGGGGGCAGCACCAGCTCCACGCTCTCCACCCGTGTCTTCTCTGCTGGCACTGCCACGCTGCCATCCCTTGTCTCCTGCTCTGCCATGGGGGAAAACTGGGATTCAACGTGCAATCTGGCTGGTGTGATCCACCAGCCCTCACCTCCTCACCCCACAGCCACCTTCCCACCACATCAGCTTTGACTGGGGCTGCTGGATGGTGGGGCTGACACCCCCCTCCATGGCCAGGGCATCCTCAGATTACTATTAATTGCCCCCAGAGCAACCCACTGAGGAGGGATGGTGTCACCAATGGGTGTTGTGGCTATGTGGGGTCTGTGGGACATGGTACCAGTTTCATGGGGGCTACGGGTGAGGAGGTCCTTGAGGGTGTCCTTGTGGACCAGCCGCATGCGTCGGCGCTCAGCGGCGATGCTGTGCTCTATCTTCTCCTCCTCTGTCTGTGGGGTCAGTGGCTTGAGCTTCACCTGCAAAGGGGTGACATGGACAGGGTGAAGCCCTGTTGCAGAGGAAGTCACCAGCATGTGCTGCTATAGCACTTGAAGTTCCACCATGTGTGTGTCCCAGCCAGCCACACTCCTCCTGGGCTGCTCATGGAGGGACCAGAGGGCAAACAGCTCCTTCAGCTGGATGGGTTGAAGGATAAGAAAGAAATTCTTTACGGTGAGGGTAGTGGTTGCCCAGAGAGGCTGTGGATGCCCCCTCTCTGGAGGTGTTTAAGGCCAGGCTGGACAAGGCACTGAGCAACCTGATCTAGTGGGAGGTGTCCCTGCCTTGGCAGGGGGGTTGGAACTCAATGATCTTTAAGGTCCCTTGCAACCCCAACTATTCTATGATTCTATGATAGGATTGGTTCAACCCTGAGAGGTCTCACATAGCAGGGATGGCCACCAATGCTCAGGAGCCATCCCAGAGCCCCAGCAGGAAGGGACATCCCTGCCCTCCTCGGGGAAAAGGGGAGGAGACAGCAGCATTGAGTAGGTGCCCTCAATGCCCAGAGTGACAACTAATACCTGGCATCCCACCACACACCCCACACAAATGTGGTAAGGAACCACCAAACCCACTGCATGCAGACAGCCATGAAGTCATGACACATGCCATGAGAGATGTCCGGCCCAGCTCTACACAGAGATGCCATCTCCTCTCTGTCTCTTCCACAGGGTCTGACCAAGTCCCCACATCCAGTGGCCACCACTCACCTTGCTGCCAAAGGGTCCCTGTGCCACGAAGGTGGCGTAGGCTTTGCAGATGCTGTAGTGCTTCCCGCTGCACAGGTCCTCATAGCTCACTTGGATGCCCACCTGGGATAGGGCAGAGCACCCCTGAGAGCCAGCTCTGCTCCCCAGGGACGCACATCTCACCAAGTACACCAGAAAGGAACCAACGCATGGGAACAAGACTGGGAAGCATGTGAGGATTTGGTTGGTTTGCATTGGTTGGTGGTGTAGGGGCACGGGCACATACCAAGGGGGACAGGGGTTGGGGCAAGGGGGGCAGACCAACCTCCATGCTGGAGTTGAAGGCTCGGTTCACTTTGGCTTTGATGTTGACAACCTGCCCCACGCTGAAAAATAAAGAAGAAAGCTCAGAAAGATCAGTAGAGGACAATGGCTCGTGGTTATCCAGCACACAAGCCAGTGATCAGCATCTCCTCACTGAGGTGGATGTGGGACACCCCAGGTGTGTCAACCCACAGATGCCCAGCTCAGTGGTCACCTTGACAAGCTGTGTGCAAATGGGTTCTCAGGTCTGGGGTGCTGCTGAGGCACCTGAGAGGTGCAGAAGTGCCTGAGGTTTGTATGGAGCCCCCCTCCTGACAGAGCAAATAGGTCCTTCAGCTACTTTGGTGACTCTTCCAGCCACCTTGACTGCTCCCATTCCTCCTCTCCAGTGACAGACAATTTTGGATACTGGGAGGATGGCAAGATACAGCCAGGGGTATTTCACAACATCTTTCAAATGAAACACCCACTGGCAGAGCCCAGCAGCTCTTCTCCAAGCCTTCAGTAGGCTTCAGAGTAAACACCCTGGTAACTTCAGCAGTCTGTCCTGCTCCAGACTGCTGGTGACCAAATGACCAAATGCAGCTTATTGGTGACACTGACAGCAAACAGGGACATTACACATACATTATTGATGTTCCTCATCCCCTGAAAGAGGCTAGTGCTAGAAAACTCAGTGGAAGAATAAACCCTAGGGCACTGCAGGCCGGCACCATAGAGGGTTCAGATCTACAAGGGAGGAAGAGCCAGTGGGTGGTTTGGCACCATAACCCCCCATCCCTTGCCACCACATATGACTTAAGGCTTCAAACAGCCATTGTCATCTCAGCTACTCAACACTCTTCATGTTGGCTCTGGCTGGGTCAGGGACAACATGAGGCTGGGATGCTGGGATGGTGCCTCTATCCATTCTCTGGCAAAGATCCCATGCCCAGTGGCAACCCAGAGCCCACCAGGGCATGCTGAAAGGTTAGTGGGGTTACTGGGCAGGACCGTGCCACAGCAGGGGGTTAATGTTCCCAACTCATGGCAGTGCTGGGTTGGTCTGGCTGCTCTGGGGCTGCAAAGGGTCTAGCAAGGCTGAGGGAGGTCCCACTGTCTCCAGCACCCAGTGGGTGGGTAGGCAAGTCTCACCACATTCCAGCCACCCATACAGCCACCACAGAGGTGTGATTTACAGAATGTCAGGGACTGGAAGTGACCTCAAGAGATCATCTAGTCCAGTCCCCATGCTGGAGCAGGAACACCCAGATCAGGTCACACAGAAAGGAGTCCAGGAAGGGTTTAAATGTCACCAGAGTAGACCACTCACCCTCTCTGGGCAGCCTGTGCCACTGTTCTGTCACCCTCACTGTGAAAAAGATTTTTCTTATATTTCTGTGGAACCCCCTGTGTTCCAGCTTGCACCCATTGCCCCTTGTCCTATCATTGGGTGTCACTGAGAAGACCTTGGCTCCATCCTCCTGACATTCTCCCTTCACATATTTATGGACATGAATGAGGTCAAGATTTGCAAGATTTAAGTTCTCCAGAGCACCAAGTCACAGCTGTTTCTTGAACAAAGCCAGGGAGGAGCCGAGACTGGGGAGGAGATATGAGGAAGCCAACCCAGCAGGAGCTCTCCAGGCCACCAGACAGTAGATAAATCCAAGCAGACAGTGGTTCTGCAGCCCTGCGGCGGAGCCAGAGCCTCAATCCCTGGCTGCCTTGTGAGCCTGGTACTGCCACCACATCCCCTCCCCTCCCAAAGATGCTGCTCCCTCTCCTGGTCTCCAGCAGAGGGGGAAAACCCTCTGCAGCCCCATTTGGAGAGATGAGTATTTACCTAATGGTAGGCTCAAAATAGATATCATCCATGGAAGCCGTGACGCAGGGGCAGCCGGCATGTCTCTCGGCTGGAAAAGGAAAAACAAACCACATCAGCCACATGCAGCATCACACAGTGTCAGGGACATTCACACCCCTGTCCCAAGGGCTGGCTGTGATGGTGACACCCCTGCCGATATCCCTTTCCCTGCCACTGGCTGCTTTTAGGGGATGAGAAGGAGTTTTTGGAATGAGATGATTTTTAAGGTTCCTTCCAACCCAAACTATTCTATGATTCTATGCTGATTTGCTGAGCTCCATCACTCCTGGATGAGCTGAGTGAGGAGCTCAGCCTTGTCCAGCGGAGCTCTCCAGACACTGCTGTGACACTGAGGATGTCACCAGCCTGTGCAGGCAAGGAGAAGGGATAGCGTTTGGCAAGAATCAGGCATGGATTTTGATCTGTGGCTGAGCCAATGTGCGTGCTGCCACGCACATCTCCTCCCCTCCTCATCCTGCTGCTCTCCACTCTCTAATTACTCAGCAAAATGGCATGACGTGTGTCCCCAGCTGCTGTCAGCTCCCAGGGGTGGCACTGGGGCTCTGGGCTCACCACCCACGAGCTGGATCACACAGGGACACCAGAGTGTTTCCCTCCCCTCTGGTGGGAGAGAAGAACTTACCGGAGAGGCAGGCGGCTGTGTCCATCCATTTGAGCAGCTGGCCTGTGCTGAGCTCACCACGGTGGTTGGTGTGACAGGGCAGCACCAACTGGCTCATCTGCACCTCCGTGGGGTTGTGGGGGGTCGAGGGGCTGGCCATGGCCCCCACTGCCTCCTCCCCCTCCCCTGGATCCCTGGCACGTGGTGGAGAGGTCGAGCCCTGTAAGGATGAAAGCTCTGTTTTACCCAAAGTGGAGGAAACCCCCCCACTGAGAAAAAGGGTGACCCAAACAAACCCCTCCCCACACACAGCCAGTGGGACCCCCACAGCACCATCCACCACCAAAACTCACGCAACTCTCTCCCAAAAAGGAAACAAAAATCCCTTTAGAAAGAGCTCAGTGGGGGAAATCATAGAATCATAGAATGCTTTGGGTTGGAAGGGACCCAAATCTTTAAAGATCATCTAGTTCCAACCCCCCTGCCATGGGGAGGGACACCTCCCACGAGACCAGGTTGCTCAATTCTTCATCCAGCCTGGCCTTAAACACCTCCAGGGAGGGGGCATCCACAACCTCTCTGGGAAACCTCTTCCAGTGTCTCACCACCCCCCTAGTAAAGAATTTCTTCTCTCCATCCTGAATCTTCCCTCTTCCAATTTACATCCATTACTCACTGCAGGTTCAATCACTGCAGGTTTCCAGGTGATTTATCACCCAGGCCCACTGTTTCCTCCCAAAAACCCTGCAAAAAACCCTCCCAAAGTCAATTCCTTCTCTGGGAAGGAATTTTGCTCTCCCACCAGCTTCATACTTCAGGATGCCACAGCCCAGGGTGGTTCTGTGCTCTCCAGGGACCCTTGTCCCAGGGCTGGGCAGCCAGTGATGCTCCCCACCTTCCACCTTTTTGCCAAAAGAAACACTAAAAGCAGCTTTTTCTGGCTCCTCTGAGCAGAGGGAGAGGGAGAAACATCCTGGGGTTGGGGTTGTTTGTGCAGACAGATATCTTCCTTATGTATTTTGGGGTTTGCAGAGGGAGGTGGCATGAGGTGGGTTTGAGGAGAGAGGGGCTGGGATTGTGGTTTGGCTGAAGAGCTGATGAGCTGTGAAGTGAGACGTGTTACACAAGGGCTGAACTCAGTTGTTCTGGTGAGTAATTGAGGAGACACGAGGAGCCGTCTGGACTTCGTTAAAGCCCTTCCTTCCTCTTTGGGCTCCTGCTGTGGTTCCCCCTCCCACCACTTGTTGCCAGAGCCCTGACCCAGCATCTTCTTCTTCGCCCTTTCAGCCTGCCCAGCTTCTTCTGAAGAGAGGTTTGTGCTGAAAAATTAAGCTGCCTTTTTTTTTTTTTTCCCAACTACCCTGAGCTCACTGCCTCTCAGAATAGCTTTTTTCTCCAGCGGGTCTAACCTCTGTTTCCATAGCTACTGCCACATGGCATCCCAGGAACGGCACAAACCTCAGCTCAGTGGAGATGGTTGCAAGTCAAACCCACAGAAAAGGACCCCCATGTCCAACAGCAAGATGGAACCCCCCCACATGGCCACCAGAGCCCTTCTAGTGGGCTCCAAACCCCTTTGTGAACCCCCCTGCAGGCTCTTTCCCAGTGTCTACATGGGTATCACAGAGATATTTTGGGAAGCTCCGGGGCAGGAGCCAGAAATGCAAAGAGCTTCCAAAGCTGCAACAGGAGCAGCCAGCCTGGCCACAGCTCCCACACAGAGTTTTCTCATCTCTGAATTTTAGGGAAAAAGCTGTGAGATCAGCCCTGATGCTGCAGTAGCCATGAAGAGACAGGGAATAGTGACAGGGAGTGGATGCAGGTCCCAGCATGGGGGTGGCATCTGCCTGGGCACAGCTGTGGTTAGTAGGTGCCAGCACAAGGGGTTAGTTGTACTGCACAAGGAGGGGGGGTACCTGGAAGCCATTGCAACAGAAGCTCAAGATCTCTTCAGAGACTACAAAATTCTCCTTGACCATTTTTAAGAGACACCTGGAAAGGAGAAGAGCGGCTCTGGTTATGGCAGGAGCAGCAAAGCCTCAGGGCACTGGGCAGAGACAAGGCAGGGTGTGATGGGTGTCGCAGAATGAACCACATCTCAGCAGGTTGTCACACCTTGTCCCCATGCTGACGTCCCTCCCCACACCACCAGACCTTGCCAAAAGAGATAAGGGCAGGCCCAGAGCTGATGACTGCCATTCCTCAGGGGTCAGGTCCAGTGCTCACCAGCTGTGATGGAAAGACTCCTGGCTATTTTGGGGGGCTGGACCAAGCCCAGGACATGCCACCACCCATCCATTGGCCAGTGACTCCCTGTCAGTGCATTCTGTGTTGCCAAACGTGACAGAATGCTGTGTCTCAAAGCGCCTCTGGCCAGCACGGTGGCACTATCGTGGTCACAAGACAGCCAGGAGGGTATTTTTGGCAGTGGGCAGGACTTGGGCTGCGGGTGGTACCAGGGACAACAAATGGGAAGCCCTGGTCACTGGAAACACCTCTGTGCCTTGCACTGGCTCCTCTGCCCTGGTGTCCCCCCAAGGGCATCCTGTGTCCTTGGGTCCCCACAGGCTCCCCAGGCACACATGCTGTAACCAGGTCCCTGATGGACATTAGTGGTGGCATCACAAGGAAAGGCGGTGTGGGAGCCATGGGAAAAACAAGTGGGGAAGGCTTGATATTTACAGCTTGTTCTCAGACATGACACAGACAGGCCCTTGGCTGGCCCTCAACAAACATCCCTCTCCCACACAGGCCCCAGCCAGGCTAACAGAGGTGGCAACTCCTTGCCCAAGATGTGGGACTGACCAATTCTGGCAAGGGGTCAAAGACAGTGGGAGCTGCTGATGCCTCCCACAGGAGCTGGCTCTGGAACATCACAGGGTGAAGATCCATGGTGGTCAGCACCAAATGAGGATGCTCAGAGGAGCAGTGGATGCCAGCAGCACCACAGAGCCCTCTGAAGCCTCCCATCCCTTCCCTGGTGGCACCAGACTTGTCTTTCCCCAGCCCCACCACTTCTCTGGGCTTGAGAGCTTGCTTGCTTATGAGTCACCACTCCTGAAAGAACCCAGTGAAAAAACTAATCTCCCCTTTCTCAAGCTGTGTTTGCTCCCTAGCTTCACCTTATTGCAGGCACAAGGCGATGATGGTGGCTGGAGGTGGCCTTGTCACACCCATACCCACAGCTGCCAACACTGCAGGGCACATGGGTTGAGCCATTGCAACTCAAATCTGTTCCTGGCTCTGCAATCGTGTCACCTTGTCCCCTGGGCTGGGTTAGCAGAAGGGGGGGAAAGAAAGATCTGCCTGGTTTGCATCCATTCCCCCCCCATTATTGGACAGGCTGAAGGATTTGGGATTGTTCAGCCTGGAGAAGAGAAGGTTCAGGGGAGACCTCAGAGTAGCTTCACAATACCTGAAGGGGGCTACAGAAAGGCTGGGGCAGGACTTTTTAGTAGGGTGCAGGGTAGCAGGACTAGGAGGAATGGATACAAATTGGAAGAAGAAAGGTTCAGGCTGGAAATAAGAAAAAAGTTGTTTGCAGTGAGGGTGGTGAGACACTGGAACAGGTTACCCGGAGAGGTTGTGGATGCCCCCCAATCTCTGGAGGTGTTTAAGACCAGGCTGGATGAGGCACTGAGCATCCTGGTCTAGTGGGAGGTGTCCCAGCCCATGGCATGGGGGTTGGAATGAGATGATCTTTAAGGTCCCTTCCAACCCAAACCATTCTGTGATTCTATGAATATTTCCAGAGTGGCCCCAACCCACATTCCCACCTCAGAGCTCTGCCAGTGGAAGGGTAAAACCTCGGCCACACATCACAAACACGCTCCAGAGACCTGGAACCATCCAGCCAGTGGGTATTTATAGAGAATTTGGTTATCAAAACTAAGCCAGCAAGTGTCTGTCCTCATTAAAATCTTCAGCCTCACTCAACTGTCACATTTTTTTAAAGCTGTTGACTGATGCAGCCCTTGGGTCACCATGGCAACGGGATGCAGTACCCAGGCAATGATGCTCTTACTCTGTCACCCCTTGAGTGACCCACTTCCACCCCACAAAAAAAAAAAAGTTTCCATTAGGTTAAAAAAACCCAAACACATAACAACCCTTCCAGCAGAATATTTTTCATGCCACGCTTGCTTACTGCACTGCTGAAGGCATAAGAAGCCTATGGAGCAAACTGGGGGAGGGTGGCACAGAGACACCATAAAAGCTTCACAAATGGGGAAGAAAGGGACCTTGTGGCACCCCACTATTCTCCTGTACCCTGTACTCCTGTACCCTGGTAGGGAGGATCTGAGGATGATTTCTGCTGCTGAACTGGGTGCCTCTTGGAAAATCACCATGAGACCATTAGCCCAGGGGAGTCTCCATGGCAAAACCCCCTTAGGTCTCAAACACCCCTGAGATGCTGCAGGGCAGGGATGCAGGAGAGTGGTTGCTCCCACCGCTGGAAGGAGGATGTTTGCTTTATCCACCTCCAAGTAGAGGATGGGAGGGAGGAATGAGGGTGAAGCCAGAGTGGGGGTCCCTGTGGTGGGTTGTTGGGGGGCTCTTGACAGAGCAGGGCAGCCCCATGCCTCAAGCTGGCCTCAAATACCCAATTCCCATTCTCCTTCATCTGGCTCTGGTCTCCTGTCCCCATCCCAGCCCCTCAGCATGCCCTTACCCTTTCCTGGGAATATTTAAAGAAAAAAAAAATAAAAAGGGGGTGGGGGGAGATGAGGCGTGGGGGGAGGAAAGCAGTGACAATGAAGTTCTCATGGGGGATTATTGGTGTATAATTGAGCAATATCCATGGTAACAAGCAAATCTGCACGCCTTAAAAAAATCAACCTGACCTACTTTGGGAAATTCTGCCATCTCCACGGGGCAGAGAGTGCTCTGCTTCCCCTGAGACCCTGCCCACCAGTCCCACTGCCAGCACCAGCAAAGATCCACTGCTGCTGGGGATGGCACAACTGAGTGTTGTGCAAGGGGACATGTCCCCTCCAGTGGGATGATCAGACTGTTGAACAGAGGTGGACGTGCCCAGCCAGGCTCAGCTTCATCCCTGTGAGAGACTCACATCACAGTGGGATGCCATCAGGATAGTAGCCCTGCTGGGATGAGAGCAACCCAGTCACTAGGGTCATGGCATGGTGGGAAACCAGCAGTGTGTCCACTCAGAAGAAAGGCCAGGATGCCTGCGAGTGGTATTTTTGGGACCACATATCACACTTTCTCTTGGGTTTCATGGAAAAAAGCAAGGCACGGGGCCAGGAAAGTACAAACTGAGGGCCAAAGGCAGCGGGGTGCAGTGAGGACAGTCCCCTTCATGAAAGGCTGCTGGTTTTACATCCACCACCATGGGAATCTTTCACTTGGGGTGAATGAAGTGGGGTCCCCTCAAGACCCCTCATCTCCCTTTCTGCTGCCGGGTTCAACATCAGGTGTAGCATCTCCACATCAGGCCACGCCTACAGCCCCCAGCCCCATCCATTGTCCTGCCCAGTCACCTCCTGCAGCTCCCAGAAGGCCACCAACTGGTTTGCTGGTGTGGGGGCAAAGTTCCCCCAAGGAGTGTCCTGAGGGACAAAGGGCTTTAGCCCAGGGGGAAAGCAAAGCTATACACTGCCACCTAATGCTGCAAACACTGCTGGGGACAAATTTCAGGAGCATGGGGCCAACAGCAGTGCCCAGCCCAAGCACCTTTGTCCTGCCACACAGTTTCCTCAGGGAGGAGACTGTCACAGTATCAAGACCATCATGGTTGAGACCACTACAGTCAAGCCCTCCAAGATAGAGACAACTATACTGAAGAATATTGCAGTCAAAGACCACCATGATGGTGACCAACAGCAGCAGAGACCATGGTGATGCAGTGGATTACACTCTGGTGGTCATGATCATGGTTGTCTCCATTGTGGTGGCCACCACAGTTTTGATCACTGTAGTGAAGACCACTGGGGTAGTTGCTATGGTGTGCAGCACTCTCAGCCCTTGTGGTCTCCACTCCAGTGGTCTCACCACAGCTGAGACCACCAGGATGAAGCTCACTAGGGTGGTTATCATGGTGGTAATCTGCTCTTCACCCTGGTGGTCTCAACTCAGGTGATCTCAACCATGGTGGTTATTATGGTCAAGATCACTGAAGCTGAGAACACCAGGGTGGAGACCACTATGAGACTGTGCTATCTGGCCACCAATGCTGTCCCTGTCAGCCCCAACGCTCCCTCTGCCTTCCCCAGGACTCCTGGCAGCTCTGTGCCTCCAATCCCCAAATATCTGCCCCTCCCTTTGAAGTGAAAATTGCTGACCTAAGCCAAACCCCCCCAACGTCCCTCCCAGCACATCCAGAAGACCTGGAGAGTGGGCTGATGTTGCCAGTGCCAACACAAACCAGGACAAGCCACCAGGCATGGAAGTCTCCCTACCCTTTCAGTGGTTCACACAACCCAGGAGTGTCCCTCCCTTGTCCCCATATCCCCCAGCCTCCCCCCAGCCCTCACCTCAGCCAGAAGAAGCTGAGCATCTGCGGGTGGTGGTGAAGGGACAACCAGGCTCGATGGAGAAGGGTCCGGACACCTGCGAGAGCGTGGCCGGCACACAGCGCGGGTGTCAAGGCCAGGGCTGGCTCAGGGCCCTGGGCCAGAGCCAACACACACCCTCTGCTTCCTTAAACATGCTCAGCCTCAACTTCTTCTTAAGGTAGAACTTTGGAAATCTGCTCTTTGCCTGCAAAATGGCCGTTGCTCCTGAAGTTTGCACTTTGGCCACCACTACGCTGCAGGAGTCGACGTGCTGGGGGGTGGTGGCAAAAAGAACCAGCACCAGCACACTCCACAGAGGAGAATCTCAAAGTTTTACATCCATTTCTCCCCAGAGGCAGGGTCCTGTGTCCTTTCCCCAGCTCCACACATCACCCTTTCTTCTCCCCCATCATCCCAGAGAAGGGCAGGAGGTGCCCAGCTGCTTCCCCACCCCACTTGGGTACCAACAGCAACACATCAGCACCAGCATACCAGACAGAGGAGAATCCAAAAGCCTTACATCCATTTCTACCTGGTGGCAAGGTCCTGTGTCCTTTCCTCAGCCCCACACATCACCCTTTCTTCTCCCTCCATCACCCCAGAGAGGAGCAGGAGGTGCCCAGCAGCTCTCCCATCCCACTTGGGTACCACCAGCATCTTCCCCACACAGTGAAACCTGCCTGAAAGTACCAGTTTTTCCCTGCAGCTGTAGGGAAAAAAAAACTTCTCTGGAGCTACTCCAATCCCCAAAGCCACTCTCTGGACCTTGCTGCCTTTGAGGCACCTCTGACAGGGCTTATTATAAACCCCTTTTTTATTTATAGCAAGGAAATAAAATGCAAATGGCCGTGTTACTGCATTAAGAAGACCTACTGGGTATGGGCAAGGGGTGTGTCTGTTTGTATTTTATTTGCCTCCTTTTATAAGTGAATCTTGATAATCATCATACAAACATTTGATCAAAGCTCCTCACCAGCATAGGCTCTGGTGTTGGGAAGCCAGGGGTGAAACATTTAAACAAATTCCATGTGAAATAAAGCTTCATATTTCTCTTCCTAAATACAAATAACCAAGCATAACTGAGCAGATGCTTGTGGTGGGCACTGAGCATCAGTATCTGCTGCCCCTTTGCAGCACTGGGGGCTGCAGTGACCTAAATTTTAGGCTGGATGTGGGAAAAATCCATCCAAACCCTCAACATGGGTGCAGGAGGGACCCCCTTGGTGCAGATAGGGATGGGTTAAGAGGGGTAAGAGCCTTTGGGGGATGGATGAGGCAGCATGGCACTGGGTGATTGATCCCAGCACCATGATGGAGATTCCCTCTGGAAGAAGGGCTTTGAGCAAGGGCTCGAACCCCACTGAGCTTTTGCTGCTCATCTGCTGGGATGAAATCCTCAAATCTTCATCATCTTTTGGAGAGTGAGGGGAGAAGCTCCATTCTGGCCCACACAACCTCTGCGGTGTCTTACCAGCAGCTTCACATGCCCAGATGTGACTGAATCTCATCATTTCACTAAAATATCACTTCCTTTAGAACATTTTCATTTTTGGGGGGGGACGGAAAATAAGATTACTTTTCACCTTTTTTTTACCTTCTCACAGCCCTGAAAGGCTCACAACTGGCCGGGTGGCAACAAGCTGCCTTCAGTGGATCTTCCCACCTTTAGAAGGGAGGTTCCTCCAGGATCTTCTCCTCCCTCCCTCCTTAGGACTGTTTGTTTCCACAAGCCCCGTATTACCATCAAGAGGTTTGCTCTCTCTACACCGGGAAAACGACTCCTTCCCCTGCGTCAGAGGGAGCAGCACCACCAGAAACTTTGCTTGTTTGGATCACGCCCCCTTTCCCCAGCTCTTGATCCTCCAGCCAAAAGTGTAACGAGGAGAAGGGGTGATGTTTTATGGGGGGCCTAATTAGAATGATGCTGTAATTACAACCAGCAGCATCCCTGTTACTCCAACTAACTGCATCCCTTCAGCCAGTGCTGGCCACCCAGGCACCAGCATCTCCCCTCTCTGCTCCATCACCATCTGCCCTCTCTTTTACAGTTCTTTGGTGCATGATGCTGAGGGAGTGGGTAATTAGCTAAATGAATTAATTGACATTCATACTCACAATTAACCACTGGTTACAAGCAACTGTTCTCCTTGGGACAGCTAAAATTTCTTAGGGACGCAGTGTGAAATCGTGAGGGGTAAATAAAGAGGGGCCGTGACAGGGGGCTCGTGGCGGATGGTTCCTTCCCTCGGCTTTAAAAGCCACCCACACCCCAAACAAGTCCATGCAGAGGCAAAAGAGGAGGACAAACATGGAGGAGGAGAAAACTCCAGCTTGGGATGAAATCCTGAGCCAGATGGGCGGCCTCCAACCTGCAGCTTCCTGAATAACCCTTTCCATCCCCGGTTACTGGTGGGTTCACAGTGAGGCACCGGCAGCAGAACCTGCTGGTGGCAAAGCAGTGGGGAATTGTATGTTGTGAGTGTTAATTAAATCATTAATTACTGCTGAGAAGGGTCAAAAAAAATGACCTATTGGTTTCATGGCTTCTTGGAGTAGCTGGAAGGATAAATTGTTTTCTGGCTTAGCAACAAAGGAGGCTGTGGGATGGTTCAGATTATGGATGAAATTTGGGGTTTCTTGGCAATTTAGGGGATGGCAGACAGTATGGACGTGGTACCTGTGTGGTCACAGCAGACATATGGGGCCAGGAGTGATTCCCATACCCAGCCAAGTGGTTGTTGGGAGGGGACCATGATGCCAGGGGCTCAGATATGCTTTTGGGGCACCCCAGCCTGGTGCTCAGGGCACTCCTGGATCCAGCAAGCACAACAGGATGTGCAACATGAGGAGGATAAGCAGGGGATGGGGCACCTCTTCTATAAGGACAGGATGAGAGAGCTGGGGCTGTTCAGGCTGGAGAAGGGAAAGCTCTGAGGAGACCTCACAGTGGCCTCCCAGTCCCTGAAGGTGGTATAGGAAAGCTGGGGAGGGGCTGTTTGCCAGGGCATGGAGACACAGGACAAAAGACAACGGTCTGAAACTAGAGTAGGGCAGGGTTAGATTGAACATTGGGAAGAAGTTCTTCACCATGAAAGTGCTGAGACAGGTTGCCCAGAGAGGTGGTAGAGATCCCATCCCTGGAGACATCCAAGACCAGGCTTGCTGAGGCTCTGAGCAACTTGATTAAGTGCATGACATCCCTGATCACTGCAGGGGGGTGGAATAGGTGACCTTTGAAGATTTGGTGACCTTCCAACTCTTTGAGTATTCTATGACACCACCCACAAGCTGGGGTCTCCCCCAGCTCCTGATGCAGGATCAAGGACCACATTGCTCTTCTGGGACTCCTGTTCTTGGCTCCTCAGAGCCTTCAAAGATCTCCCTGGAAGTGCCAGGAGTTTAAAATTAAGAAAGAGTGGAAAAGGGGAAAAAAAATCCAAAGCAGCTGAGCTCAGAAGGCAGGCAGGTGACAGGGCTGGGCCAAGGATCTGTCACATCAGCTTTTCAGCTACTCCACACCCTGGTAAGTTCTCAAACCCCCAGGCTGCAGAAGATAGCAGGAAGGCTAATTTTTCTTTAGCTGCAGGCAAAAAAAAAAATCAATTACAAGGTAACCTATTTTTCAACTCCTCTGTTGGTATTTACTTAATTTCCTAAAGCCCTGCTCACCTGCCCTGCCATGGAGAAGAGGAGGGAGGCCATGAGACTGAGCCCAGGCTCTGGCTCACTGTGGGGTTTATTTTGATTTTAATTCAAAAATCATCTGGTTTGGATGCTGATCAGCAAAAGGGGTGGCATGTCACATAGGGGACCAGTGTTGGGTCCAGCTGGGATGGGGATGGGGAGCAGCAGGGAAGCAGGACCTTCTAGAGAAGGTTTGGGAAGTGCCAAGGAATGAACCTGCTGCTGGTGGCCCTTGTGGGTAGAGATGGAAGACAAGGACAGCCCCAAGGTCCATGAGGGCAAGGAGAGGCTTGAGAAGCCATAAGGACAGAGACACACAGGGTACATGGAGACAGGGATAGCTCAGAGGGTCTGTGGGGACAGGGACTGTCTGAGGGGGTCTGTGGAGACAGAGACATCCAGGGTACATAGGGACAGTCTGAGCAGGTCTGCGGGGACAGGGACACCTGCACATGAGGACAGAGCCTATCTGGGGGATCTTAGAGGATGGGGACAACCCTGGGGTCCATGAACACATTCTGGGGGGGGGAGGGGGGCCCATGAGAACAAGGGCACCACACAGAGCCATACAGACACAGGACATGGGGGTACACAGTGACACCCAGGAAGTACATGAGGACAGGCCACTCCTGGGGGCAGGGAGGAGTAGAGGGACACAAGACACTGGAGGGACATGGAGACAGAGATGGCCTGGAGAGTCTGTGAGGACAGGGACATTCAGGATATGTAGGGATTGTCTGAGGGGGTCTGTGGGGACAGGGATATCCAGGGTATGTAGGGGTTGTCTGAGGCAGTCAGGGACAGTCTGAGGAGGTGTGTGGGACAGGGATAGCTAGAGTATGTAGGGACAGTCTGAAGGGGTCTGTGAGGACAGGGACAGGCTGAGAGGGTCTATGAGAACAAGGACATGCAGGGTATGTAGGGACAGTCTGAGGGGGTGTGTGGAGACAGGGACAGTCTGAGAAGGTCTATGAGAACAAGGACATCCAGGGTATGTAGGGACAATCTGAGAGTGTCTATGAGAACAAGGACATCCAGGGTATGTAGGGACAGTCTGAGGGGGTCTGTGGAGACAGAGACATCCAGGGTACATAGGGACAGTCTGAGGGGGTCTGTGGGGACAGGGACAGTCTGAGAAGGTGTGTGGAGACAGACATTCAGGGTACATTAGGGACAGTCTGAGGGGGTCTGTGGGGACAGGGATATCCAGGGTACAGTCGGAGAAGATGTATAGGGACAGGGACATCTGCACATGAGCACAGGTCTTATCTGGGAGGTCAGTGATAAGGACACCTCAGAGCTCCAC
>VZTY01012205.1:0-15511 GCA_013400935.1 Turnix velox | reverse complement strand
CTCTACTCGGCTCTTGTGAGGCCCCATCTGGAGTACTGTGTCCAGGTGTGGAGCCCTCAGTACAAAAAAGACATAGAGATTTTGGAAGGGGTCCAGAGGAGGGCCACAAAGATGATCAGGGGGCTGGAGCACCTCCCCTATGAGGACAGGCTGAGGGAGTTAGGCTTGTTCAGCATGGAGAAGAGAAGGCTGCGGGGTGACCTTGTTGCAGCCTTTCAATACCTGAAGGGAATCTACACCCAGGAAGGGAGTAAACTCTTTGAAAGGGCTGACAATAGCAGGACTAGGGGAAATGGATCCAAGTTGAAGGAGGGAAGATTTAGGTTGGATGTTAGGGGGAAGTTCTTTACTAGGAGAGTGGTTAGGTCCTGGAACAGGCTGCCGAGGGAGGCTGTGGATGCCCCGTCCTTGGAGGTGTTCAAGGCCAGGTTGGACAGGGCCCTGGGCAACCTGATCTAGTAAATGTGTTTGTTTGGTGGCCTGCTAGGCAGGAGGGTTGGAGCTGCATGATCCTTGAGGTCCCTTCCAACCCGGGTCATTCTGTGATTCTATGAGCCGCCAGTGTGCACTTGCAGCCAAGAAGGCCAACCAAATCCTGGGTTGCATCAAGAGGAGTGGGACCAGCAGGTCAAGAGGTGATTTTGCCCCTCTACTTGGCTCTGGTGAAGCTCCACCTGGAATATGGTGTCCAGTTCTGAAGCCCTTCACATAAGAAAAACATTGAGCTGTTGGAGACAGTCCAGAGGAGGTCCTTGAAGATGATCAAAGGGCTGGAGCAACTGCCTTATGAGGACAGGCTGAAGGAGTTGGGGTTGTTCAGCCTGGAGAAGGCTCAGGGGGGGACCTCATAGTTACTTATCAATACATAAAGAACTTTTTAATAAGTTATGTGATGGCAGGATGAGGAATAATGGAAGTAAATTGGAAGAGGGTAGATTCAGGCTACATATAAGAAACAAATTCTTTATGGTGGGGGTAGTGGAACAGGTTGCCCAGAGAGGTTGTGAGTGCCCCCTCTCTGGAGGTGTTTAAGGCCAGACTGGACAAGGCACTGGGCAGCTATATGTAGTGGAAGGTGTCACTGCCTATGGCAGGGGGGTTGGAACTCGATGATCTTTAAGATCCCTTCCAACCCAAACTATTCTGTGATTCTAATTTCTGAGGTTTTATTCACCTGATTAGATACAAGGAAGAATAAAGCTATAATAACCATGGTGAGTGCAGCAAGCTCTCTGCAGTTTCTCTCCGTGGATAGCTGTAACCCCAGTGGAGTAACCCTGGTAAAGTGTGCTTATGGGACTGGCTGTATCAGCACTTTTCTCAAGTGCTATTAAAGAGGAGGAATAGATACGTGCTTTTGGGGGACTGCCTTCTAGTTGGATTGAAACACATGTGGCAGTGTTGATGTGCCCAAATCATTTTTCCAGCAGTGAGTGCCACAGCATAGCATCCATCAGTAGAATTCCAAAGGTTAATCAAGCAAATCAGGTCTTTCCAATAAGAATGGGAAAAAAAGAGTAAGAAAGAGAGTTAAATACCTAGTTATATCATGCAGAAATATAAATGCAGGGCCAGGGAAACCTGTTCCAGGTCATGGGAACATTTTATATTAATATTTGGCCTTAATATGTTCTTTTGTAGTCCAGTACTATAAAAACTGAATCATTCGTTTATTGAACAGTATCTAAAGAAATTTTTCAACCTCCGAATTTTCTCTATAGGCTGTACATGGTCCATCTGTAAGTCATATAATCTTTTCCATTTCCTTAATATTGCAGTCTGTACTAAGAAGGACTAAGCTCAATCTTTCCCTTTTGGCTTTCCTTAGAGCAAGCCAGCTGCCTCACAGAGCTATCAGCAGGGTTTATTTTTCCTGGCTTGGATGCAAAACTCTAGTTATTAATATGAGAGTGTGCTCTGCTAGCTGACAGCTTAAAATAAAGTAAATTGGAAGTGACATAAAGGAGCATGTGGGTGTTAATGTGCATCACCAGGGTTCTTTTCTGACATCCTGAAAGGTCTCCTCTGAATGGCCGACACTAGCAACCTTTACAAGTGACCCTATGCTATTAAAGGGTAGGCACTCTCATTGATTTGTAAAAGTGACAGATGCAGCATGTGGTTGTAAATTAGCCATAGGAAGTCAGTCTCCAGAGATTTCTGAGCATATTTTTTCTTTTTGTGTTACTCCATTTGCCAAGATGCATGAAGTGAAGCACTTAACTTGTTTCACCAGTCATCTCGTTGTACTTCACTTTTTTTCTAAGTTTTTTTTTTTTTTCCTTTCTTCTACTCCCTAAGCTGTCACAGAGCTTCACTTGTATTCAATTGTTTCTTAAGTTGTTTTCCTTTTTCTTGTCGTGGTATTTCTGAAGAAGGTTAGGAAATTCATATCAGGATAAGCCAAAATGTCTTTGAAATCCTTAAGCCCTATTTTCTATATGTATACATATGGATGTATGCATAAATATATTCAGTAATTATCATATAAAAGAATGTCTGCTCTGGTGAAGAACTGAGCAAAGTCTTTGTTGATATCTGATTTATAGCCACTGCTTACATACACTGCACATGCAGACTGTATGAGCTTCCAAATATCTTCATCTCTTATACATGAGATTAGCTGCGACCGAATTGATAACATGAGACATGTTGAAGTCATCCTACGTAACAACAATCACACAATGCAAAGAATGATAGCAGAAAATAAATATTTTCTCTGTTTAGTCACATGGTTTGCTTCAGTCTTCTAACAGGTTATTTGGGATCACATTAAAATAAGACTTATATATATGACCTGGAACCATCACATAATCCACCTCCACTGGGCAGGCAGTAGTTAGAGTATTCGATCTGTCTTCTCTGTTTAGTTTACTTCAGAATTTTTTTCCATGGAAATTCAACCATGCTTTTATACTGCTGAGTTTAGATATGCAATTGCAGCGTAATTTTTCTACTAATATAAATCAGAATTACATTAATGTAAAGATTAGATAGATAGTCAAACTTCTAACAATTAGATTTAGGTCATCTTATCACAAAAAATATTCATGTTCCACTGTACTGCTGCAAAGCCAAACTCAAAACAAAACAAAAATATATCATGACTAATTATTCCATGAGGTAAGTTTCACTAGCTGTCAGAAGCACCACAACAATATTTGCACGTTAAAAGGTCACGACCCCATAAAACTAGTACTCTGGCTCCTTAACCTAAATCACTTCCAATTATGTATGGTGAGTTCTCTCCATTTTGAAGTAGAAAATACTTTTTCTCAGAACTCAAAGCTGGGCATTCAACATGGATCCAAAGGTGAAACGTTCACAATTTTAGCCACTAAGCCACTTTATCCTCTCCTCTATTGCCTTTCCTTTTGAAGTTATTTAAAGCAATTATTTCTCATGAGTACTCAATCCAGAGGGAGGTCTTGTGAAGCCATCATGGCAGAGTCTCTGAAAACATATTCCAGGCTCTTTAGATTTCTATTGATTCTGCCAGTTCACTCCCCTTCTTTCCAGCTTTGCACATGCACATCTCTTTATGACAGTAGTATTAGATGATAGGTTGTTGGTCCCTACTTGGGGAAGTATGGTTGCTTACTTTGGGAAGTATGCATTAAATACATAGACCTGTTTCCTTGCAACAAACTTGTGGTCACCTTAGTGCACTGAGATCACTCCAACACATGCCCAGATTAACCCAGTGCCACCACTTACAACCACATTGCAGACTCTGCCAGGGCAAACTCATTTCCTGAGAGAAAGAGGAGCCACTGCAGAAATAACTCTTTAGTGTTAAAATTAATTACCTAGCTACAATACCACAATCTTCAAAGGAGAAACCACTGTCTCATCAAGCTGCCATACCTCAGGTCACAGTGTTAACGATTTATGTGATCAGAACTCTCTTTGGGGTGATTTTGAGAGGCTGGGTTAACACTGGAAGAGGGTGGAAAGGGTTTAAGATTTTTCAGTGATTGGATTTTTTCCCTAGTAACCTCTAAATGTTTAATAACTGTTCATTTCAAACCTATTTCCTGGTCAATCATTCTCAAGCTACTCATTGCCACCCTTTAGTAAAGTCCAAAACTGAGTGTTACTACGGAAACTGGTACAGACGAAACAGCTGCAATTCACAAGGAGAAGAAAGAAGAGGAAAAAGGATCAAAAAGTGTCACTTGCATTATGCAAAATTTCATAGCTGTGTATGAACTGCATGCTGTGAATAAGATCCTTTGTGAACCCATAAAGTTAGAAGGTCACCCTAGCATTAGAGGAAATTATTCCTAAATCAGTAAATGAATTGCTTTCAGAACTGCTATGTGAAAAAAGAACTATTTATAATCTCTCTTTCAAAAGTCCATCTGTCATTTCATACAAGAAAAATGTATTTCCTTTTTCTCTTTTAAGTGTTCTTAGCTTGTAACCTGATTTTGTGCTCTTTTTTATTTTTTCCATTTTTTCCAATTTTTTACAAAAATTATGCTCAACAGAGAAGTTAATCCTGGATTTCTTTGCCTCTTTGGCTGCTTTAAGCACAATAGACATGCCAACAGTGTCTGCTACAAAATTGTCAGTTACGTTTTTTGTTTACATATCTGAAAATATTTTCCCCGACTCTACTTAACACATCTGTGTATTCAGCAAAAGAAAAAAGTGCTATGAAAACTCAACATAATAGAAATACTGTATTAAACAAAACCTGTGCAGGCATGTACCCAGTTTGCTCCTCTTATCAGCTACAATATTTTTACACCCCCATAAATATGACTGACTACAAGTAGTATTCTGCAGACAGGGCTCAGAGAGCTCAGGAAGGAGAGGGAGAACCAAGACTTCTGTCAAGTGCTCAGCCACCATTAACTATTTAGGGGAAAAATTATGTGGCATTTTTCTTTCAATTATTCTGTTTAACAAGGCATCGGAGTTAATAGTGATCAGAAGATGTTTTATCTAAGATATTCTATAAAATACTCTGATATCTGTAGAATAGAAGTCTCTTGGCTCTCAATTAATGACTGCAGGCATGCAGACACACTCAACTGCCTCATCTTGTTTGACTGGAGCTGAAAGCACCTCTCTGTCTTTCAAGAGATTTTTTGCTCTTCTCTAGGTATATTGAGAAGAAGTGTTTGTACTGGACATATAGCAATAAAAGTCTGTCAAAAGACTGGCCACTAAATGCAATTCTTCAAGGGGAGAAGTGTGTGAAAAAACAGAAGGCATGCTGCTTTATTATTATTGTTGGGACTGTGATCTTGTGCCTGACAAATTTCTGCTGCATATGTATGAGCACTGCTGTGAGTCTGTACCCAACACCATCCTTATTGTTTTTCATCCAACAGTTTAGTCTTAAGCCTGGGAACTCATTCTTGCCTTTTGCCCTTCACTTCACAGCTCTGCACAAGAGTATAAGTACATTCCCAAGCTGTGCATTTTACACACTCTGACCAGTAAGCAACCATTTAAATATTATGGCATCCACTGAAGGAAGTATCAGATGTAAAGCAGAAATGCTTAAAAAGTACATTATTAACGAAGTCTTATTCCTACACAAGGCTCTGCCTGTTCTCACAGTTTCTGAAGAACTGTAATGACTCACTCTCTGGAAAATGCAGTCCAAATGCAAACACAGCTTCTGGATTTGACAAACACTTGCCCCTTTTACAGTTCCATTATCTGCCATTTGCTGACTTGATCATAAATTATGGGGCTTCTATGGGAAAGAATTTCATTCCTTCTCTTCGTAACTTATTTCTTGCCTTTGTGTCCAGCAGTTATTTTCTGTTCACACGTGCAAAGATAAAGATGCAAAGAAGCATTACACCCCTTTATTTTTCTGATTTTATTGTCTTTTCTTCAGCTTCAGGAACTCAGGAATAGCAAAACATGCAGTTGAGAGCTGCAGTCAGTGCACATACATTCAACCACAGACCAGTACTGAAAAATCAAATCTGACACCAGCTAACCTAGTAATTCTAGGAGCTACAATTTCCAGTAAGCCTTAAAATCTGTGAAGAAAATGTGTCTCAGTTCAAACCTTCTATTTATTTGGAGATATAGTCCAGACAATTCATAAAGATTTCAGAAAATCTCTAATTTGTATTACTTAGGTTGTTTTGGTCTGGGTTTTTTTTCCCCTATTCTTTCCTCACTTGGAATCCTTAACAGCTACAGTGATTGCTTTAAAATGTTAAAAACTCAGATTTAGTGGCAAAATTTAGGAACGAAAGGGTAAATTAATGTGATTCAGCAAAAATAGAGAAACTTCATACTTCCATACAAAGTTGATGCCCCCTCGTCAGACCAATTCAAAGTTATTTAAAGCATGAACTACAGCTTAAGCAATTGAGATTGTAGGAGGAGCTATTTGCTCAAAAGTACTGATTCATACAACGTTTAGAGGTTCTTACATTAGCAATTTGTGCATATTGTTTTCTCTGACACTTGGTCATGGGCTGCATCCCACTTCTGCACTTCAACCAGAGAGGCGCTGAAGTGCATACAAAATTGTTGAGTTCCTGTAGTCAAAATTGACTACTACTGCAGATGACAGGATAAACTTTGAAATCATGTCCTGTAGACGAGTACAGGGAGAGAAGTCAAAGGAGGATGCAGGAGGAGGGTAGCTTTTAGTCATATTTTTGTTTTTCCAGGGACTAGAGGATTTCTAACAGTAGCCCTTGTCTGTCTTCTAAAAGACTTTACATACCATGACCCACTTTGCTGCTTAACAGTGGTTGCAGGGACCTTTCTACTTGTTGCTTGACTCTGAGCAGGCCTTTTTAGTTACATCCTGCCCAGTGCAATGAAATAATTCACAATCCAGAAAGAGGGGTTTTTTTGTATTCTCACTCTTTCATCATTAAGAAAAGGGCACATGTGGAATTAGGAACTTGCCTTAGGAGCTACAGTATTCCTCCCCCACAAAATCTATAGCAAACATTTTAATCTCAGAAAGAAGGTTAAGGAATCAGCTCTTTCAAAGCTTATGTCCGAACAGTAAAATCCTTTAAAATGAAAACCAGACTTAATTTCCTTTTTCTTAACTGAAATCACACTACATCCCCATCTTTCTCCAACCCAAGGAATTTATCAGCAGCACACACTGTGGTAGATGTTCTATCAACAGACAAGGCTCTATGAAATCATTTTACTTTCTTTACATTAAGGCTTTCCTGGAGTATCAGGAACACTGTTTCCTTTCTTCAAAAAACAATTATTTTAATTTTTTCGCTCCTTTAGAAAATTAGAAATAGACAGAAGCTTTTCAACAGCAAGCTGGAGTAAACAGTGATCTTTTGTTCACTTTTACTGGTATCTTTCCTCAAAAGACAAATTTTAAATGTTGCCAAAATTCCTCTTAAAGAGTTTGATCAGAACTGCAGAGAATGACATTTCACACAAAAGTGGCTTTTCAAACATTTGTATGATTCAATGTGAAAATTTCCATTATCCCAGAAGAATCTTACAAAAGAGAGAAATCTCAGGCACCTGAAATCACCAAAAATGGAATGGAAATTATTTTTCTTATTAAATTTTCTATACAAAAATATCCCCTTAAAGGTCTCTATTAAAAGCAAAATGTAATAAAGACAGAAGTCATAGTCTAGGCATTTAGCATACCTTAAATTTATGAATTGTTGAGCAATTTTATTTTGTGATATATGGTGAATAATTGCTTTATTTCTGTACTTCCACTAATTTGTTCCACATTCTGTATACTTGCTACTTTATCTCCTTTTCAAAGAAAAGCCCTCAAAGAATCAATTGATGTACTTCGGCTAAGGCTGGGATGAATTTCAGAGACCACGCATTTTTTTGTTTTGAAAGGCTGTGTTATTATTAGAAAAATAACATGCTATACACTACATATGCATTTTTCATTCGGAATTTATTAGTGAAATGCAATATACATCACTTGCAAAAGTGTATTATCTTAACATATATAACAAGAAATACTTTCACTGTCTCACATTGTGTGACAGGCAGGAAAAGTGAAGGTTTGTATGGCGAGCCCATCTGAATTACATATTTATATCCATCCTGCGAAATACAACAGAAAATGGAAAACGATGGCTATTTATGTTAATGATGGGCTTTTGGCTGGGCTACCTTCTTATTAATCTCTTATTCTCTGTTGTGTCAAAGATAAACTGCAAGTGTTATTGAAAGTCATTATTTAAACTGCATTACTGTCAAAACCACCCAATGCACATATTCTTTCAATGAAATGCACAACTCATAAGAATTAATTGCAAAAGAAGTTTTAAGAAGTTTATCCAGGAGAAATGTAATACAAAACTAAGAGTAATGCCTTGATTTTCAACTGGCCTACACTTTCTAATACACTTTGGTCATTCTTCAGACTTTTTCTGAGTAAATTAAACTTCATAAATAAAAGGAGACAAAAAAAAAATTTAAAAGACAGCTTATGTGACCTTTCTAATGTAATTAAGAATGTCAAATGAGTGAGCAAAGCTATGTTTAACTGGGAAACATGGTAACATATGACATAACCCAACCTAAAGAGCATGAATACAAAAAAACCCTAAAATTTAAGGAATCTGATGTGTTTATTGAGGAATAGAAGTGTCCTATGGAAGGGAAACTTATAAAGGAATAACTTATAAAGTGTCTATGATTGAAGCATATCTGAGCTCTGATACCACTAGATGCCTTAGTCGTAGAGTGTAAGTTTTCCACAAAAGCGTCCCACAAAAACAGCTGATCATGTGACAGACCTCCAGCAAATGCCCGTCTTCAAATGAAATAAAATAAATGGTTGGAGGACAAGTTTTTTAGTAGAAATAACCTGGCAATAATCTGTCTTTTTGAGTCACAAGGCAACTACATCTATTTCAGACCACATTGCTGTCATCAAAAAGTAACAGGATTGGTTTAAAATTCAACACTATGGAGGTAGCTGTTGAAAGCTGTCTTGAATAAGTACCAAGTAAGATAAACAAAAGATGACATAGACTAAAAATTGCTATGAAGAAATATTCTGTTTCTTGCTGCGAAAGTAGTGCATACTTTTAGTATTAATAGTGTTGACTATAGCATGATTTTGATTCTGAAAAAGCAAAATCATGTTACGGC
Organism: Turnix velox; assembly: GCA_013400935.1. Taxonomy (NCBI): domain Eukaryota; kingdom Metazoa; phylum Chordata; class Aves; order Charadriiformes; family Turnicidae; genus Turnix; species Turnix velox. Next base: position 6,409 of record VZTY01012205.1, on the reverse strand, counting down.
TTTGTTTCTTAGGATTTTTATTATACAAAATGGTGTTTAGTATTTTGCCACACTTTCTTTAGTCATAACGTTTTACTTAAGCGCTATGATATTTGAACACCACAATACTGTTAATACACAGCAAATAATTACTTTTCTTAAGAACTCCCCTTCTCACCTCTTAAGCCTGCAAAAATGACAAGAAATATGTATTTGATATTAATATTTTTCTCACCTGGAGAACTCACCAAGTTGATATACGAGTGTTTGAAGTGCTTCAAAGTCGTCATCCACCTAAATATTTACCAGGGGCTTATTTTCAATTTGTAGTTGCACTGGAGAAGCATTTTGATTCCTGATTTAGACCATAGTCTCCCCGAGGTCCCAGGACTTCTGGCTGAAAAATAAAGCTTCATGCTTTATTTTCCTTGCAGCAGAGCAATACACAACACACTGTGCTCCAGTCCATAGATTTTTTTTAATATATGGAAGTCCAGTACCTATTTTGTGGGTCTTCTGATTATTGAGCACACTTTCCTGGGAGAATGAATCAAGTGTATTCACTTCCAGCTTCTTTTTGTTGTACAAATTGTGTGGCACTCAGGGAATATTTGCAATGATATGAGAAAAGGGACTGAAATGTCTATATAGAAAATACCTGGATGTATAGCTCAGTTGGGAGAGCATCACACTCCTAATCTGAGGGTCTGGGGTTCCAGTCCCCGTCCAGGTATGAGGCTTGTCAGAGTTGGGCTTATGGTTGGACTAGATGATCTGAAAGGTCCCTTCCAACCTAGATGACTATGACTATGACTACCTTAATATTTGGTACCTGGTATTGCAGACTGCAGCATAATGCCATGTTTCTGTTCAAATAGGTCCGCATTCTCTAGCCCAAACTACACAACACAGGATGTGGGGTGAAAGAAAGTTCCCCCAAATTAGGAACTGGTACCTTTTTTTTCTGTACAAAGCAATCACAAATGAACATGAATCTGAAATAATGTTTTAACCTTAGTAACCCTTTCACACTGTAGTCTGTCTTGAATTCATTGTTTCAAATAATGAGTTTTCACTTATCCTATGTAGGAGGCATGGAGCCAGTATATTGTGGGAGCTTTAGCCAAACACTGACATACTTGAAATTGTACATTAAGCCTCACTTAATAAAATGTACAATATAGAATCATAGAATGGTTTGGGTTGGAAGGAACCTTAATGATCAGCTAGTTCCAAACCCCCTGCCATGGGCAGAGACACCTCCCACTAGATCATGTTGCTCAGTGCTTTGTCCAGTCTGGCCTTAAACACCTCCAGAGAGGGAGCATCCACAACCTCTCTGGACAACCTGTTTCAGTGTCTCACCACCCTCACCATAAAGAATTTCTTTCTTATATGTAGCCTAAATCTACCCCTTCCAACTTACATCCATTATTCTTTGTCCTGCCATCACATATCCTGTTAAAAAGTCCTATCCCAGCCTTTCTGTAGCCTCCTTCATGTATTGATAAACTGCTACACTGTCTCCCCTGAACCTTCTTGTCACCAGGCAGAACAACTCCAACTCCTTGAACCTGTCTTGATAAGGGAGGTGTTCCAGCCTTCTTGTCATCTTCTTGGCATCTCCAGTAATCCTTAATCCTGCCATTACATATCCTTTGCCATCTTTGAAAACCAACAGCGATGACACATTACAAGTCTAAGAATACTAATTTAAAATTAGGGATTTATGCTTGAGAGCTCAGAAGTATTAACCTTTCCCTCCTCTTCCCTTTCAGCCCAGAAGAGATCTACATTTTATGTGTCTTTGCTTCCCCTCACACCCCACACGTGACTGATAGGTTCACTGAAATAGGTTTTCTCTCCTTCTTTTTCCTTTAGCTTTATAGAGTCCTGCCAGGTTCTCTTTTTTGTGTGTGTTAGTTCAAGCTATAACTCTTGTGGTCTGAGTTTATCTTGGCCATAAAATGCAACAGTAATTTATATGCACCCTCACTCAGAACTCCTCTGAGGCACTGACGGCTGTCTAGCCAGCAATTTAAAGAAAGAGCTGTAATGAACATGAGTGTGCAGGGGATGAGAGGAAGGTGCAGGCAGCATACAGCCACATTCCAGTTTCCTTAGCTGGTGGCAGTTATGTTTAAATGGCTTTACAGCAAGCTGTCAGCACAGTAGATTCTTTGAACAGACACTGCACACCTCCTCCTGTGGATTTCTCATTCCTCTCTTTCATTCCTTGATAAAGAATAGATTTTTAAAATGAGAGAAAGCATCTGTTATGTGATACAGAATGTGAGTTATGAGTGTGAAACCTTGCTCCCTCCTGCCTTTTCTCCCTTTATCAAGAGTAAGTTCTTTCAGCAGGCAGACAAAGCCTGATCACGATCTTGATGTATTTGACACAGGCTTTGATTTTAGCTTGTCTGAGCTTCAGTTTTTGATGTAATAGAGTTGAGTGTTTTATTTCTTCTGAGTTTTAATTCTTCCATATCTGTGCAGTGTGCTTATTTAAACTTTACCATCACCTTAGTGTTAAAAAAAAGGGTAGAGAAAAAAAAAGGTATTTTGCCTGCAAGTAATTTTTGTCTAGGATGTTTTTTTCTGTGGTTGTCTATGAAATATTGTTATAAGTATATGCAAAGAAAAAAATTACGTTTCACATAGTCCCTGTGTGTTGCAGAAATTCTTAAAAGCCTCAGTACTTTCCCTGAAGTCCATTAAAAAATAGTAGGTTAGCCTCAGATCTCAGTGAGGCCAGAATGAATCCAGAAAAAAATTCCCACTAAGATCAGTAGAATTCATTTAGCATTACATTGATGCAACAGATGAAAATCTGGCTCAATGAAACCTTTCCACCAAAATACTATATGCCAAAATACTTCCTTTTCCTATAAGCTTTCTACAAAATTAAATCATCCAATTTTTAACCACAAGTTTGGGGCTCTTCATTACACAAGCAGAAAAATATGGCTTTGATTCTTATGATATTCTTACATAGGCTGAGAGTTAAGGTCTGATAAAATCTACTTTCAGTGCAGAAATCCAGTTTTCCCTCAATCAACTCGCACCAATACTGCATGATTTCATACTAGCCTTGAGAGTTTCCCTATGCATTACAGCAGGACAAAAATGAAAACTTAAAAAATAAGAGACCCAGGAGATCCTGGAGACATCTTTATCATGGCAGAACACAGGGTATAGGTCAATCCTTTCTTATGTGCTATTTTTAATCATAGGTCCCACGTACAAGATGCCTTGAAAAGGGAAACTTCTCCTCAGTCACCATACTTAACATGCCCAAACACATGATGTATAATGTATTTTGGAGTATCTGCACGCACAATAAGTTGTAACTAATCTGGGCTGATCTAATCTTCATTAATCAGAGGAATTATATGCAGATATCCCCACAGATCCATATTTGTTTGAAGCAAAATTTAGAGGTTTCCATCTGTAAGGTATTGAGTCCTGTGCTGTTTATTTTAATAAATCCTGGCTAAGTAGTTAAATGTAATAAAACCCTCCCTCAAGGTGCAATTTTCACTGGGATTTAATAAAAATAATCCTACAAATGCACATTCTCTTCTTTTGTGGAACTCATGAACAGGCTTGTTTTATCACAAAACAAAGTGTCCTAGAGGGCTCAGAAATATAGGAAGTAACGAAATTAAATTCAATGTGAAAAGGGCAAGTTAATATGTCAGAGGGAAAATAAAATTGTAACAGGCATTGAGCAGGAGGGAGGCACTTACAAAACAGAGAGGGTAAAAGAGGAAATATTCAAAATTAGCAGAGAATTTGAAAAGCGGTAGCAAAAACAATGCATTTTATGAAACCATATGAAAAAAGCCGTCATTTCTCACATTCAAGAAGTGATGTTCCTCTGTATAGCAGTGATGAGACTGAATTCAAACATCATCATTTATTTCAGGTAAGACAGAAATTTAACATGTCAGAGAAAGTTCAGAGAACTTCCATAAATAAAGGATTGAGCAGCATGATTAAAAAGCACAGTTCCTGAGCTATCTTCTATAGAGATCAATTTCAGTACTTCCATGGTCTTAAAATGCATCAAAATCAGCTAAATACCAATTAATGGCTGCTAAGATTAACTACAGGATTCAGGTTCCAGGGAGACATCAGAATTATGCAAGTCAAGTACTGACTATGAGTAATACTCCAAGCCCTTCCTCTTCATCATACATGGAAGGAAACAAGTTCAGATTTACATGAGACTACATGGTGGTCTGCAGCATGGAGCTGCTTGGGGTTCTCAGTCCAACAAAGTATAACTGTGAATCAGAAGGTGGAAGAAAGGCAGACTGAAGAAACATCCCTGCTCTGAAATCTAGACTCCCTGAAGACTTAGAAGAAACGATCACCATCTGTAAGATTATTTAAAACAGAAGAGTATAACACTCTATGTAAGAAATAATTTAGCAATATTTTAGATATTTCAGATGATGGTTCTCTCTCTGTACATGTCTCATACTATACTTGTGGCTTCTATTGTGTCCTGGTTCTGCAGGCATAGGTTCTGCAAATGCATATATCCCATTACCACCTAAGTAATTACCACCTATAGACAGGGGGAGGAGGCAGAAAGGGGAGGGTGGGCTTGGTGCAGTGCCTGGAGCATGGCCACATGCATGCATGCATCAGGAGGGATCAAGGCTATGTGTGGTACTGTATAATTTCTGTACATTCCTTCACTCCTATTGCTGTTGTTGTTTTCTTGTTGCTGTTGTTGTCCTGTTAAAATTGGTTTCTGTTGCCTTTGTCTCAACCTACAAGTGTTGTTTTGTTTTCTTTCCCCCTCACAAAGGGGCAGCTGGAGCAAGAGACATGTGGTTCTTTCTTCTCACTGGAGTCAAACCACAACATATTGCTATCTAAGGGATTTGCATGGCACAAGTAGTAGCCTTGTAGCTCTGTTTTGTCTTTGTCTGTCAGTCTGCCTTGGACTTCCAAGGACCAAGTTCCTCTGCATTTTTCCGCAGTAAAACCACTGGGCTAAAGCCCTCACAATCCTTCTGTCCATGGGCTTATCAATTCCAGTAAGCCACCAGTGTCTTCTTCCCAGACTGGTATCGATGAGAGAAATTAACCAATATCCTTCTTCACAGTCAACTAATAGGTGTGCCTTATTCTCCAGTATGACATGGTAGAGATTTCATATCAAAGAATGACAGATCATATTTGTTACTCAAAATTTAGGAGCATGTGCAATCCTAAAGTAGTCTGGATTTGAACAAATTGCTATAAAGTATTACATACTCAGTGGTTAATTTATATATTTGCACTTCATCTAAAACCACTTCAGGTTGCTGCTTGATTTATGGAAAGATGCTTGTGTAAAAATCATTAAAAATATCTTTCCTCCCATCTTTCCCTCAGTTAGGGGTTTATTTACTTTACACAGAGTAACAAATGATAGGTCATATCACTTAGTAGTGTAGTGGGCAAAAGGAGAAGCCATGAGATTAAAGGACTGCTTGCTGAATGGATACAGTAGCTTTATTAACATTTCCTCCCTCTTTTCTAAAAATTGAATAAGAAAATTTGGGATTGATCTTAAGAAAAAAAAAATTACTTTTGTCTTCAGATTAATTTTCCTTTTTTTCTCACTGTTTCTGCCCTCAGACCCTGGTGACAAATTAAACTTTGCAACTTTTTGGGTTTCCTTAGGCCTTTTGGATTCAGTGCCAAAGAAATATTAATAAAATTGCGGGGGACACTTCTGACTACTTTGGATGGATTCAGAAGTTCTCCCATCCTCACAGATTTTTCTTGTCTATGTTAAAACAAAGATATAATATAAACAATAACTTGAAATGCAAACAGCTTGTTATCCAAATATCTAATACTATTCCAGGAAAATAACACATTATGTTTGTTCCCCCATTTTGCATGTTTTATTCTTTTTAATCAGGAAAGACTATATAAAATCAGCATTAATTCAACCTTCACTGAGATGACTGGAAAAAACTGAACAAGACGATGGCAATTCTGGTAACGGTGATTTTTTATTCATGTTCTTGGCAAATACAAGGTGTAAATCACAGTCTTCTTTGTAAATATTTATTTAATATTTTGAAGATTTTGTATTGAGTCAAATATGAATGTCTATCTTTTAGATACTAATGATGCATTGTCAGAGTTTTGCATATCTACATTTTAATTTTAATTTTAATCTTTTTTTTGTTAGGAAATTCAAGGTAAAAACACAGCAAAAGTTCTTTTTTATCTTTTCTTGATCATCAATCTGAATAGAAGGTCTCTGGTTTTGATTTTTTAATGGGAATTGATTTATAGAAAATATGGCAGTCAGCAGATAAAGTAATGACACATAGAGGCTTTGAAAGAAAGCCCCTTCCATGCCCTACAAGTGAATGGTCAAAATGAGTAATCACAGAATGACAGAATCACA
>VZTY01012202.1:0-11227 GCA_013400935.1 Turnix velox | reverse complement strand
AAAAAAAAAAAACAAACCACCACGATTCTCTCAGACTCTAGTTCTAGTCTCTGAAAATGTGAATTTTTAAACATCCAGGAATTGTTATGGACATCTATTCATAGGTGAGAGAGAGAAATGAGCAATAAATTGACTTGTTCAGGGAAAATTCACACGTGACATGGCAGGTTCTCATGTCTTCACTGCAGTTACACAAAAAAACTTCTGTTGATGGCTTATGATGTCAGCTGGGGACTGAGCTCTTAGAGAACTATGTAGGGGAGAGGGTCCTGGGGGTTCTGGTAGAGAGTAAAATGACCATGAACCAACAATGTGCCCTTAGAACCAAGAAGGCACATGGCATCCTGAGGTGCATAGTCAGTAGGACAAGAGAAGTTCCTCCCATCTGCTCTGGTGATAACACAGATGGAACATGGTGTCCTGTTCTTGTCCCCTCAGTTCAGGAAGGAAAGGGAACTGCTGGAGAGGATGCAGAACAAAGAAACAAAGCTGAAGAAGGGATTGGAGCATCTCCTTTGAGGAAAGATTGAGGGAGATGGGTGACTTCAGCTTGGAAAAGAGAAAACTGAGAGAAGACCTCATGAATAATATGTAAAAGGTGAATGTCAGGAGGATGGAGCCAAGATCTTCTCAGTGACCTTCAATGATAAGACAAGGGGCAAGATGGAACACAGGAGGTTCAACAGAAATAGGAGAAACAACTACGTGAGGGTGAGAGAAACAACTTGGCTTAGCGGGTGAGGTCTGTCCTTCTCTGGAGACATTCAAACCCCACCTGGATGCTTCCCTGTGGGACCAGATCTGGGTGTTCCTGCTCCAGCAGGGGGATGGGACTAGATGATCTCTTGAAGCCCCTTACAATCCATAATATTCTGTGATACTGTGACTCAATCCCATCATTTTATATAACTGGGACAAGCAGAAAGATACCAGTATTTTCATCACAGTTTTCAATTTATGCCAATTGGAAGAGATTTAGGCTGGAGGTAAGAAAGAAGTTCCTTAGTGTGAGGGTGGTGAGACACTGGAAGAGGTTGCCCAGAGAGGTTGTGGATGTCCCCTCAATCCCTGGAGGTGTTTAAGGCCAGGCTGGATGAGGCATTGAGCAGCCTGGTGTAGTGGGAGGTGTCCCTGCCCATTGCAAGTGGGTTGGAACTAGATAATCTTTAAGGTTCCTTCCAACCCAAGTCATTCTATGATAAAGAGATTTATGAGTATAGAAATAGAGGGAAAGTATATAAATGAGTATATAACAGACAATTAACAGTAATATAAATTAAAAAAAAATATACTACATATCCAAAGCAAACCATTCTATGATTCCATCCATGATTCATTCTGTGATCTTTTTCCCATTTTAGGCACTGCTACAGAGTTCTCTTTGTAAAATTTTTTTCCTATCTATCTGAACAAGCATTCATTTACACTAAGAAAGCTCTCTATTTATTTCTTTATGAACATAGTGGCGCTTTCATCTCTATTTTAAATTGTCCTATCTTTAGTGGTTTTCTTGCAGTGTTACCTTTTAATTTTTGAGATCCTATAGTTATCTTTAATTTCCAATATTCCCCTTTCCATGCATGCTGTGCAGAAGGCACATCAGGAGTGACAATCTGAACTAAAAAGCACTAAAAAGAAATACAAAAGATGCTTTTGTGAGGCACTACAAGCACAAAGAATCGGGGAAAGCAATAAAGATACTGTATCTAAATATTTTTTTGCATCTGTTTCCTTATGAAAGTCACTTAATGGTAGGTTTGTGTAAAAGTTTTCTATAATTTCTTTTATTTCTCAGTCAGTTAAAAGCCCAAGTAACCAGCTCATGGTGCATATTATCCTGTGACTCTCTACAGGGAGATAATAAAGGTGCCATTTTTCCTCCTGCTTCACACTCAGAAAAGTGAACCAAACACAATCAAGGTCACCAAGGAAACTCCCTCCAAGATTACCATTCACTCTAGCACAGTGGAATAGTACATATATTAAGATGCAGTTTTGAAAGGCAGTCTCTTTCATAAAAGAAATTATACATATGAAAAAATATATGAGAAACTAAAAATATATGAAAAACTCATGAGAAAAGGACTCTGAAGATCCTTGGAGAATTTCAAATGCCACCTGGACATGGTCCTGAGTAGCCTATTCTCTGCTTGAGCAGCAGAGTTGGACCAGATGACCTCTGGAGTCTCTTCCAACATCATCCAGCCCATTATTCAACAGTATTATTGGGCTCAAGAGTCTGTGGGACAGAATATGATACCTGCTTGCAATTTAATGTCTTGTGCCTGAGAGAAAGCAGCAGAGAATTTTGAAAAGATATATTCTTGCTCAGAATAAAGCAGTCAAGAATTGCCTCTACACAGCAGCAGCACTCTTCTGTCTGGATTTCTCTGATTATTTTTTTTTTCATGAAGGAATTAATATCTAAAGTAGTTAAATAACTCATAAAGAAGAAATACTCTTCTAGGATTCTTTCACTGCTAATAGGAGAATAAAACGTGAACCTCTCGTGCACATAAGAGCCATCTGTCTGTAAGATGTTAAAAATTTAACAGAACCTTCAAAATGGAACAGATCAGCATCATTAATGAGGCAGAGATGTATAAAACAACTAAGGATGAGTAAGAAAAAGATGGGATTCTGGTTCTATCACTAGTTACTTGAGATAAAATTAGAATAGGTGAGAAAATGAGAAGAGTCTATTCATGATTGTGGAGATATCAGTATGCACTAAGAATTATCATATTTAATATTTATCAATAGTTTATCAGAGGATAAACTAGGATAAATGGAAATGGTTTAGATGAGAAATTAGGAAGAAGAGACATTCAATGTCAGGCTTTCTGAGGATCTGAGTGCTCTGATCTAGAGCAGGATGCTCACTGCAGGGACTTGGACTAGTGTCCCTTCCAAACTTGTGATTCTCTAAAGCTGAGGATTCATTTATGAAATTATTTCCCTACTGTATCTTCTTTTCTCTGCCATTTCGTAGAAGAGAGTGCCTATCAGAAATCTAGACAAGTGAGAGATTAATTAGTTCTAATACTGGAATTATCCAGATATACCCAGAATTTGAGAGGAATCTGAATCAAAGGTTTTAAAAACACTGTCTGCTCTAGAGCTAGCAGGCTGCAGAAAGGTATCACTAACACACCACTTCTTCAGGAAAAGCAAGAGTTTAGAGAAAGAAGGAAAGTTTTTTTTGGTTGACAGCACTTTTAAATCCAATAGGCATAGATATTGCTTCTGTGACAACAGCAAGATGTAGAAGTGAATAGAATAATGAGAGAAATATCTCTTCCAATAAAAATTAGCTCTTTGTCAGAAGTGACTCTAATCAATAAAACCTGGGACCTGTAGCACAGTGCATTGATGGAATCACAAGGAAGACATTCACAGTAACTGCTTTTAACCCCATTTGAAGAAGTAAAGCTGGACTTGATGGAACTTTTTACTTGCTTAACGTGGTAGATAAACATTCCCAATTTAAAGTATGAAGGTTTGAAATGAATTAGCTGAGTGCAAATAAATTCAAATCATCAATGACATTCTGGTAATTCTACTTCATTAACAAAAGTGCCTGAAGAGGAATGTTTAATATGGATATATAGTCCCTGTTTTCCACTGGAGTCTTTCTTTTTGGTAATACATTAACTGACCATTCTTAGAAAGACTAGCAGAAGTAGTAGGAAAGAAGTCTTCTAAAATTACTGCCTTTTAATGGAAATTAACTATGGAAATCATAGATCCAAAAAAGATCTTTTTCTTTTTTATCATAGAATAGTTTGGGTTGTAAGGGGATTTAAAGATCATCTAGTTCCTGCCCTCCTGCCATGGGTAGGGACAACTTCCACTACACCAGGTTGCTCAATACCTCATCCATACCTGGCATTAAACATCTCCAGGGATTAAGGGAGCATCCAAAACTCTATGGGCAACCACTACCCGTGCCTTACTGCTATCACAGTAAAGGATTTCTTTCTTATATGCAACCTAAACATCCTAAGACCAAGCTACACCCAAAAATACCAAGATCCACATCAGGTCAAGGTATATTTTGGAGCAAATCCATTTAGAAAGAAAGAAAGCACTGCAGGAACATAACCAAATGAACAATCTTTCCAGCAGAGAGAGTTTATTTCCAATTGTAACCTAGGCCAGTTATTGCAGTTTGGCCTTTGCTGATCAGAGGTGACTTCATTTAAATAAAGGTGGCAAAAAATGGAAGAAAGCAATTGGAGAATAGCAGAAGAAATTAGGTATATCATAGAATCATAGAATAGTTTGGGTTGGAAGGGACATCAAAGATCATCAAGTTCCAACCCCCCTGCCATAGGCAGGGACACCTCCCACTACATCAGGCTGCTCAGTGCCTTGTCCAGCCTGGTCTTGAACACCTCCAGAGAGGGGGCATCCACAACCTCTCTGGGCAACCTCTTCCAGTGTTTCACCACCCTCACTGTAAAGAATTTCTTTCTTATGTCAAGTCTAAATCTACCCCCTTCCAATTTACAGTTCAGTTGGATAACAGGCTCTTCTGCCTGTCCATTTTGGTGCCTATATGTTTTCCATTTGTGAATCCAATCAACTTTACAGAACCTCTCAGTGAAAATTATTAAAAGAAATTAAAAAAAAAATCAGAACAACTCAAGATATATTTATTTTTCTGTATGGTTGTGAGTCCAGTGCTTAAATCCAACCTCTAAGACATTAGACTACAATTTCCCATGGAGAGTGACTGTCTCCCCTACTCTAACCCTACCAGCCTGCCTTTTTCTGTTATTTTTAATTCTTTTTTTTTAATTTTTAGATAGATCTATTGCTGCTGGCCAGCCTTATGCTTAGAAGAACAGCTGCACAGACCAAATGTGTGTTATGTTGCATTTTCAACCACTAAAAAAATCAAGAAGGTATCATAGAGCATAGATGCAGGTCACAAATGCTTTCACCTGGATTATAAAGAAATTTCTAGAGAAGAACAACTGTTTTATGTTCATCAGACAGAAAAGTAGCAAAGCAGAGATATAATATTGATACTCAAACACTCAACATGTTCCTAATTGCAGGCCATTTGAGAGGGGAGGTAGCAAAGATTCTTCCATAGAACAGAGAATATTTCTGTGTGAAATTCAAGGACTCTTTTGGAAAATGCCACCTTCAGGAAGCATCATTATTCACCCTCAGATTTTTATATTTTTTCCTTTAATATGAGCCATTCTGAAAACTATAGAGGGCTTGAATTTGCAACCCTGAGTCATGCCTTTGTCTTCACTCAAGCAATTAAGTTCTCTGTCTGCCTCCATCACACAGTTCTACCAACAGTTAATATTCAGCAAGGAAGCTCAGATGCTGGAGGAGAAAAAAAAATACAAATCCAGGAGCATCTTTACTTTGTTACAGCTGTTTAAAAAGCAAGAGAATTACAGACAGATATTAAGAGATCTTCCTTAGCTATATTACTGTGCAGCAGCCAGTGTAGAAGCAGAGAGAGATGCTCCAAACAGCTCAGCAGGAAAAAAACCCCTTGATATCGATATTCTGCTCCATCTACATCAGCTCCATCCCCTATAAATACATCCATCCTGGTGTCTCTGAAATGCACTAAGTCTCCTGGGGCAGGATAAGCCACAAAGATTGGTCTGTGCACAAACTGACATGGGAACATGTTTCTTTCTGAGATGAAACAAGGGGTTGAATTTCCTCAAGATTTCTTTTCCAGCTCTATCAGTTTGTCTTACTCCACAAAATGATGTATCTAAGCTCATAGATGCTCTGTCTGTGATGAAATACTCAAGCCAACCTACACAGAGGTAATTCCAGCTATTAGATCATGAACTTATCTGGAAAATATAGTTTTTTAGTAATTATTATGTGTGCTCTGAGATACCCTCTGAAATTTAAGCAACTCAATGAACCTTTTCAGAGCTTTTACATAATTTTCAATTATGTTTTTTGTGGAATTTAAGTCTCTGGTGAGGCTGGAGGGCTTTGTTTAAGGAGTGTGCCCAAAATTTTCTGCAAAGGACAATCTTACGTGCTTGCAAGTGCAGCTGTCAAGACATATGTAAGGGACAGGAAACATGTTTTTACTGTCATAGCTCCACAAAAAAAGGAACTGATATATATATATATATATATATAAATATATACATGTAAATCAGTCAATGAATTTCTCATTCCAGAATTATCTGCATATTTTAAAAGGAAAGTTCACCCTGTGTTCTTTCACTGACAAATCCACATTCTGCTGCATAGAGTAAGAAACCAGGAGTCAGCAATCTCTGCTGCCATCTCCTGCTCTTACTTTTTATGCAGCCAGTGAACAAGATACAATAATCCTAGAATCCTACCGAAAAACCCAGAGTGATGAATGAAAGGCTATAAATACAAAAGCGAATCTGTCTCACACGATCCCAGAAACTGGGGAAGAAAATGGCTCTTTGAATTTCTCTGCATCACTTTCAAAGTACAGAATTATCCATTACAGTGTATTAACTCATCTAATGGAGGTTGTGATATCTCTCATGACAAGCTTTATATTCTTCAAAAAAAGCTTCTTTCTCCTATTACTCCCTCAGAGACAGAGATTGCTGCCAGTTGTCTCAGGGAAGAGGTGCACTCTGCCACTAACACCATCTTATTTTAATGGGGTTCTAATCCACTTCATCCAGGTTCTTGAAACCACATAGATCTCAGGCACACTCATAATTTGCCCTCACTTTGTTGTCACAATATTTCCCCCCTTCATTAGCCATTTCCTCACAAATAGTCATTATCCCTCCATCTTCTCAATGTTTGGTCACAGGTCAGAGACATCATCAGAATGATCTTGACCGTGGGATGAAGTTTGTTTGCTTCCAACTGTTCTAACCTTCTGGATCTGGTTTAATTAAACTACATCTCAAGTTTCCTTACCATCAGATCACCTCTTTCAAACCTCACTCTCATTTTTTTGGCTCAAATATCAGCTCAGTGCTCTGTTGAAATTATTAAGCTCCACAAAAATGGTATTAATAATGTTTTTCACAATTGAAATTCAGTCTTTTTCAAAAGTTGGCTGAAGCTACTGTTCCACTACAGGTTAAATGAATAGATATTTGAATTGTGTGCTCAAGCTTCTTAGCCCCTTACTCTTTGGCACTGCTTTTCAAGAAATTATATCCTATATTTATGATCAGCAGCAGCTGGCTGTGCTCACCCAGAACATTTCTGCTGGCATCTAACTGATTTTTCTTCTTCACATTAAATCCCATTTGTTTGCCATTCCTCTCAGTCATCTTTTTGCAGTATATCTTCTGCAATGAAACCATCAACATAACACAGAATGTCAGGGATAGGAAGGGACCTCAAGAGATCATGTAGTTCCATTCCCCTACCAGAACAGGAACACCCAGATGAGGCCACATAGGAAGGTGTCAAGGTGGGGTTTGAATGTCTTCAGAGGAGACTCCACAGCCTCTCTAGGCAGCCTAACAACAATTCTCCTATTTCTATGGAATCTCCTGTGTTCCACCTTGCATCCTTTGCCCCTTGTCCTATCAGTGATCACTTGGTTCCATCCTCCTGACACTCACCCTATACAAATTTATAGACATTAATGAGGTGACTCCTCAGTCTCCTCTTCTCCAATCTAAAGAGACCCAGCTCCCTCAGTAGGGAGATGCTCCAATCCCTTCATCATCTCTGTGTCTCTGTGCTGGACTCTCTCCAACAGTTCTTCAGCTGAAGACCCCACAACTGGAAACAACATTCCAGCTGTGGTCTCTCCAGGGCATAGTAGGGGGGGAATGAGATAGTTTTCCAAAAACTTTACAACTTTTCTACCAAAACCCAGTTAGAATGAAACATCACCTTGCAATAATCCACTGTCAGAGTATTAGATAAATACCTCTGTCTTCCAATCAGTATTATTAAGGAATAAAATTATGTTCTTGTTTTTTATTGCAGATAACATATCAATACAAACTTTTTTTAAAATGTGAGGAAAAAAACCTGGTTACTGCATTCTTCTTCAGTAAGTACAAGAAATAGAAGAAAAATACATGTGAATAAAGAAACAATCTGGAATCTGACACTATCTTTGCTAAGTTAGCCTATATACCCAAGAGCTATCTGTAGAATTTTAGTCTTGATCTTCCTCTGTATGTAGCTGAAATTCCTTAAAATTAACATTAACATCATCTTCTCTTTGAGGTATACAAATTCAAATCTTTCAGTTTTTCATTTTTCTCCTTCATCAAGCACCCAAAACTTATGGATTCCATAGTATAAGTCAAGTATCCTCAAAGTATTGCATGAAGAAACACAAGTCACAGGGTTTCTTGTTTTAATTAGAATCATAGAATAGTTTGGGTTGGAAAGGACCTTAAAGATCATCGAGTTCCTATCCCCCTGTCATAGACAGGGACACCTCCCACTACATCAGGCTGCTCAGTGCCTTGTCCCGCCTGGTCTTAAACACCTCCAGAGAGGGGGCATCCACAACCTCCCTGGGTAACCTGTTCCAGTGCTTCACCACCCTCACTGTAAAGAATTTCTTTCTTATGTCTAAATCTACCCCTTCCAATTTACACCCATAATTTCTGGTTCTCCCATCAGGTATCTTATCAAAAAGTCCTACCCCTACCTTTCTGTAGTACCCCCTCAGGTATTGATAAATTACTATGATGTACAGAAGTAGTACAAAACCTTTCAGTGTCTCCTGGTGACATTAGGGTTCGTGCATTTGCTCTAAATGACAGTTTGGAGGGATGACTGAACATTAATCTGCAGTATGTTTTGTGGACTGTGTTTACATTCATTCTGTGATGAGTCCCTGGCAATTGTGTACTAATAATGCCAGTTGTTTATATACAACTTCAAAGTAAATAAGAGGCAGCTTCATTACCACAGGACTCTCGAGACTGATTTCATAATGAAAAGAAATTTCCTTTATTTAATGTGGAGGGGTTGCAGATACCTTCAGAAAGGCTGGGGTAGGACTTACTCTTAGGGTCAAGGATGGCAGGACTAGGAGGAATGGATTGGAAGAGGTGAGATTTAGGCAGGAAAGAGATTATTTACTGTGAGGGTGGTGAGACACTGGAAGAGGTTGCCCAGAGAGGTTGTGGATGTCCCCTCAATCCCTGGAGGTGTTTAAGGCCAGGCTGGATGAGGCACTGAGCAACCTGGTGTAGTGGGAGGTGTCCCTGCCCATAGCAGGGAGGTTGGAACTAGATGATCTTTAAGGTCCCTTCCAACACAAACCATTTTATGATTCTAAGAAACCCTGAGGCTTTGAAGAGCCTAAAAAAGGTAGCGAGGAGCTGACACACCATGGGAAACCTTATGATGTTGATCTTGTTGCCACTGTTGAGATTTTAGCCTTTTTTCACCCCTTCTTTAAGGTCCCTTCCAACCCAATCCATTCTATGATGCAGCCTAAACTATAACAGAGTTGATACTGAATGAATCACATTTTACTGCATCATGGTGCATAGCCCCATGTTTGCTAGAGATGGAGCTGCTAGAGTGTAGGGGAGAGGGTCCTGGGGTTTCTGGTGGACAGTAGGATGACCAAGAGCCAAAAATGTTCTCGAGTGGCCAAGAAGGCAAATGGCATCTGAGGTTCTATTAAAAGAGGTTTAGTCAGGAGGTGGAGAGAAGTTCTTCTCCCCCCTGTTCTGCCGTGATGACAAGGGGACTGGTGATGACACCAAGCTGTGTGGTGCAGTTGATTCACCTGAAGGAAGGGATGGCATCCAGAGGGACCTTGACAGGCTTGAGAGGTGGGCCCAAGCCAACCTCATCAAGTTCAACAAGTCCAAGTGCAAGGTCCTGCACCTGGGTGGAAGCAATCCCAAGCACAGACACAGGCTGGGTGGAGAGTGGCTTGAGTGCAGCTCTGAAGAGAAAGACTTGGGGGTGTCAGTTGATGACAAACTCAACATGAGCCAACAGTGTGCACTCGCAGCCAAGAAGGCCAACCAAATCCTGGGTTGCATCAAGAGGAGTGTGACCAGCAGGTCCAGAGAGGTGATTTTGCCCCTCTACTCGGCACTGGTGAGACCCCACCTGGAGTTACTGTGTCCAGTTCTGGAGCCCTCAACACAGGAAGGACATTGAGCTGTTGGAGAGGGTCCAGAGAAGGGCCACGAAGATGATCAAAGGGTTGGAGCAACTGCCCTATGAGGACAGGCTGAAGGAGNCCTGGAGAAGAGAAGGCTCAGGGGGGACCTCATAGTAACTTATCAGTACCTGAGGGGGTCCTACAGAAAGGCAGGGGAAGGACTTCTTAATATGATATCGGATGTGAGGACTAGAAACAACGGATGTAAATTGGAGAGGGCTAGATTTAGAATTGACATAAGAAAGAAATTCTTTACAGTGAGGGTGGTGAAACACTGGAACAGGTTGCCCAGAGAGGTTCTGGATGCCCCCTCTCTGGAGGTGTTCAAGACCAGGCTGGACAAGGCACTGAGCAGCCTGATGTAGTGGGAGGTGTCCCTGCCTATGGCAGGGGGGTTGGAACTCGATGATCTTTGAGGTCCCTTCCAACCCAAACTATTCTATGATTTATGATTCTGTGATTGGTTCTGAGGTCACTTTGGTGGTGAAATGTAGCCTTGCTTGGTGGGATAGCTATAATCATCTGGAGATAATTTTAAAAGCAGATTTTGTGGGTTATTCCTTTGGGTTAAGACATCCTGACCCAACTTGGAGGTAGAGGATTATTTCTTTCTAGGATTTCTTCTTTTCTTGTAAAGCTCTTGCCTTCAGGCCTCATCCTCCACCCCCAGCAGGGGAAAGGTAACAAAATAGGTATCTATATTTTGAAGCAAACTTATGAAGTGGTAGGAGTCCACTAGGCATATTGAAAGGGTTATTAAAATAATAACAGCACATTTGTTAATAATTAATCACTGGCATTAACACCAGGGACCAGCAGCCAAAGATGTGGAAGTTCTTTGCCAAGGTTTCACAGATCGAAATGGAAAAAGAGATAGGGGAGTATATAATCCATCATGGTGATATTGCCACCCTTGACAGCTATTTAATTGCTCACAGCACAGCAATTGCTCAGTAGCTGTCAATTTGGTGGAGAAAAGCAAAGACTATGCTGTATGGGCAAGAAAAAAAGTGTCAGGGAGGTAGCAGGCAAAGGAGTGATGGTGTCACTTCTATTTGGGCTTGGTGATGTTGAAGTGCTCCCACTTCTTAGTGTGGATCGTTCCAGAATCATAGAATA
>VZTY01012201.1:0-18057 GCA_013400935.1 Turnix velox | reverse complement strand
GGGGGGGAGGGGAACTGGGATGGGGGAGAGATGCACTCATTCCACATGCACACGGTCAGTAATTACGGGTGTCAGTTAATGAAGGCAGACGCAGAACGGCTGCTCTAATTAAAATATGAAAATGGTGCAAAGCAGGAGGAGAGTTTTGCCTGGAGCAGTGGGAGGTTGGGGGGGGAGGATGCTGGTCTGGTGGTGCCAGGATGGCTCCTGCCTCCAGGGACAACCCTGGTGTACAGAGACAGCAGGGAAAGGGAAAACCTGAGGTGAAGCAGTGGCTTTAGTGTCAGGCTCTAATTTTTTCTCAGGGCTTAGGTCCCGAAGTGCCCCAGCCTTGTTTGAGGTTCTCAGCATGGAAGAAGCTCAGGCTGGGTTGAGGTGACACTGGCCAAAAAGCAAGAGAAGTGGGTCAGGGGACCATTTTTTTGCTCTAGACCATCACTTCCAAGCAAGAAATATTTCCATTGAGCCAATCCTGGGGGTAGAAAATGCTCCCTCAAATAATTCTGGAGAAGAGAAGGCTCAAGGGAGACCTCAGAGTAGCTTCTCAATACCTGAAAGGGGCTACAGAAAGGTTGGGGTAGGACTTCTGAATAGGATATGTGATGGGAGGCTAGGAGTAATGGATGCAAATTGGAAGAGAAGAGATTAAGGCGAAAAAGAAAGAAAGAAAGAAAGAAAGAAAGAAAGAAAGAAAGAAAGAAAGAAAGAAAGAAAGAAAGAAAGAAAGAAAGAAAGAAAGAAAGAAAGAAAGAAAGAAAGAAAGAAAGANCCTGGTCTAGATGTTCTTGCTCTGGCAGAGGGATTGGACTAGATGATCTCTTGAGGTCCCTTCCAATCCCTGATATTCTGTGGATTTGCCATTAGACTGGAGCAGATTTTCCCACCCCAGATCCCAGATGATTGCATGCACTTGGCCAAGCCTTGCCATTAACACAGATAAATGCTACAGCAAGCAAGGGTCTCCTTCCCCATGCATGGACAAAGGGTTTTTCTGGAGGGAGGGAAAGATCTCAAACATCCCTGGTTGTCCCCTGACAGCATAATCATAGAATAGTTCAGGTTGGAAGGGACCTTAAAGATCATTGAATTCCAACCTCTTGTAAGAAAATCTTGTGGGCTCACAAAAAAACTTCATACAGGGCTGGCTAAAGTGGAAAAAAGAAAAAGGAAGGAGCATGAAAAGCCTAAAACTATGATTCCACTCAGGACAGAGCACTGAGAGCTTGTATGAAGTTATTAAAAAAATAAAATAAAGATTTGAGAACAGCTTGGCCTGGAACAATATTTCAGGCATGGCTAGCTGTTAAAAATAAGCTAATTCAGAAGAGGCACATTTAAATAAATATAATACAAAGACATAATGGCAGAGATAATAGTTTTGAATGGGGAAT
Source organism: Turnix velox (assembly GCA_013400935.1). NCBI lineage: Eukaryota > Metazoa > Chordata > Aves > Charadriiformes > Turnicidae > Turnix > Turnix velox. The sequence goes on along the minus strand of VZTY01012201.1, from coordinate 16,666 downwards.
TCTAATGACTTTGAGGGCATTTTACAGGGCAATTAATACGCATGAAAATGCTGCTCTATTCAAGTGATGGAAAGAAAGGAAAATAAAAATAAAATAAAGCAGGCAGGAAGAAAAAAGAAAAAAAAAAGGGAGATGGTTGTGACTGGTAAAAATAGGGTTTGATTTTCTTTTCAGTGGGATCTCTGCTTACAAACATAATAAAAGGAAAAATAAGCATGTCAGGTCCTATAATGTGGCTTGTAAAATCCCCAATGATTAGTTTGTAAAGAGGGGCAATTAGGCTCCTTTTGCATATGCATGTGACTTGTGTGGAAGTGGGGCTCTCTCTGCTCCCTTCTTCTCTCCCTCTTTATTGATGGTCTAAAAATACATCTCCCCCCCCACTGAATCTCCACCATCATCTTTTTGGATTTGCCATAGGGGAACTAACGTGTGTCTGGGTTTTTTTAGGGGGGGCATCACCTCCCCCAGGTCAGGATGAGGCCAGGACCTGATGTGAGGGTGTTTTGCAGGGGCTGAGCATCTGCTGGCAGATGGAGCTGCCAAGGAAAGGCTTTTTTTTTAAATTCTTTTTTCTAAAAATGCAAACTCCTTGCTAAAAGGCTTTAGGGGAACTCCCCTCTTCTTCTTCATCAATAATGTGGATTTTTACATCACTGCTGAGCACTTGGGCTCAGGTCCTTCTGCCCTGAAGGGGGTGACAGAAAGGCTGGGGTAGGAGTTTTTAATAGGGTGCAGGATGGGTGCAAATTGGAAGAGGAGAGATTCAGGCTGGAGGGAAGAAAGAAATTCTTTGCTGTGAGGGTGGTGAGACCCTGGAAGAGGTTGCCCAGAGAGGTTGTGATTGCTCCCCCCCCTCCATGGAGGTGTGTCCCTCCTTCTGTGATGGGGAGAGGGATAAGAGAGTCTGTTGTTTGTTTTATTGGCAGAGGGGTAGAAAGAGGGTGACAATCAGTGCTGCTCCCAAATTCATGTTTTCCCTGATTTTTTACCCCTGTTTTATCTGATGCTGCTCATTGCATGGGAGGAGGGAAGTGTGTCCCTACACTGCTGCTGAGTGGGCTCATCCCCTCCTGTCACTAAATTTGCCTCAGGGATGATGAGGGACAGTCTCCCAGCTTGTACATGGTTGGACCAGAGGTCTCATGGGGGTCCCTGATGTCTCCGTGGTCCATAAAACACCCCCTCTATCTCCCCTGCCCACCTGCACAGGGAGAAAGCTGCCCCTGCCCTTGAAATAAAGAGTCCATCCTGCTCTTCAGCCCTGTTTTGTTTTTTTTTTTTTAAATGTATAAATAAATATTACATATGCTAACAGATGGTTCATTAGCCAGTTGTTATGGCAATCAGCATTTCAGCCTATTAAAATCCTTTTTCCTAGCTTTAAAAATGTCAGTGGTAAGAACATTTCAATGCCCAAAGAACAAACAGAGCCACTATAGCGTGGCACTGAAACAAAAGGTGTTTTCTGCAGGTTCAGGGGGAAAGGATGAATAAAAATAAGAGTCATTTTGAAAAATCCTTTGTGCTGAAGAGCTGAGATGGTGCTGAGTCCTGGGTATTTACTAATGGTAGAGGTTTTGGAGTATCTTGTTACTCCAGTTACCCAACTGGGTGATGACATGGGAACCTGTGAGGCAGGAGCTGGTTTTGGGGGAGCAGCTTCCTTCTGAGGACAGGCTGAAAGGGTTGGGGTGTTCAGCCTGGAGAAGGGAAGGCTCAGGGGGGACCTCAGAGGAGCTTCTCAATACCTGAAGGGGGCTACAGAAAGGCTGGGGTAGGACTTTTGAGTAGGAACCAGGATGGCAGGACTAGGAGTGATGGATGCAAATTGGAAAAGGGGAGATTTAGGCTGGAGATAATAAAGAAATCCTTTGCTGTGAGGGTGGTGAGACACTGGAAGAGGTTGCCCAGAGAGGTTGTGGATGCTCCCTCAATCCCTGGAGGTGTTTAAGGCCAGGCTGGATGAGGCACTGAGCAACCTGGTGTAATGGGAGGTGTCCCTGCCCATGGCAGGGGGGTTGGAACTTGGTGATCTTGAAGGTCCCTTCCAACCCAAACTGCTGGAGAAGAGAAGGCTCAGGGGGGACCTTACAGTAACTTATCAGTACCTGAGGGGGTCCTACAGAAAGGCAGGGAAAGGACTTTTTAATATGATATCGGATGGGAGGACTAGAAACAATGGATGTAAATTGGAAGGGAGTAGATTTAGACTTGACATAAGAAAGAAATTCTTTACAGTGAGGGTGGTGAAGCACTGGAACAGGTTGCCCAGAGAGGTTGTGGATGCCCCCTCTCTGGAGGTGTTCAAGCCCAGGCTGGACAAGGCACTGAGCAGCCTGATGTAGTGGGAGGTGTCCCTGCCCATGGCAGGGGTGTTGGAACTCAATGATCTTTAAGGTCCCTTCCAACCCAAACCATTCTATGACTCTCCCATGGGATGAAATCACAGATATTGTTTCAGGAATGCTCTGGGTTCCTCCATGGACAGGGCTGAGTTTCTGCCCCACTCTGGGCTGGAATTCTTAAGCTTTTTGTCAATCCAGGCTGAAATGACCAATTCTGATATCCCTTGGAGATGCTTGTGCCTGGAGGGACCTCAGTGGCTGCAGAGAAGATGAGGACTGAGTGTGAGTTCTTGCCTTCCAGCCTGAACTTTTAATGAGCAGCTCAGAATGTCCAGGCTAAAGGTGGTTGTAATCCAAAGGAATTTATATTCCTCTTGACACCTAATGATAGTGGAGTTTGGGGCAATCACAGAGGGAGCAGTGGAAGAACTAAACTGGACTTTGAGCAAGAACTAAGTTGGACTTTACGTTATAAATCTTGGCACTTTTCTGGCTTACAAATGGTTTGAACAGCAAATAACATTCCTCAAGTGCTAATAAGTTCCTCTGAACCACCTTTTCTCTGCCTTGGTTGCTGCCAGAGCTCCATCTCTCCACCTTGGGGCTCTCAAAATAATTTCATGGGGCTGCAAAACCTTTCATTGCTCTGTTAGTTCCTCAGGCAGGATATTCCCTGGGCTGGCCTTGCAGAAAGCTGTTGGTTTGTGAGCTCACAAGGCTGATAAAGGTAAAAATTTCCAAACCTCTTGACCACAGAGGGCAAGATGAGGCCCCCCTCTGCCTGGTGGCAGGAGCTTCTTCTGCCTGTTGCAGAGTCTGGGTCTGATGAGTCACAGCCTTAATGGCTGTTGATTCTCGTTTTCTAATCCCTGCTGTCTTTTACAAGCATTTAGAGGAGCAAAAAATAGCTGCTGCAGACAATCAGAACAGATTATTTTAATGAGAGCTCAAAAATGAGAAACAAATGGCTCCAATTGAGCCTTTAAACATTTCCCTGTACCTCGGTGTGCTGTGCAGTGCTTGAATCAGCAGGTCTGGGAGAGCTGTCAGGAGTTTAGTTTCCAGCCCTCTGTTTTGTTGTTTTTTATTTGTATTTTTTTTCCCTCAGTAACTAAACCAGACATCCCAAGTGAAAGCCTCACTTTATCAGCTTTGTGTTTTCCTTTTAATTATCTTCTATCTGCTGGAGTGGGCAGTGCCCAGATCACATCTGTTCCTGACTCAGTCCAAACCTTAGAGGGGGGAACAATAAAGAGGCAATAAATAGAAATAAACCTTTCAAAACTCTTTCCTTCCTTTCTGAATCGTGTCCCCCTTTTTGATGTTTGCTTATTAAATAATTCTGATTTTTTTTTTCCTTTTTTACCCCATGTTCTTGCCCAGAGAGGTGGATGTCCCAATCCTGGAGGTGTTTAAGGTCAGGCTGGATGAGGCATTGAGCAACTTGGTGTAGTGGGAGGTGTTTCTGCCCATGGCAGGGGGGTTGGAACTAGATGATCTTGAAGGTCCCTTCCAACCCAAACCATTCTATCATTCTATGCTGTAAATAAAAATATGTTTTCCCTTGTTCTAATCAAGTTGAAGATTGAGTGAAAGCAACTGCAGACCCTTGTGTTGGCAGAAAAAGGTTATTTATTTGCTTCAAGGGGAAAAAAAACTGAGAATCCCCAGCAGATCCAGCTCCTGTCCTACCTTTATGTGTCCCAAAAGTGAATTCTGCTGTCAAGGCAAAAGGTTTAAAAATCATTCCAGCATCTCTTTGTGTTATCCAGAGACCTCCCTGTGACCAGTAAGTGTATTTTTTCCTTCCCTTTATGTTTTCCACCACTTCCAGTTTGTGATGGCAGTTCCAAAAGCCTGAAAACTCATTCTAGGTTGGCATAAAAATATCAAAAGTACTTGTTTAAACATTAGGAAAGTATTAGCTCAATTTTGTACTTCAATGCTACCAGGAGTGTTTTGGCCCATTGGGCATGAATTTAATTTACTTACAGGCTGCAGAGAGAGGAAAAATCAGGCTTAGGCTTAGGCTTAGTCTTAGCTGCTTCTCCCTGTCACAGCTCCAAGCAGCACCTTTCTGGGGGTTCAGGTTGAGTTTTAGGGCTGAAGCCGTGATCTCAGAGACACCCTGAGGTCTCCATCCACCCAGGGCTCACCATGTCACATTCCAACCTTTGGTAATAAAGCAACTAGGTCTAAATGTGTAAAATGAGATTGTCAGTTTTTAATACAATCATAGAATGGTTTGGGTTGGAAGGAACCTTCAAGATCATCTAGTTCCAAACCAATGCCATGGGCAGGGACACCTCCCACTACACCAGGTTGCTCAGTGCCTCATCCAGCCTGGCCTTAAACACCTCCAGGGATTGAGGGGGCATCCACAGCCTCTCTGGGCAACCTCTTCCACTGTCTCACCATCCTCACAGTAAACAATTTCTTTCTTCTCTCCACGCTAAATCTCCCCTCTTACAATTTTCATCCATTCCTCCTAGTCCTTCCATCCTGGACCCCATTAAAAAGTCCTACCCCAGCCTTTCCTTCAGGTACTGAGGAGCTACTGTGAGGTCCCCCCTGAATTTTCTCTTCTAGTGGATTACTGACAACTTTTCTGGGCAGTTATGAAGGTAGATAGAAAATTTTTAAAATATTTCTTGTTTGTTGGCTCATTTTTGGCTCAGAGACCTGTTGCCTCAACACTTTGTGTGCACAAGTGCTGTGAGACTCTGAAGGGGCCAGGACATCAACTACCTGCTTTCAAGGATACAGGAATGTCAGTAGTCCTTGTCACACATGGGGGAAAAAGTGCCTTTTAATGGTCAATAGTAATAACCAGTCTGTTTAAAGTTTCATGAGTAGAGATATATACAATCTATGGGCTATGAATTATGCACATCCCCCAAGTGGCTTGGAAGTGGGAATTATCCCAGTCCCCCTGTCCAGTTCCCCTTTGCTCATGGCCCCAGTTTCTCTCCAATGCTTGTTCTAGCTCACGTTGTACAAACAGGAGGAAACACAAGTGGTGGTCGTGGTAACAGCAGTATTTCTGCTGCTAAATCATGATACAGGGAGGAACTATATAGAATCATAGAATGGTTTTGGTTGGAAGGGACTTCAAGATAATCTAGTTCCAACCCCCCTGCCATAGGCAGAGACACCTCCCACCACACCAGGTTGCTCAGTGCCTCATCCAGCCTGGCCTTAAACACCTCCTGGGATTGAGGGGGCATCCACAGCCTCTCTGGGCAACCTCTTACACTGTCTCACCAACCTCACAGTCAAGAACTTCTTTCTTCTCTCCAGCCTAAATCTCCCTTCTTCCAATTTATATCCATTACTTGGTCATGAGGGAGCTGAGGCTGTTGAGGCTGGAGAAGAGAAGGATCCTCCATTGCACCAGGCTGCACAATGCTACATCCAGCCTGGCCTTAAACACCTCACAACCCTTCTGGGCAACCTCTTCCATTGTCTCAAAACCCTCACAGTAAAGATTCAGTTCATTTTCAACATTTTATGTTCTCTAAAAATCCTTCTCTTCCTTTTTCTCCCTTCATTGCTGTCCACAAAGCAAGGTGCCAGGCATAGATTTTTGAAGGGGTTTCCAACTCTGGCTGTGGACATCCAGCCATCTCTAATGAAAATGTGCTCTGAGGGGACTTGGAGCCCAGATTTGGAGTCTGCACTGAGGTTCAGATAAGCCTCAGCAGAGCTTCCAAAAAATTACAGATTCTTTTCTGTACCCTGCCCAAATATCAGGTCCTTTGAAGCTTGCCCAGGGCTGCTGGGCAGGAGATCAGCTGGGTTGAGATCAGAGCCACGGAGTGAGTTTGGATTCATGAACCAGGGTCGTGTGTGCTAATAAAAGCAAATAGGGAAAAAGGCAAACTCCAGTGCTCCCAGTGCTTCCCACCACCCACACATCTCTCTGCTGAAGATGCACCCTGTGGTGCTCCATAAAGAGCAGGATGCAGTTTGTAAAAGCATTTTGGTGCAGAAAGATCTTTTGGCCACTGGAGGAAAAGAATCCCAGTGGCAGTGAAAGAAAATAATTCTTTTTTAAAGCTGGAAGGAAGGTGTAAAGAGAAAATGTGTAGTAAATCCTGCCCAAGGGGGTGATTGAGGCACCATCCCTGAATGTATTGAAGAGCTGGGCACATGTAGAGCTTAGAGATGAGTTTTAGGGATGGTTCTTGTCAGAGTTGGGTTGATGGTTGGACTTTCCTGTGAGGGTGGTGAGACACTGGAAGAGATTGCCCAGAGAGGATTGTGGATGCCTCCTCAATCCCTGGAGGTGTTTAAGGCCAGGCTCGATGAGGCACTGAGCAACCTGGTGTAGTGGGAGGTGTCCCTGCCCATGGCAGGGGGTTGGAACTAGATGATCTTGAAGGTACCTGCCAACCCAAACCATTCTATGATTCTATGATCTGAAAGGTCCCTTCCAAATAGGGAGAGTCTATGATTCTAAACTAAAAAAGAATCCTGAGGCTTTGGGAATACTGGTCAGTGGTCACCTGGGAGTGAAACTGAGGAGATGATGGAGAATGAAGTGTGTGATACACTTTGAAAATTCTCCAGAGGACCTGAGAGCTCTGCTGTTTGAAGATGTCTGGAGGAAGGACCCCCCCTTTCTGGGAGAAAAGCAGGTGATGCTCCCAGAGGGACTGAGATGAGTGTGATGGGAAACACCATCTCTGCCACCCAGGCTGAGTGGATTCAGCTACCTTCTCCTCCTTGGTTACACAAGGTGTCAGCCTCCTGACAATGGAGATCAGAAAGAAGCTCTTGACTGTGAGGGTGAGATACTGGAAGAGGTTGCCTTAAGAGCCAAGAGAGGTTGTAGATGCCCAAAGAGGTTTTGAAGACCAGACTGGATGAGGCATTGAGCAATCTGGTGTAGTGGGAAGTGTCCCTCCCCATGGCAGGGGGGTTGGAACTAGATGATCTTGAAGGTCCCTTCTAACCCAAACCACTCTATGATTCCTCTTCCCTGCCCTCCTGTCTGCTGATCTCTGTGAATGGAGCCTGTGAGAAGCTGTGAAGGTGGAAAGTCCTTCCAGGGCATCACTTCTGTCTTTTCAAAAAGTAGGACACTTTTAACACAGGTACAGGCAATTCATAAAGAGAGCCCCCAAACTATCATTTTATCTCCGTGCCAAATCATAATCCTCTTCCAGTTCCCTGGGGTTCTGCTGAAGGTATTTGAATTTTTATTTTTTTTTTCCCTCTGTCCCTTTCTTTTAAAACCCATTTCATTATCAAATGGCATTAGGGGAGCTGATCTGTAATGAGGAAGCTGGCAGAAGTCCCAGAGCGATCAGAGGGGCTGAGATTCAGTGAGGTTAAGCTACTGCTCAGGAAAAAAAAATTAAAAAAAAAAGAAGTAAGCAATTAAAATTAATTAAAAATCATTAAACAAACCTTCCTGCTTGCTGTTTCACATGCTGCTGACGTGACTGCAGCCTGGGCGACCACGCCAGGATGGGGCTTGGAACTAGATGATCTTTAAGGTCCCTTCCAACCCAAACCATTCTATGATTCTGTGGGACAAGGGGATGGTTTCTTTGCTGGATGCAGGTGACTTTTTGTGGGTGGTGACACCCCTGTGTGGGCAGTTTGGCCAAAAAGCAAGTTGTCCTGGTGTTAGTTGAGTTTTTGTGGTCCTGGGACATGGGATGAAGCTTTTATGTCTGATGCTGGCATGGTTTTCCCTTGCTGACTGCAGGACATTGATATAGTCTTTGTGGATTTGGCTTTAGAGCTTTAAAAAGGGCAATTTGTCTTTTTTTTTCTCACCTTTACCTGCACTTAAGATCCCTGATGTGCAACAGCCTTGCTCTCACCCGGGATCTCCACACCCTCCAGTACTGTCAGTTGTATCACTAAAGTTAACACTGACCTATAGGGTTGTTCACTTAGAGGAGGGATTCTGTAATCACCTGGAAAATTCTATCTTTTACAAAGAGTACATCCAGTATATCCCAACCCTCCACAGTGACCCAAACTGGTTAAAACCCTCACAGCAACTGTGTGCACCACCAGGGTTTGTTTTCTGTGAGAGCCTCCAGCACATTATCTCCCCTGGAGCCCCACAGAAGCTGCAAAAACATTTGCATTTCTGAGGTCCTCGCTGAGCAGAAACAATAAAAACCCACAGAAGAGTTGTCACTTCTCTCCTGGAGCAGGAGGATGAAGCAAGTGGCTTCTGCTGTCATAATATTTGACAATTTGTGCACCAGGAGTGACCCAAAGTTTAAGCTGTCATGCATTGTTATCAAGGCTGGTGTGTTCTTCTCTTGCTGGAACCTCATCCTGCTGGAACCTGGGCAGATGATTCAGCCGAAATTAACAGGGAGTGACAGTTTTTGGCTGGGGAGATGCCTTTTCTCTGTTTCCATGGTGATCAAATTACCTCTTTCATTCTAGGTCAAGAGGTTAAAATCATCGATGAGGATGCTCTGTGCAGAGTGGGACTTTGCATGTCATCTGGCTGCACTGTCTCCTCCCAGCCCCAAGGAAGGACTGGAATTAAGGTACCCTGGAGAGTCTTAATTGCAGATCTACTGGTGGGAACACACAGGTCATCACCTCCCTCCAGATGGATGGGCAATAAATGGTCAAACCCCATGGTGAGGGATGCAGCTCATATGGGCTGTCCTCATCCAGTTGTTCCTGTAGACACTACAGGATGAGGTGCATGAGAAGAGCAGGACATCCCTACATGGGACATCAGACATTAGAATAGAGTCCAGGATGTCAGGACTAGGAGTAATGGATGCAAATCGGAAGAGGGAAGATTTAGGCTGGTGAGAAGAAAGAAGTTCTTTGCTGTGAGAGTGGTGAGACAGGTGCAGAGGAAGGTCATGAAGATAAAGAGAGGGCTGGAGCATCTCCCTTGTGAAGACAGGCTGAAGGAGTTGGGGTTGTTCAGCCTGGAGAAGGCTCAGGGAGGACCTCAGAGGAGCTTCTCAGTACCTGAAGGGGGCTACAGAAAGGCTGGGGTAGGACTTTTGAATAAGATATGGGGTGGCAGGACTAGGAGTAATGGATGCAAATTGGAGAAGGGAAGATTTAGGCTGGAGAGAAGAAAAATATTCTTCAGTGTGAGGGTGGTGAGACAGTGGAAGAGGTTGCCCAGAGAGGTTGTGGATGCCCCCTCAATCCCTGGAGGTGTTTAAGGCCAGGCTGGATGAGGCACTGAGCAAGCTGGTGTAGTGGGAGGTGTCCCTGCCCATGGCAGGGGGCTTGGAACTGGGTGATCTTGAAGGCCGCTTCCAACTCAAACCATTCTATGATTCTATCTTGTCCCAGACACATTCAAATACATGCTTCTGGGAGGAGGTGATATATTTCCACCAGCACTTTTATGGGTGGAAATTCATTCTCCTCTCAAAATGCTTTTCTTGTTTTCTAAACATTTGTTTCCCATGATGAATCCCCAGTTTTTCCCTGGGCAGGACCCTCTTCTGAAAAGTAACTTCAGGAATCTCCTTCTACCCTTGTATTTCTTGCTGAAATTGGTAAGGCTGGGACATAGCAGGCACCAAAAGAAAAGGAAAATAACTCAAATACTTCAACAATCCATCCCTCCTGCCATCACTAACAGACAAAAAACAAGGGAGGGAAAAAAAATCAGATAAAAGTAAGGTAATCTTCAGGGGTGACAGCAATGTCTGCTGCTGGTGGTCCCTGCTGGTGACACCCATGGTGATGGGAAGCCCATTTCCTCCCATCACTTCTGAGTTTTCCATTTGCTTTACACTGCTTGGGGATCACAGTGCAGCACATCACTCTCCATCCTTTGTTCTGCTCATTTATGTATTTTAGAGATGGCAGAGAATCATAGAATGGTTTATGTTGGAAGGGACCTTAAAGATCATCTAGTTCCAACCCCTCAGACATGAGCAGGGACATCCTGCACTAGATGAGGTTGCTCAGAGCCTCTACAAGCCTTGGATGTCTCCAGGGATGTGGCCTCCACCACCTCTCTGGGCAAAGAAAAGAAAAAGGCTTTGCTGTCTCCGACCACAAACAGGAGTTCTCCAGTGAAAGGTCACCAGGGAGCACTTAGGGACAAGGTATTTAGGTCCCTGTGGTCTCCCCAGGTGAGCAGAAAGGTGCTTTGCTGTTCCTCACCCACTGACTTGATGCAGTCTTACATCAAGCCCATTTGTTGTGTTTGCCAGGTCTCTCTCTCTTTCCCCTTCGAGCACCAGGAACATCAATAAAAAGCCTGGAAAAAAAAGTCAGTTGTAAATAACCTGAGTTTCTGCCTATTCTGATCGATAAAATATTGTTTATAGAAGCACTCGTGGCTCATAGAGCTCCACTTAAAGGTCTGTCAGTGTCTTTATAAACCCAGCTTTAACCTGGCTACTGGAACCCCCATCTGCCCCAACATGGTTTATAGACCATGGGTTGAGATGTAAATCAAATCAGAGTGCTTAGGTTTTGTAGCTCCTGCTTTTGTTGTTTCTTTAAAAACACAAGTGGCTGCTTATAGGGTTTTTTATTTTAACTTGCTAGGCTGTAGCTTAATAAAGGAGAGGTGCAGGGGGATGTATTTTTGCAGTTAGAATCATAGAATGGTTTGGGTTGGAAGGGACCTTCAAGATCATCTAGTTCCAACCCCCCTGCCATGAGCAGGGACACCTCCCACTACACCAGGTTGCTCAGTGCCTCATCCAGCCTGGCCTTAAACACCTCCAGGGATTGAGGGGGCATCCACAGCCTCTCTGGGCAACCTCTTCCTGTGTCTCACCACCCTCACAGGAAAGAAATTCTTTCTTCTCTCCAGCCTAAATCTCTCCTCTTCCAATTTGCATCCATTCCTCCTAGTCCTGCCATCCTGTACCCTATTCAAAAGTCCTCCCCCAGCCTTTCTGTAGGTCCCTTCAGGTATTGAGAAGCTCCTCTGAGGTCCCCCCTGAGCCTTCTCTTCTCCAGGATGAGCAACCCCAACTCCTTCCTGTCCTCATTAGGGAGGACAGCAGACTCTTTCTCTGGTTTATCTCCTTCTGGCTTTCTTCTCCAGCAATACCACCAGGACCAGTTCCTCTCAGGTTAGTTTTCCACCAAGACACCTTGTTACAGAAGGTCTGGGGATGCATCTCCAGGGCTGGCTCCATCTGTGGATGCTCCTTCCTGTGCACATTCCCCCCTGGTTAGTAACATCCACCTGAGCTGAGTATTTATGAATGACAGCAGGTTGCTCAAAGCCTCCTCCATCCTGGCCTTAAACACCTCCAGGGATTGAGGGGACATCCACAACCTCTCTGGGCAACCTCTTCCAGTGTTCCACCACCCTCACAGGAAAACACTTCTTTCTTATCTCCAGCCTAAGCTGTATCGATGTCTTCTCATATGGAGAGAAAAAGGAAAGGAGCAAACAAATAAGGGTTTTGATAGATTCTCACCATCTGCATTTAAAAGCAGAGTCCCACACAGGGAGCACAATGACTGCATTTCATAACTCTCACTACACAAAGCCAAACTGGGAGATGCTAAAGTAAATTATTTCCTCCTGCTGCCTCCTGATTTTTTTTCCCCAATTTCATCTCTCTTGCCTTTTTGTAGCACAGCAGACTAGCATTCATTCAGCACATGTAGCCAGCCAGACCAAATCCCATATTCCATTCTGAAAATATTAGCTCAGTCCTTACAGCAATATTTGATTTGTAGGAACACCGAAAGAATATAAATAATTTCTTCTTGTTTTCACAGGATTAGTTGCCAGATGCAAAGCTAGAAATAAGGGATAAAAGGTCTGTGCTTGCTGTTGGGCATAAAAATCCTTTAATGATTTATTAATGTCAGCAGTTTTGTTTTCCACACTGCCTGTTGTTCTCTGTGTGCCTGTTTATTTCTTTACACAGTCAAAGGTCAGGGTTTGAAAAACAGTCGGAAGGATGTTTAAAAGTGCCCAAGAAGCCATCAGTGAGCTTTGGCCTTCTCAGTTGTTTGAAGTGCTTTTGAGTTCTCCAGCCTATAAAGATGCTCTTCTCCCACCCACAGTCCCGGGGCTGAGGGTTAAGGGGTTGGTAGGGGAAGTGCTGAGTAGCTGCAAGCTTTGCAGGACAATGTCTCTGCAAAAAGGACCAGTTCTGAAGGCACCACTTAGTGGACTTGAGGCTGCAGCTTTTTCTTCTCCTGTAGTTGTCTCCTTTGAACTCAGATGAGAGCTCGTTAGATGTCATTTACCAGCTCTGCCCATACAGCTGCCTCTTTGTCCTTCTTTGTGAGGGTTCCCATTGTCCCTCGGAGTAAAGGACACAATTTCTTTCCATCCATCCAAACTACAAGTGCATCGGGCATTTTTCACACTGTCATAGAATCACAGAATTATAGAATAGTTTGGGTTGGAAGGGACCTTAAAGATCATCGAGTTCCAACCCCCCTGCCATGGGCAGGTAGACTTCCCACTAGATCAGGCTGCTCAGTGCCTTGTCCAGCCTGGTCTTGAACACCTCCAGAGAGGGGGCATCCACAACCTCTCTGGGCAACGTCTTCCAGTGCTTCACCACCCTCACTGTAAAGAATTTCTTTCTTATGTCGAGTCTAAATCTACCCCCTTCCAATTTACATCCATTGTTTCTGGTCCTCCCATCCCATATCATATTGAAAATTCCTTCCCCTGCCTTTCTGTAGGACCCCCTCAGGTACTGAGAAGTTACTCTGAGGTCCCCTCTGAGCCTTCTCTTCTCCAGGCTGAACAACCCCAACTCCTTCAGCCTGTCCTCATAGGGCAGTTGCTCCAACCCTTTGATCATCTTCGTGGCCCTTCTCTGGACCCTCTCCAACAGCTCAATGTCCTTCCTGTGTTGAGGGCTCCAGAACTGGACACAGTAACTCCAGGTGGGGTCTCACCAGTGCCGAGTAGAGGGGTAAAATCACCTCTCTGGACCTGCTGGTCACACTCCTCTTGATGCAACCCAGGATTTGGTTGGTGCCTTCTTGGCTGCGAGTGCACACTGCTGGCTCATGTTGAGTTTGTCATCAACTGACACCCCCAAATCCTTCTCTTCAGAGCTGCACTCAAGCCACTCTCCACCCAGCCTGTGTCTGTGCTTGGGATTGCTTCCACCCAGGTGCAGGACCTTGCACTTGGCCTTGTTGAACTTCATGAGGTTGGCTTGGGCCCACCTCTCCAGCCTGTCAAGGTCCCTCTGGATGCCATCCCTTCCTTCAGGTGTATCAACTGCACCACACAGCTTGGTGTCATCTGCAAACTTGCAGAGGGTGCACTCCATCCCACTGTCCATATCTCCTACAAAGCACTGGTCCCAGTACTGATCCTTGAGGAACACCACTCCTCACTGGTTTCCACTTGGACAATGAGCCATTGGCTGCAACTCTTTGAGTGCCACCATTCAACCAGCTCCTTATCAGCTGCAGCATCAGCAGCTCTTCCATCTAACTCATCTCTGGCAGGCAGTACAGTAAGATGTCCCTGCCCAGTGGCACTCTTTTGCCTTCAAAACATCTCTTAGATGTTTCTTCTCCACTGCTGGAGAGCCTGTTCCTCCTGGGATGCACCATGTTGGGTTTCTCTTTGCCTTATACAAGATTTTCATGGTCACCTCCATCCACATGAGCACTCCCCACCCACTGCAGCTGCAGGATGAGGTTGTGCCAGGGTTGAGATGCTCAGGTTGAAGCAGGAAAATGCCAGGAATTGCCCAGCCTGTGGCAGGCTCAAAGGAGAAGGGAGAGGGGCTTCCAGTAAGCACATTTCAGAGCTGCTCTTGGCAGGAACCTTCCATTTTTTGCACCACCAAACCCACTTTGGTGTTTTCATGGTTATTTGTTATTGCAGCTTTAATTAATGTGGTCTCAGATTGTTATCCTCATCTTGGCTGAAGGTTGATAAGGTGCTTACAGGGTGGTTACCATGAGAGAAGGTTCCCTGCTGTTGGTGTGGGCTAGTGAGTCTATCAGCAGGGGCCTGAGTGGCCATTAAAGCTGTTGTGGAGAGGTTATCAGGGCAGCACACATTTTCATCTTAACGAGACACACTGTGTGTGGCAGGGATGTAACCTTGAAATATGCAAGTGCTCTGAGGGACCAGAGGGAAGCAGGAAAGGGAAGACCCCAAAGGTGGATCTACTGTAGCCCCAACACCTCAAGCTGCAGCTGGGAGAGCCCCATGGCTCAGGTGTGCAAGGAAAGGGCTCTTGCAGACCGCAACTTCATTCTGTGGAAGGAAAAATTTACTCAGAAGGGAGACATCATCACAAGATGACCTCCCAGTTCTACTGGCTAAGCCCCAGGAGCCACATTTCTCTATTCTCTTGCCAAAAAGCAAAGAGGAGGAATACAAATCACAGAATCACAGAATATCAGGGACTGGAAGGGACCCCAAGAGATCATCTAGTCCAATCCTCCTGCTGGAGCTGAAACACCCAGATGAGGTCACAAAGCAAGTATCCAGGTGAGGTTTGAATGTCTCCAGAGAAGGAGACCCTCTCTGGGCAGTCTGTTCTGTCACATTCAGAGACATCATTGTGACCCAACCTCCCAGTTCTACTGGCTAAGCCCCAGGAGCCACATTTACACCACCAGGGTCTTAGATGAGCTGAGAAAAGCTGCTTTGCTTATAACCAGGGTCTTACATCACTTGTTTTTGGGAAATGGAGAAACACTCCTATTTCTGGAGGAGGTGGCATCTTCTACTTGCAGCTCCCCATCCCTCACAGTGATGCTCTGTCAGTGTTTCTCCTCTGCACTGCATTATCTGCCCTGTCTCATTCAGAGAGAGGATGCACTTTGCCAGGGAGAGGGCAGGGCTTCATCATCATTACTTTGTTGAGATGTTAATTCACTAGAAGTACCTGGGGTCAGGAGAGCAGCTGAAAATATGATTAACTTACAGGGAGCTTAGAACTTAAGCTCATGTAAAATTTCAGCTGGTGGCAAACTGCTTGCCTGGGTTGAGACTTAACCTTTCAGCTCTCTGCTGAAATTGATAATGAGGGTCCAGTAAAAGGCAGTGGCAGAAGAATTCTCCCTCTGGACCTGAAATCAGAAATGCCAAATGCCAAAACTGCTGCAGAAACCATCCCTTGCCCTGCAGAGACACTGGCTGTGAGAGGTGACCTCCAGGGACGGACTCTGGTGACTCTCAGCCTTGCAGTCTCTCAAACAGAACTTGCCCAAAAATGAAGAGGAGGAATACAAATCACAGAATGTCAGGGATTGGAAGGGACACCAAGATATCATCCATTCCAATCCCCATGCCAGAGCAGGAACACCCAGATCAGGTCACACAAGAAGGTGTCCAGGTGGGGTTTGAATGTCTCCAGGGAAGGAGACCCCACATCCTCTCTGGGCAGCCTGGGACACTCTTCTCTCAGCCTCACAAAGTTTTTACTCATGTTTCTGTGGAACCTCCTGTGTTCCAGCTTGCACCCATTGCCCCTTGTCCTATTGTTGGGTGTCATTGAGAAGAGCCTGGCTCCATCCTGCTGTCACTCACCCTTTCCATATTTATAAACATGAATGAGGTCACCCCTCAGTCTCCTCTTCTCCAAGCTGAAGAGCCCCAGCTCCCTCAGCCTTTCCTCAGAAGGGAGATGCTCCAATCCCTTCATCATCTCTGTGTCTCTGTGCTGGACTCTCTCAAGCAGTTCCCTGTCCTGCTTCAGCTGAGGACCCCACATCTGGACACAACACTCCAGCTGTGGTCTCACCAGGGCAGAGCAGAGGGGAGGAGAACCTCTCTCCACCTCCTGCCTGCAGCCCTTCTAATCCACCCCAGGGTGCCATTTGCCTTCTTGGCCACGAGGGCACAACTTAGCTGTGCTTGTGGAGTAGAAACTGCAGATAGGAAAGCAATAAATGAATTTATTCTTTTTTTTTGGCTGAGCTTATGAGGATGCTGCAGGATGTCTATGCTCCGAGCTGCGCTTCTTCTCTTGATTAATGGTGAAATTTCTCATCATGAATTTCCCGAAGCATTACATTGAGTCAGCAGAGCTATTTTTGAAGGACACGTGCATATGTTAGCACTCACACAAATACACACAGAACCTCTCCTGGGATGTCACTGAGGAAAAAGAGCTGTAGAAGCAAGCAGGGCTGTCTGTCTGTCTGTGTGTCTGTCTGTAGCTGAGCTTCAGCAGCAGTGAGTGCACATACAAGAGGGGACAGAGAGAAATATTTCAAAACTGATTTGTATTTGGAAAACATCCAGTCTCTTTGAAAAGCACATGGAAAAATTACAATACAGCCCAGCTTCATCTGACAACAGAGATGAAACCCATATTGATGTGGAAGAAATTGAGTAGGAAGAGTGTGGCAGGGAAATGCCTTCTGAGGACAGGCTG
>VZTY01012200.1:57951-113948 GCA_013400935.1 Turnix velox | reverse complement strand
GATTCTATGTTGTGCTGTGACATGTACTGTTGTGCCTGAGTTCTTTGTGGTATGGCCATAGATGCCCTGCCAGTGAATCCTGTGCAGAATTTATTTGTAAGAGTGAATTAGAGGGGTAAAAAAAAATGGTGCAAATCATAGATTTATCACCAGTAGAAATGCATTAAAAATTGATACAAAATCTGTTATTTTAAAATCAGCACAGTTGGCTAAATAGAGCTTAATGTGGTTGGATTTCAGTACCCTTTAGTTCTGCAAACTTTTCAGAAAAGTCAGGGTTTCAGCTGGAATTCAATAGATTCATGATATTACAAATTTGCCATGGTGTCTGGACTCATAAAAACCTATGGTGTATTCTTGTATGTAGATTTTAGTTGTAATTTTTGTCTTTTACTTTATCTACAGTTGAAAGTGGACGGAAAAAATCTTCTCAGTGTTTGCAAACTTGCATTTAAGATTTGCAGGACTGAAAAAAATGATTGCATCGTACAAAATGAGAGATTGTTTGGTATGTATTCTCTTCTCATATGTAAGTTAGGTTAATCAACTTTCAAGGAACATTCTCAGAGTTAATGTGCAAAAATTATCTACTAAGTCAAACTAACTGTCCATTTAGTTTGGTATTTTGTGTCATATGGTGGCAGTAGTGGATGCTGTTTTGGGAAGCTATGGGTTTTCTCTCATCTCTTTCCCTGTAGTATCCTAGCATCCAGAATTGTTACATTCTGCTAGGTGCACCTCTGCCTAGTCTTTTTAGTCTCTGATTGTAGATCTTTTGTTCATTAACTTTCCTGATTGCCTTTTGAACTTTCTGATTTTGCCTGCCTACAATGCCATACAGAAACAAGTTCCACAAGTTCTCTGCTGTTTTAAACTTAACTACTTTTCATCTTGCCCCTGCTTGTAGCTTTGCAGGATTTGTAAGGTGCTACATTTAGCTTACCCTCCACTTCAATCGTTTTTAAAAAGCAGTCATAGCCCACATCTCTGCTTTCCCTTCTTCAATTTAAGGCATCTCAGTCTTACAGTTCTCTTTAAGAGGATACCATATAATTAACTTTTTTTAGTAGCCTTTTTCTGTGCTTTCTCCATCTTCAGTAGATTCTTCATGGGATATACAGAACAAAACTGTCTATGCAAGTCAAGATGCATCCACACCATATTTTATAGAAGTGAAATAATACTGACCATCACCACTTGCTCTCCTTTCCTTGTCTATTAAAAAATAATGAATGAAAGAACATCTTTAGAGGGGTTTTGTTTATTCAGTCTTTGTTTTGCACCCACCTTATCCAGGCCAAAGACTTGAACCTGGGTTATCATCACAGTCACTCAGATTGCTTTTACAGTCACTGGATTGTAGATTCAGGGTTTTCTTTCTTTCTCTCGCCCTGGGAAGCTTTTACATGCAATGGAGCAGATCCAGAAGAAGAAATAAATGTTCATCCCAAAATAGACAATTGCTATTGAAGAACCTGTTTGATACTGAGCAGAGCAGGCACCTGAAACTGATTTCTCACTTTGCCACAACCCAAGTGATTTACTGACTGCTAGGCAGTTGGTGAGGCTGAAAGTTTGGCCAAGAGCCTAAAGAGTGCTTACTTCATCATTAAATTTTAGTAAAGACAGGAAAAACTTCAGAAATTTCATTACTGAGAGGAGGAAGTATTTGTATTCAAGTGGATGAAATGCAGGAAGAAGAAGTATGTATAAATTTCAATCCCTGGAAAATCAAAATTATAAGTTTTGTTAGGATTATTTATTTAAGACACATCCATCAAATTCAGAATATCTCAATTTGACTGTGAAACATACACTGGGCTTTGTGCCAACATGTGTTAATTTTAACATTTCAGATATCTGACAGTGATAGCATAAAGCAGAACTTTCACATACGTAAAAAGGTGATGTTCCCATCATAAAAAGTAAATCAAAGAAGGATATGAACAGACTTAAAATGTGAGATTTTAATTAGGCATATGTACTTTTTACTGTTCCATTGAGTTATGTTAAAATATTTGACTTTTAAGGAAATAGTGGGAAGAAACTCTTTAGAGTATCTCAGGTTTAGTACACAAAAATCTCAGCACATGCAGTTAATTTTGCAGATCTTATCTGAGGATTTCAATGATTACTGCTATGTATTTGCAACTGGTGCTGGTTCTTGAATCCTGGGAGAACAAGTCAGGCCCATTCTCTTATCCTCATTAATAATTGTTTCTTGGTTTCAATCCAAATTCCCAATTTTTCCACCCCACTTATTAGAAATGTAGGAGTCCCAATTGTTAATCTCTTGAATGACTGGACTGTATAAGAAAATAAATGTTAATATTAGGTTTTCTAAATAATGATTTTCCTTTTAGATTGTTTGGTGGAGGTCCTGAGAACTGAAGATCTACAAAAAACCAGTGAAGCTCTCCTGTATTGTATGGGAGCTATAAAATTCATGTCTGGAAATCCAGTACTCCTTAATGAAATGGTCAACAAAGGAGCTGTTGAAATTCTGCTGCGATTAATGAAGCAGATCAATAATATAAAAGAGAAAGACACATACTCTTCCAACTTGGGCCACTTATTAGTTCAGGTTAGCATTTACTTTTGTTTCTAAAACTATGCTCTTCAACAACAAATAAAAATTTAATTAGAGGAGATAAGCTAACCTTGTCTGCCACTGATGGAGTTGTGCCTGTATTTCAAAAGACTTTTTTTTCAAGAATTGCATGAAGTTATTTAGGACCTCCATTTAATTATCATAGATATTTTTGTGTAGTCAACTTTAAAGGCCTTAGAAGAAAAAAGAAATATTTTATATTTTGATGAAACTAGTTTATTATTACTTTTTGGTGCTGTCAATGTTCTGGATTTTATACTAAACAGATAAAAATGTGTTGTCTGTCCGAATTATTTAAAATAATGAATATTAGCTGGTTCTGCAATATTCTAGGAGATTACAAAAAGCTTCATATTATAAGAGTGTATAAGCTAGCATTTTTTGAATCTTTTTAAAGTCAGCAATCTCAAAACTGCCTTTTCACAAATGAAGTACCTTGATATGTGGTGGCTATGAAAACTAATCCTTTGCCCTAAAACTGCTTGAACATTATTAGCATGTTAGGAAAAAGAATTGGTTATTTAGTGAAATCTTAAGTTATACATAGGATGTGGAGTTTCATTTTACTGACTTTTGCTGACTACTGTTGGCATTGATCATATAATGAGAATTCTAGTGAGTAAAAAGAGATGGAAATTTATGTTAAGTAGAAATGAAAAAAGCAGGTTTTGCCAGTTGGTAGATTTGAAAATAACAAATGATGTCCAAGTAATAAAACTTACCAATCAGATTATTTTAAGCTGTTAGACTAGCTGTCTGAAGTTCCCCACAACTTTGCAGAAATGTTTTTTCTTCCATTATTTGTGTGTGAATATACTTGTTTTTTTAAATGAAGGATTTAATTTGCAAGTATATGAAAAAAATGAAGTTACATTGTACACTTTGAGGTCATTTTTGTGTCTGATCATTTTAGTATGATTTGAAGTATAGTAGAATTACTTTGCACAGTTTGAATAGACCAGCTCTGTCTAAGAAGGCCTCGAGTATTTTGTTGAAAAGTCAATACTGGCAACTGCTGGGGCTATTGTTCACCTTGTTTGTTTTCTCTTCTTTAGTGCTATTGATACTTTAGTTTTCTTCCTTTTGTGAGTAAAATCATGATTCATGCTTCTGTGGAATTCCTGTGCGACTTTTTCATGCTGATTTTTTCAATAATTCTGAATTTTAATATGCACCATATCATGCATATCAGTTAATTGTTCAGCCATCACAGGCAGGTGTAGGAATGTAGTTCTGGTTTTTCATGGATATAGTATCAAAGAAAGTTTCTTCTGTGATTCATGTCCTCAGAATTAAGTTTTTGTAGCATACTTTTGACTTGCAGGAAAAGATCTATTATCCAGCAGCATACAAAAATAGTGAATGAATGCAGGAATACAAAACGGGGAGAACTAAAGGAGAAAAACACCTTAAATAGGCACAGTGGTCTCTGAGGGTGGAGCTCTGTCATCTTTTGATCTTGACAACTGAAGTAGCTATTACCTGGGACCAACACTTCATTCTTTAACCATATAGTTGCACAATCAGCAGATGGCAGTGTTATACATTAAACTTGCTAGGTCATTTTTGGGAAAAAAGACCCTTTCTGATTTCTTCATTGTTACACATTGGGTTTTATACAATAATAAAAATGTTTGTAATAATAATTATTTAATTAAATTAAGCCAAGGTCATCTCTGACTCATTTTATGTCTGATTATATGAAATATGGTAATACTTATTCAAAAGCTGAGGCTTTTGAAATGTCACTGACAAGACTTAATGAGTACTCTATGTCCCATAATTGAAATGTCTTTTCTTTTAAAAATAGCATTTGTCTGCTGTTAAATTTTCTGTTTGGCTGAATTTGATCTTTCACATGGCAACATAAGGATTAGGGCTGGTGGGGATTACTAGAACCAATGTTAGGCATTTTCTCCCTGAATCATGGTGTCTGCTTGAAACAATCAGAATCTCTCTGAGTTCTTCTGGTGTCTGGCTAGCTTCTATTACATTTTTTATTTGTACTCTTCAAATTTAAGTTAGGTGTTAACTATTTTTTTGTAGATAAACTTCCATGACCTTCTGAATTGATTGTTTCTCACATTCAAGTGTATATGTTATTTTGCATTGCTTTTCTTCTCCAGACTGTCTTTATATAGGGATACTTCTTGATAGAATTTAATGATGGAGGATTTTGATCTGTCTGTCTCAGGCAGTGAAAAAAATTAATATATTTTTGGAGACCTCTGATAAATATTTTTTTTTTCTTTTATTAGCTAATAAGTAAGTCTCTTTTCTGCACTGAATGTCCTGGTCTGATTTTGAACACCACTTTTAAAATACTATTTAATTTTCTCTGTAGTGAAGTTTAGCTAGAGCTCAGCAAATACCACCCTGGGCTGACTGTGAATATGTTGTATTTGAGCACCTAATAGAGTTTTCTGTGGAATTTTTCCAACAAAACTTTTGAATGGCCAAGTGTTCGATCAGAATGTTTTAATTTTAAAACTGTTCTCCACTATTGCGTTGATTTTTGAACACTAATTTTGTGATTTCTGAAAGAATATGTATTGGGAATTGTATTTTTTGCACTTTGTTAAAATAATGAAGTCAGGTGTTGTCTTAGAATATGAGGAATATGGAGCAAATGGCTTCTATTGGTCCTGTTTCTTCTGAATATAGTATGCTTTTCATATTTAGTGCTGAAGTTAAATCCATTCACATATCACATTCACATTATCACATTTTTTTTCCACCTCTGTACCTTGTTTATCCATTTTAATATATTGTTCCTTCTCCTCTTGGGCTGTTGCAGAACACCATGGGGTAAACAAAGTTGTTTGTTGAAATAAGACATGAAATTTAAAATCTGCTGGAGAAAAGACAGAGTTGTGCATAGTATCCTATGAATAAAAGCTCCTAAGATGGAAACTAGCCTGCTCTTTGCTGGATTTTTCATTCAAAATTAACAGTGGCAGACAAGCAGGTCAATTCAGTGATAAAATAATTAATTTCTAGAGGTTTTTTTATGGTTACAAACAATTTGAGCAGATAGAATTTGTTGAATTGAAAGGGACCTTTGAAGGCCATCCAGTCCAACCCCCCTGCAGTGAACAGATAGCCTTTGTGCTTTATCAAACTGCACTTAATACCAAGTTGAAGTTAAATACCTTACCCATTGAATTAGGAAAATTTTAAGTACTCACATAAGATTTAATGAAATAGTATTGATTTTATAGTAAGATCTGGTTTGGATCAACAGTTGACTTGCGTGTCATTGCTTGTCTGACTTTGGCATTTTAATCCCCTTACCTTGGAAGAGAACCAAAACATTTCAAAATATTCAATAGCTGATTCATTTTGTATATCTACAGGTGATGCTTAAAATTCCATGAAATAGAACCATACCTGCTTAAAATATTTTGGTTTCTCCAAAATAAATTTGAGTATTTAAGCTTCTCATTTCTGGACTATTTAAGTAGCAGATTTCTCTTTATCGTGATTAACTTTTAAAGGTTTTAATCGAGATTAATGTTGTTATCTTTTAAATTTTATTTGTGCTGGTTTGTGTTTTATGGTTATTATAAAAAATAACATGTAATTTTTAATTTTCAAAACTGGAATGTAAATTTGCAAAACCAGTTATTAGGCAAAAAATCACTACCCCATGGCATTGCACCTGATTTCCAGCTGGTATATGGTTGTATGGGTGCATATGAGATTTAAAAATATATGAAAGATCATGTTACCCTCAGAGAGGGAGATTCCACGCAGGGGAAATCCAGTATAAACCTTTCATTTTCAAACAGTTATTTCAACACACAATTTTGTTACCTACTTACCCATTTCCTACTATATTTTATCAGTAGGTACATGCTTGCAGATGTTAAGGGGCCGTTTGTGGTGCCTTAGACGTTTTCAAATGAGATCAGAGCCCTATTAAACTTTCAAAACAGTGTGGATACTGTTAGAACCGTGATTAATAAAACTTTAAATATTCTGTATGCAGCTGGCAGCTACTTTGAGAAACTTGGCTGATTTAGCTCCGGCAAGATGCCAACTCGCCTGCAGCGGTGCAGCCTCTGAGCTCTGTGGGGCGCTAGAGCAGCGTATGAACGATAAGGACGTCTGCACCTATATCGTCCGGATATTCAGGTACCTATAGAGCCCCTACAGGGCTATTTTGGCATACAGTCAGGTCAGTATTACCACTTGGGTGACCTCAAAGAAGGCAGGATGAAGCACTGAACTCAAAAGATTTACACTGAATTGTTTTGGGTTTGTTTGGTTGTTTTGGTTTTGTTTTTTTTTTTCCCCAGTAACCTCTGCCTGGTTTTTAATGATTTTATATTTTAATTATGTCCCTTTATAATGACAGAATTAATCATAGCCCCATGAAGTTGGATTCAGTGTCCCTTTGGGAAGTGTTTTATGGTATTGTGTCATTCTTTGAACCCACAGATCCTGACTGAGATTTTTTACAGCACCATTTCTGATATTTTAAACCTGTATGAATTATTAAGTATTTATTAATCCCATTTTTAGCATTAACAATGTTTTTGTTGTTAATAGCCATGTTTTACAAAAGCGAATGAGACAAATTGCTCAAGCTTAAGTTAAGTTGGAGGCTGCATATTGTGAAGTAAAATACAAAGGAGAAAATGTGATCAGTGTTCATTGTTTTGAGCTGTCACAGAGTGTTTGAGGGGATTAATCTGTGGGATCAGGGCATGAGTGTGCAGATGGAAGCACTGAAAGAATCTCAGTTTTATGAGCTGCTCAGTGGCTGCTTCCCAAGATGTGCTTTTCAGAGGGAGATCAGCAGGAGTGAATCACCTAAAAAAGATCCTTTATTAGTCTGAATAGTTCCTCAGTCAAAAATCTTTCGTTACTAAGCACTAGCTTGTAAAATCCAACACTGAATGGGCTTGCTGACAATTTAGGGATTTTGAAGAAGGTTTAAAACTAATTGTAGATAATTTCAGGAGGAGTTGTGTTATAAGCATGATCTAAAAATACAGTTCTGGATGAGGTATTTGCCATTGCTGCTTTGTTATTGAATTGAGTCATGTTGTCTGTGTCTCCATGTCTACTGAGATTCTGCTATGGACTTCTCTTCCTCTTCAGCCCCGCCAAACTATCCATCTCTTTCTTCTTGCTTGATGAGACTTGATTGTGCTTTGAAGACTTGTTAAATAAGTGACTGTCCTTCCTTCCTTTCCACAGCTAAAAATAGTCAAATTTGGACCTATGCTGTTTGTGCTACCTATAAGGAATGTGTATTGCTTCCCCATTCCATGCCATCTTCTCCATATCTGTCTATAATTCCATTGCTAAAACTGAATTGAGTTCAAGCAATGATTACACCACTTTGAGCACATTTTCTTCTTCAGAGGAGAAAGCATTTCTTCTACTTGGGAACAGCCATGAAAAGTGGTGTAATGGGTTTGTAATTAAACATAATCGATATTTACACCATAATTCTAACAAGGACGTTTACTTGATCTAGAATTCAGCATGGAGCAAAAGTAATTTTTCTTATTTAAAGTTCCCTACTGCTTCAATTTATTTTTTTCTAAAGTTTAGTGAACTGCATGCTCTGTGGATACAAATTAGCCATAAAATCAATTTAATTAGCTTCCTGGAAATTGCAGTCACAAAAAAATATTATACTATGTGGTAGAGCATAGAGTTGGCTTTTGTTATGTCTTCCAGTAATATAGAATGATGATTCTTTTCTCTCAGTTGTTAACTTCAGGGAGCTTTGTAGTCAATATGTTTGATCCATTCAGATTTTTCATCTCTCTAGGCCTGTAAGTCTTGCTGTAATTGAATATCAGCACAGAAATTTGCTGATTTTGGCTGTATGGGAAGTAAGAGATTATTCTAGTTTGTTCTGTTATTGCATTATTTTTGGTATGACCAAAGCATGTCCAGTTCTCCACTTCTGCAATGGTCAAGCTGAGCAGTGCAGGACCAGAGCAGTTCTTAGGGATAAGTGGTGATAAATGATAATAAAGGGGATAAATGGCAGAGATAAAATGGTGACTGCAAGAAGGCTCATTCTCCATGTTTGCTGGCTAGAGCTGCATTCTGTTAGTGCTGTTGCTGGGCTCTACTAGAGGTGCAATAGGAAGGGACCAATTATTTCTTCTCCTGTCTGATTTCCCACTTCACCTTGAAATTACAATTCTCACATCTGACCCTAAGAAGTGCTAGTGTTGGTGTACTGCACCCTATCTATACAGTAGGGAGGTTAGGAAGCTCCTTACGTTCACTTCTTCCTATTACTCACTGTGGCGTGGGCAGCAAGACTTCTATCAGGCTCTTCTTTAACTGTGTATCACAGAATATCAGGAATTGGAAGGGACTTCGAGATCATTTAGTCCAATCCCCCTGCTGGAGCAGGAACACCTAGATCAGGTAACACAGGAACATGTCCAGGTGGGTTTTGAATGTCTCCAGAGAAGGAGATTCCACAACCTCTCTGGGCAGCCTGTTCTGGTGTTCTATCACCCTTACTGTGAAAAAGGGTTTTTTTTTGGTATTTCTGTGGAACCTGTGTTATAGCTTGCACCCACTGCCCCTTGTTCTGTCATAGGAGTTCACTGAGAAGAGCCTGGCTCCATCCTCCTGACACTCACCCTTTGTATATTTATAAACATTGAGGTCACCCTTCCATCTCCTCCAAGCTAAAGAGACCCAGATCCCTAGAAGTCAGAGTATTGGCATTCCTTTAATTTGTTGGAAAATATAGTTTTGAGGATCAAAAGTAAAAATCTTTTGTGGGAGCAAAAGTGTTTTCATTCATATATGTTTTATTTTTTTACCTTTGTAGCAAACTTTCTTCCTACGATGACTTCTGTGCAGCTTTAGCTGACTGCTCCAGATGTTATGTCTTATTTTTAGCCCTGCTAAACAAACACCAGAAGCAGCAGGTCAGTTTTTTCATCTCTTGCTTTTTATGTATTAATCCTCTGCTATGTCTGCGTATTATTGTTATAAGCTTGTTTACAGTGACCTACTTGTATGCATTTTAAATGGTTGACAGCATTTCTGAGTAGTAAATAAATGAAATGAAATAATTTATGTTACAAATTTAAAACAATACCGAGGACAGATAGTTGATTAACTTGTCTGTCCTTTACACATATAGGAACAGTTCTTCATCTGAATTTCAAGGGATAGGTGGTGTTGTACTAACATCCTATGTCATACTAGCTTTTCCTACATTTACTGGAACACCAGGCTCTGGAAATTTGGTGCATGATCACACTTTTCTTGAAGATTGCTATTTTAGTAAGTGTGGCTTGCCCCATGTATGGCAAATAACTCTGCTCTGCTGCCTGATTCAAAGGTGGAACAAGTTCCCAAAACATAGAAGATTAAATCACATTGAGATTATTCTTAAAAGTAAGGAACTTCCTTGGCTACTTCAGCATCTAAACTAATTTGAGGATATTTAGTTAACCAATTTGTTTTGGTTAGTAATTCCTGGAGAACAGTTGGAAGGTCTTCTGTGCTACTTCTGTTGAAGGCAGTTGATGAGGGTAACCAAATCAATGAATCAAACCAAAGCAATCTGTTCTTTCTTTTGCCAAATGCAAAGACAATTTCTCCCTTTCCTGTTCTCCTATATCCCTGTTTTCTGTGATAATACCCATGGAAGAATGTGTTTCTGTCTTATAAATACCTGCTGATTAGCACTTCTGCAGCATATCTGAGAACTTGTAGGTTCAGGCAGCTCTTGCGTTATAGAGTCTTCAGGGCAGTTTAGTAAATGCTATGTAATTAACATGAGAAATATCAAAGGCATGATATTTTGCCAGATTTATAGGGTTTTTTTCCTTATGAGGGGTGTATTAAAAGCTTGATGGTGTGGAGAATAAGGAGCTTAAATTGAACAGCATCTTCCTCTTAATCATAGAATCATCACATGTTTTGGGTTGGAAGGGAAATTAAAGATTATTCAACCCCCCTGCCATGGGCAGGGACACATCCCACTGGACCAGGTTGCTCAATGCCTCATCCAGCCTGTCCAAGGAAGTGGCATCCACCCCCTTACAGTAAAGAACTTTTCTTATATCCAGCCTAAATCTCCCCTCTTCCAATTTGCATCCATTACTCCTAGTCCTGCCATCCTGTACCCTAGTAAAAAGTCCTACCCCAACCTTTCTGTAGGCTCCCTTCAGGTAAATCTTCATGTGTAATTTAAAAGGGACTTTCCTAGGCTCCTGAGATAACAGCTTTGTGTAATAATGACCTGTAGGCTCATAATCAATTGTAGGGTAAAATTGTATCTTGTTAGGTAGCGTTAGAGTTCAGATTCTCATTTGTCTAAATCTCTCATTTGGTCCTAAAATATATCTATCTTCTAGATTTGCTTTTTGTGTTAAACTGTCAGTTGTTTTATCAAAATACAGGTTAGTAAAGAAATAGATTTTGTATTAAAGAAATTAATTATTATATTGTGATGATTATGTATGCAATGTCTTCATAATAGTTACTTCTCACTGCGGTTTTCAAACAGGCATACAGCTGTCAGTTGTCAGCTTAGTGAAGCCCTGCAGAAACAAGGAGAGGAACATGGAAAATGTAAAGCACTTCTTTTTTTGTAGTGTATAATAAACACTTGAGTTGTGAGGAGTGCAAATTTTTTTTCCTGAGGTATAGTTTGCACTGCTAATCTTTCTTTTAAAATGCTGACAGCTAGTGAATTATAGAGTGAGTTGGTATGTGTTGAAAGGAAAACAAGTAACAGCAGTGTGGGTAAAATTGTCTGATGTGGGAAGAGGCAGCAAAGAAGAATGTAAATCAGTATTATTAACTCAAAGCATTAGAAATCCTCAAGACTAAGAACTGATAAGAAAGGACATGTGTATCTTTTCTGAATTTTCAGGTTGCACAGTTTGAGGTCATGACAGCGAGAAACATATTGGGGAAAAAAACCATCAGCATTCAGACCTTGTCAAGTGCTTTCATAACTGTGACTTTAAAAATAAACATTAATTATAGGGGGGAGAAAAAAAAGTGAGCTCTGGAAGTAGGATTAATGACTTGCTCCCACACCACATACTGAATCCCACATCTGCCACCCAAAAAGTCTCATTTTTCTCACCACACTGCAGCTTTTTTTTTTTTTTTCTCAGCTCGTATTGTCTCTTGGGTAGAAGAGTCACAAGGAATGGGAGAGTAGTAATTTAACCCTGTGAGAATGACTTCTGGGGAAATGAAGTTGGCAAGACTTGCTAAATTCCATGTATCATAGTCTTGGGTAAGGAGAGGAGTGCGTAAGGTTGGAAAAGCTGGATCTGCAAAGTAGGACCATGGAATTCAGCAGTACTTTTCTGTGCTTCTGAGGTACATGTTCTGCTGGACTGCATTTATGGTTAGTTTTGGAACTTGTTTGGAGTAACAAAACAGTCCTTGGTGGCTGTCCGAAATGTTCTTGTGTAGCACCTCTATCTTGTAGGATGAGGTTCTGTTGCCAGTGAGAATTGCAGACATTTGCTCATCTCAGAAATCTTTTAACATGATACCATTCCTGTTTTCCAAAATTATAATCTCTAAGCTTTTCATGTCAGCTACAGCAAGGATGACTTTTTCAGGCTGTTCTTGATGTCCTAAGTCACAAGGAGGCCGTGCTTTTGAAATCAGGAGGTTGCCTAAATAAGGAAGTACCTTCTGTCAGTAAGTCAGGCACTATCTGAGCTTAGGTGGCCCTGGCAGCTTCTATGGAATCTTTTATCAGTGCACAGGTAGGAGTCTATTTTCAATCCTTAGTGCACAAACACAGGGTGTGATACTAAAATTTGCATAGAAGAAATCTTGTGCCCTTCGAGTAGGAAAGTCCCTTTATACTTTAGCATAACCTACTTTTTTTAATTAGAAGACAGTTGTTAAGTGGGTGCAGCAATTGCCTGTTTAACAAGAGAATAATCACATTGAGTGGCATGAAAGGTTCATCCTGCCTGCTGTCCATTCTTGACAGTGGTGAAAATCACATGCCTAGGGAACAACAAAAGCAGAGCAAGCATTTGTGATACTTCCTGTGTATACTTATCAAACCTCCAGCTCTTTCCATTCTGGAAATTTCCTCATCCAGCTGTGGTTCTCAGTGCAGGAAATAAAGCTCAGTGGACTTCTTTTCTATGAAATTCTACAGTCTTCCATTTAACTTGTAGTAACTTCTGATATCTTAAACATCCATTGTCAAGGAACTGCCATAGCAACTACCCTATGCAGAAACAATTCCTCTTGCTTGTTTTGATTTTGTTCTTTACTATCTTTGTTTTCCTCCAGTACTTAAAAAGTCAGTGAATATTTAATTCCTAGTCATTCATTTCACACCACTCCTGACTTTCTAAAACTATATCAGTTCCTCTTAGAGTTTCCTCTCTTTCAGGCTGAAGATACCTTGCTTTCTAATATAGAGTCTGTTCCATAGCATTGTCCATCTCTGCTTTTCTCAGAACTTTGTACAATCCCATGTCCTGTATTTTTTAGACATCAACCTACTAGAGCATGGTAATTAATGGCAATTAAGATGTGGCCATATAGTAGATTTGTGTGTCTGTACAAGTTTTTTTCCCAGGAATCCCTCAAATTTTTGGCCTCTTAAAAGCATTAAACCCCCATGATGAATCTGTCATTAATCCCAAGACNTCCCAGGAATCCCTCAAATTTTTGACCTCTTAAAAGCATTAATCTGTCATTAATCCCAAGATTGGTGGTTAAGGCTGGTTCTGAGGTTGTAGTGGTATATGTGAAGGTATGACTGTTCTGTGGTTTTCCACATGCATCATTTGGTTTATCTGCTCTTAAATATCATTCTTTTTTCTGCTCCTTAGTCACCCTTCATCTTTGCTACTTTGAATATCTTAGTGTCATCAGCAGACTCTTTCAGATCACTGCTGTCACCTCCTTTACCATGTTGTTTTTAGACAAGTGGAATGCAACTTGTCCCAGCATGGAACCCTGTGGAGCTCCACTGATTGTCTTCTGCCATTGCAGGAACTGCTGGTTTATGCTGTTTTCCATCCTCTGATTATATGCATATACCAGGACATTGTCCTATTTGGCATGCTTAGTTTTATTAGGATTTTTGGTGGGTCACTCTGGCAAAAGTCTCCTGGAAAGCCACATGGGTGATACCAGGTGGGTCATGGTTCCTCATGTTTTTTGATGCCTTCAAAGAACTCAAGAACTGGGTAAGTCATGACTTAGGAATCTTAAAGCTGATTGCATTTATCAAACTGTCCACTCATTTTATTGTTCTTTTTTTTACAATTCCTTCTAATGCAGCTGGTACACATACCAAGCTTGAATCTCATTTGGATCCTTTCGCTAGTAATAGATTTCATAGTTGTTAGCCTTGCAGTTTTGAGAAGTTGCACATTACAGCTAGTAATTCAGCTTTTTATTTGATTAGTTCTTTTAGAATGTCTGTGTGACTGTCCAGTCCTGGTGATTTGTTACTATTTTGTCTGTTAGCTCCTTAAAATGTTAGCAGTCAATTCAGTTTTGGGCAGATAAGCCCTCCTCAGATAAAGCAATAGCATTGAGATCTCCCCAGTTGCTTTCACAGTTGGGCGTAAATCAATGCAAAGAACTTATTTAACTTCTCTGCAATTATATTTTCTTTTTTGAATGCACCTTTTTTATCCTGATCATCAATTAGTTCTGCAGGTTCTGGCACACTTCCTTGTCTTGATATGTTTGAAAAGATTTGTTACTATTTTTGCATCATCTAGCAGAACTGCACTAATTTACATTTCTAATTTGCATACTACTTTACCTGCTTTATTTAACAATTAGATTCAGGCATAGTTTTAAATGAAGAATAGACTGATGTTGCCATGTCCTCTGTAAGGACATTTCTGTATTTATCAGATTCACTGTGCCTGCATCTGCCCAGCTTTCTTCCCAGATGCACCTACCAGGTTGCAGGTCCTAAGTCATAGTCTTCTGTGAGTTAACAGGCTTGTGAGACTTTTCCTTGTCTCTGTCCAAGGAAAAGACTCATTTTTAGGGCTGTTAAAAGTCCTTTTTACTCTCAGGATTGCTGCTTTGGGGAATGTTGTCACACGTAATTGCAAAGAATCTCTCCAGTCTGTTTCTGTCTATTTATTAGGTGAAGGCTTATCTGCATGCAGCAACTGGCCTTTTCTGGCTGCTTTTTTGGCAGGGTTATGGGGAATTCTGTGATGAACTCCCATAAATGCACTATCTGTCTGTTTTAGTCAGTCATATAAGTCATGTAACACCCCAAAGCAACCACAGGTTCCTAACAATAGAGTTTAATGCTGCAGCCGTGTTTAGTTCAGATATGTGTCTTTATCTCTTAAATGCTTTGAGAGAATTATGGGTACTCTGTCCAGTGACATCACAGTCTCCTGAGATGACAAAGTGGTTTTTTTTTTTAAATTATTTTTACTGGTGATTGGGGTGGTGGGATGTTTCTCTGCCCACAGCTTGCCTGTAAAGAAATGACCATCAGTGCTGCCACAAGTGTTCTTTGTATTCTCTTGCCTGTTTTTTCCCCCTCTTCATTTGGGCAGATGACAGCTGGCTGTGCAACAGCATGATGCATCAGGTCACAGAACTCATCTAGCTTTCAGGAAGTTTTAAAATGGAAAAACCCCAGTCCTTTGCTGGGTTATCACCTGCATTGCTTTCCACTCTGGTTTATTGAACAGCCACACAAGTAGTTTGCAGGTGCTGAGGAAACAACATAGGAGAGGAACCAAACTGTGACTACAAAGGAGAATGGATGCTGTTCATGCCACCACTTCTGTTGAAGTGCTTATCAAGATAATCCTGTGCCTTGGACAATTAAAAGTTACAAAGTGGATATAGTAATTGGCCACTAAAGAATCAAAATATAAGATTTTTATCCTGTGTTTTGTGTGTGTGCACATGCATATTCGTAACATAATTCATTCTCTCCTAATTAACTTTTTTTTTCAAGAAGGAAGTATCCATTTTAAGATAAATTTTCTGACAACTCTGAAGGAATCTCCTCACTGATAAATCTGAATAACCACAGAAGGTCATCCTTTCCCACTGTTAGATTTCTGACAGTATGCTGGGGTAACAGTAAATTTTAATATTCCTCATAGTTTGGTTATGATTTTTTCTTTTTGTCTGAAAGAAAAGGCAGAAGTGGTACAGAGAGTGCAGATATGTGATGTGGGCTCTGAATATAAAACAATGAGGGATCTAGAACACAAAGTTTGTCTTCAGCCAGCCTTCATTGGCATATATCAGATAGAAACCTGTTGTTGTGGTGTATCAAAGGATACAGGTGTGGATCTAATTACTAGACAGGTAAATGTTAGAATATCAAATAAGTTTAATAAGAAGGTATTACTGCTGGTGTGACAGCAACTGTCACTTACATATTTTGCCTTACCAAAGAAACAGAAAGCTTGGGAACAGCTTTGAAAAGAGCTAAAAGAATCATTAGACTCAAAAAGCAACCCAAGATTAACAAATGAACTTATCAGTGACAAAGATCAGACCATTAGCAAGTTAGCCTTTTAATAGAATCTGTGCATAGAAGACATTTCTATTAGTAGACTATCCTTTAATCTAGAAAAAGCAGTTCAAATCTATGAAGCAGTTGATAGTGATGGGTTGATGGTAGAATTTTGACAACCTCCATTGAAGTTTGTGTAACATGGGAAGCAAGATTCATTTGCAGCTGGAGATCCAATAGGAACCCAGCTGCTGGCATCTGATTATATGGTTTTTATACTACCCCTCTCCTGGGCATCCAGACACCAAATATGCTAACACTAGGTAATTGGCCAGTGTGTACAAACTCTAGAATGAACTCCCTTGCATATCTTGTTTTAGTTAGAAATTGCTGACCTAATTGATTTTCCTTTCCTGCTGATATGTAAATCTGTACTATGTGTATCATAAAATGTTTAAGAGTTGAAAGGGACCTTCTCTGGGCTGCTCTCAGACCTGTCCTGCTTGTGTTTGTGCTTAGGTTTGCAACAACTCATGTGCAGAACTTTGCACTTGGCTTGGATCATTTTCATGAGGTTCACACAGCCCCACCCCTCAGGTCTGTCCAGGTCTGTCTGGATGGACCACACAGCTTGGTGTTGTCAAGCTTTCTGAGGATTCACTCAATCCCACTGTCCATGTTGCCAACAAAAATTTTAAACACCATTGATCCCAGTGGTGACTCTTGAGGAACACTACTGGTCAGTCCTTGGACCCACTGACCCAACTGTTTGACCATCAAGGCAATTCCTGATCCACCAAGTGGATCGTCCATCAAATCCATGTCTTTCCAATTTAGAGACAAGTATGTCATGCAGGACAGTGTTCAAATGTTTTGCACAAGTTGAGGTAAATTATGTCAGTTACTCTTCTCTTACCAACTGCTGCTGTAACACAATTATGGAAGGCCACCAAATTTGTCAGACACAGTTTGCCCTTAGTGAAGCCTTAATGGCTGTCACTGCTTTACAGATCACTTCCTTATTTCCCATGTGCCTTAGTGTAGTTCCCAGGAGGATCTACTCCATGGTCTTGCTGGGCACGGAGGAAGGCTAATGAGCCTGTATTTCCTCAAGTCTTCCTTTTATTTTCCATTTAAAAAAAGAGGAGGTTATGTTTCACCATTTCCAGTCAGCAGGAACTTCTCCAGAACTTTTATCACGCTTTACACTGAAAGACAAGTACACTTTAATTGCTGAGTTGAAAAGTTCCGTGACACAGCACAGCAATGAGTACCTTGGCTAATAGGGAAGTGCAAGGAATAGTTCTTCAGAAATAGATAAGCAAAGAAATATTTCACAACTGTGGTCAAATGTGTATGTTCCATTTGTCAGAAAAGTCAAAGTTAAACACTGATGAAGTGTATGGTGCCATTAGCATCATAGAATCATGGAATGGTTTGGGTTGGAAGGGACTTTAAAGATCTTCCAGTTCCAGCCCCCCTGCCATGGACAGGGACACCTCCCACTAGACCAGGTTGCTCAATCCAGCCTGGCTTTAAACACTTCCAGGGAAGGGGCATCCACAACCTCTCTGAACAACCATTGCCAC
Source organism: Turnix velox (assembly GCA_013400935.1). Classification (NCBI taxonomy): domain Eukaryota; kingdom Metazoa; phylum Chordata; class Aves; order Charadriiformes; family Turnicidae; genus Turnix; species Turnix velox. The sequence goes on along the minus strand of VZTY01012200.1, from coordinate 96,286 downwards.
TTTAAAAACCAAAATGTTACAGTTTCTTCACAGATTGGAAGTAAATTAAAAACAAAATAAATAGTTCCTGACCCTTTCTTGCTATGTTTCTTCAGATTTGTTTGCATAATTGAAGCTGTGTGGTCTCATGTATAACCTTCCAATCGGGTTTGGGTACACTTTCTGGGCATGTTTCACATGAATGCCTCATTAAAAATAAAAGATGAAATTACTGAGTGTAATTCCTACCTTTTAAGTTATTTTTTTGTGCCATTCATGTTAAACCCTCCATATTATACAAATTAATCTGATAAAGATAGTGTTTCCGTAAGTTTGCAGGAATGTATGGAATTCCATATTCAATCAATACTCCAAACATTGGGAATGTATAATACTCTCATTTATTATACTGATTTTCTCATTAAGTATGGAAAGACCCATGAGCCTGGAACAGGTTTAGTCTTGCAAGCAGTTTCAAAATGTCATTCATCTTTACATGTATTTCTTCACACAGCAGTTCTAAGCTGATGTTTCTTACTTTTGCTGGGTTCACTCTCTGAACATTTGGAAAAAAAAAATTTAGCCAAAAATAATACAAACCCTTGGGTATCATGGGAGAAGCTCTGCAAGCTCTTTGACCCTGCTAGTTAAATTTTCACTGAAAGGTAGTGAAACTTCTGTAATATGCTATTAAAACCGGATGTGCTTAGCTAAAGAGAAGTATTTTATAAGTTTGTTTTGCTAGGCTGTAGGTGGAAAGCACAGCTGAGATCACACTTCTCAAAATATCAGTTGATTGCTGTACGGTACCTGTTTGTCTGTTTTCTGATTGGGCAGAGCTGTTGCTGGGCTGATGCTGTTTTGACCAAAATTAGAAAGTCAATATAAAGGAGTTGAACTAGACTGCCTGCTTTTTTTTTTTTTTTTTTCCTTCCAGTTCTCACTTCTGATTCATAAGTTGTTTGTTTCAAATGTTTAGAAGCTTTGTGAATTGGGGGTTGTGCCAGCAAAGGTGAAAGCTCTTAGTGGTTAGTCATAAATACTCATAAAAATTTGTCTTCATGACATTTCAATGCTAGCAAAAATATGATGCCTAATTTAAACAAAAAAAAAACCAAAAAAAATCTAAAGGAGTGGGTCCTGCAAAGTGATCATATTAAATACAGGGATTCATGAGCCTATTTGTCACTTAGGAGACTGCCTGCTTCTTCAATTCAGGGTTAGCATTCATCTTCTTTGACCCAAGGAGGATGTTATTGCCTATGTCTTGTGGCACAGCCTGAAGACCCTAAAATTCCTGATGGAGGCACATATGAAAGAAGGATTCACTGCTCACACACCTTTTAGCCTCCAGTTGTTTGTAGAGTTAACAAGTTGGAATGTGCCTGATGAACTTAGAATTATTGATACCAGGAGGAAGTAGAATCTCTGTGAATATAACCATTGTATTTGAAGACAAGCAGCATGTAAATTGTTTAGCAAAATTCTAGGCTAGTACAGCAGCTTAGCAGCTCAGGGTAGGAAGCTGTGCTCCACTAGAAGAAATGCTGTTACTTTATCTGTACTGTTAAGATAAAGCTATGGACATTTTATTTTGGAAATGAGTAGGTTTTGATGCAAGTGGCAGAGGCAAACATTTAAATTAGCTTGTACTTTGGTTAGTTTATTCTTCTGGAATTTATATATTTCATCTTCCATATAGGAGGCTAAGAAAAAGGTGATGTTGAATGCAACTTATTTAGGATCCACTTGCCAAAAAAACTTTATTTTTCATTATTTTCAAAAGGATGTTTTTCCATCTTCCACGGAAGAGCAGGGATAGGAAAGTGCTTTAAGAGAGCAATTTGGTTAAATCTCAAGATATCCTATAAAAATAGAAAGCAGGTCTCACTTAGCAATTGTGAGAACAAAAGGGTAGCAAGAACATATAAAACCAAAATCTGACAAAAAATAAAGACAACCAACTAGAAAGGGACATTACAAGAAACACAGAAACCTTCTGTAGTATATTACTAGTGAAAAGACAGTAATGAAGTAGTTATTGTAGTGCTCAGAAGATTATGAGAATTATTGACAGATTTCTCTGTGAATAGACAAGTGTGGAATGTCTTTATTTGCTTGTTTTTCTGAAAAGGTTAGGGATGATGAAATGATTAATCTGTACTTCAGCCTGGGTTCTTTTATCACAGGAAAAAAAAAAAGAGCTGTAACATAATTGAGTGTCTTCAAACCAGCCAGGCCTGGTGAAATTTGCCCTTTGGTGTTTAAAATAAGGACAGAAAGGGATAATGTCTCTGAGATTATTGAGAAGTAATGTGGGAGGGCAAGGCTGCAGGGCAACTGTCTTTAAAGGGAAGAAGAGAAGAAATTGGGTAGTATCAGACTGATTAGATTATATTTCTGGTAAAAATGTGGAACAAATAGCTATCTATAAGTAATTTGACATAACAAGGATGAGAGTAAGAAATAACATGGATTTTAACAGTAAAAAAAATCAAGAGGAAGTATTTTAATCTCTGCAATGGATAACAGTCCTGGAGAAGAGAAAGTGGTGGTCTTTGGCTGTGACAACTGACATCTGTTTGCTTTCCAAGATTAGTAAGCTCTGGCCCATATGATTATTCTAGTTATATAAAGTGCTGTTTTAAGATGTTTTAAGATTACTGGGGGCTTGGTAAAAATAGATGACCTATACTAAGTATATCCCATTAGTAATTACCCCAGTGCTATTCTAGTTCTGTAAGTTGTTTTTAATTTCTTCTGCAAACGGTGGTAAGAAAAATAGTAGCATGAAAGTTATTTCTGGTTAGCTGGATTTGGCATTCCTTCAGTTGTTCTGGACATGCTGGTTAACTGAATTGTGAAGCAAATTGAAGTACTATCATGTTTTTAAGGAGCTAGTAGCTTTTGATATTTTCCATATAATGTGCTTTATTTATTTTATTGCAGGATTTGGTTGTCCGCATCATTTTCATTCTTGGTAACTTAACAGAAAAAAATAACCAGGCCCGTGAGCAGTTTATTGAAGAACAAGGGAGTGTTAACACCCTGATATCATTATTCCAAACCTACCATGAACTGGATTTGAAGGCACAGAAATGGGACCACGAAAGAGGAAGGGAAGAGAAAAATCACCCAAAGCATCCTTCAGAAGTGGAAGATGTTCTGATAAAACTACTAAGACTGCTGGCCAATCTTTCCATCCATCCCAGTGTAGGAGCAGCCCTGGCAGCTACTCATCCTGTTGTAGAATTACTTGTCACAGTACTAGGCAAGAAAATCTGTTGAGTTTGTTCTTTCCTCAGTCTGTAAGGGAGAGTTTAGCATTTTTCTACCTGACCTTACATGGCTTGAGCCACTAATAAACTGGCTCCATTGCTAAAATAACAAAGTATGCCATGTTATGTCATAAGCCCATTTGAGACAGTGGCACAGGGAAAGGTGTTGTAGACATGTTTCATTCAGTGATAAGATTAGCAGAGGTGGTCACTAAGGATAAGCAAAAAAATTTTACTTTAAATATATGTCACTGAGAGTTTGTATTTAAGGAAAGCCTGTTCTTATTGGGTGCTGCATAAATGTGTTTGGTGGTGGGGTTTTTTTTTGAGGTTTGCAGGTTTTGTGGCTGCTCTGGATTTAGTATTCTTTTTTTTTGCTGCACCCAGAACTTTCAGCTGCCTTGAGAAATTTCCTCTAATGTTTTCTTCTTTTTCAAATTTCCAAACTTAACTACTTTCAGGTGGAAGAGAGAGTACGTTTCCCTCCAATCAGAGGCTTAGGGCTGCACTACCTTTACCACTTACTGATCCCTTTGTAAATCTAATTACACGTTAGGACTGGGCAGTCCTTCTCCCTGTGAGGGTTCAGAAGTGACAAGAGACATCTCAAAGAACTCAGTATATTTTAGTGTGTGATGAGAGCATTAAATATTATGTAAAGACAATCAACCTGATTTGTTTGTTAGCTTACCAGCCTTACCCACCAGCTACAGGGGATTAGAGAAGGCAGATTCACAACTTCATCCCTTCTGTTTTAAACCTTGTAGGAGCTTCCTGGGTTGAAACTGTGTTAATCATTGTGTTAAGCACTTTTGAGCCTTGAAGCTTCTCTGCCACCGTCCCCTCTTCTTGGGCATTCTGTCACTTGGTTTGCTACAAAATGTTTTCCCTCCCTGTGAACTTATCCCTCTTTTATTTCCTTCACTTTTGGTTTCTGAGGCCAGAAGCTTCAGATAAATCAGAATCTGCAGCTTTCAGACTTCCTAGGGTAATTTTTCACTGGTTAACATTCTGTCAAGAGCTCTTGGAGAGAGAGAATCTTTCAAATATTGTTAATGAAGTTTGATTGTTTTGACATTTTGCCATGATAGTCCTTGGTTTTTCCATGTCTATGGTATGGGCCTATTTCTGCTTGTGGATTCTCCTCAGTTTCGTCTTAAAACAGCAAATAGGATCTGCAAAATGTTTAGCTAACTAGATTTTAAACTGTGTTGCCTTTGCAGAGGAGCTGGAAAGAGTGACTTTGTATGGCCATTTCTGTGTCAGCTGCTTGCTAGCTTCTGACATATTGTCTGTAGTGTTGGCCACCTAAACTGTGGTTCAGTTTATTTCTGATATACAATACAGTGCTAAGTTAGACTCAGTGTGTGCTTTTATCTACATATGCATGTTTTTGGTTTTGTTGGGTTTTTTTTACCAGAATACAAGTCAATTGATGACTGTGAGGAGTTGGTCATCAATGCTGCAACAACAATCAACAATTTATCCTACTACAAAACAAAGAGCTCTGCTGTCCAAGACAAGAAGGTGCACATTGCTGAAAGTAAGATCATCCCAGACAGTGTATTTTGTATAGCTTTCTGAAACTGGAACTTATTCCTCCTGTGTTTTAATGCTACAGAAAATAAAGACACTGATAATGTTTCATAATATATTGCAGGAATATTAAGTTATATAGAACTAAATTTGTCTCATAATGTTTCCTCATTGTTTTGGAACATGATTCTATATGACTTGTGTGAAAATCATTTGGTTGCTGACAGAGCCCTTTCTTTTATTCTCCTAAGGGAGCATCTCATTTGCCCTATCATTTTTTGTTTAGCAGTTTTTGCTAGACTTGATCAAAATCCATACACCTGAGTTAAAATAATGATGTAGTTTTTAACTTCTAATCAGAGTATGGTAACACAGTTGCTTTTTTTCCATCTTAGGACCTTATAAACCTGAAAATCTACTTTGTCTGTTTATGGCTTATAAATATGTTGGTAGTGTAGAAGTTGTGTGATTCTCTCCTCTCTGACAGCAAGGAAAAGTCATATTTGAGTGATGTGTTAGAACTATTTGCGAGTTCTGTGGTGCATTGTGTTCATGTTATGCAAAAGGTAGATAGTCTATGTCTTGCATAAATTTCTGGCTAACCAGACAAGACAGGGGAGAGACAGATCTTCAAGTTCCCACAATAGCTAAAATGAGGAATAGGACAAAAGATTTTTCGCTGTCAACCTAGTGCCTTGACTGGTAAGACATCATTAATCTAGTTTACAGTTCTGTTCTGGCATGACTTATTTTATCATACATAAACCAGCTGTCTCTTGCTGCTAGTCAGAGAAATGTGGAAACAGAAAACCTCTCTGCCTGCCCCATTTGCTCTCCCTCTCCTGTTTTTATTGTTAGCATGTGGAACCAGTCCTGTCACCTTTCCCCTGGCTGAGCTGAGGAGAGAAAACCTTTTGATGGAAAATCAACAGGCTTTCTCCTCCAGGGGACATTTTGAGAATACTTGCCATTTGATAAAGGTGGTAGATCCCAAAGACAAAGCATTACCATGTTAGATGTCTCCTTAAGAAAAGTTCAGGGCATGTTCAGTATTGCAACATTCAAAGACAGAAGTAATGGGAATGAAACCAACCTCTCTATTTTTTTCCTCTCACTTGTCTGTGGTGAAAGGGTTTAGAATGGACCCATTTCAGTGGTTCCTTCATTCTCACAGGGGACTAATAGATGTAACTTTTATAACATCGTTCCTTTGCCACCCACTGAAAAGCTGGAGGTCTCATTCTGCCCCCTGAAGTTACATCCTGGTCATGCGTGGAACTGCTAAGCAGGAAAGGAGGAAGCAAGTAAATGGTTCAGACCAGGGTCAACATTAAAGAGCTGTTCAAAAAAAAGTGTTTGCTTGTTGTAGCAGCACTGAGAGAAAATAGAGCTCATGTCAGAAAATAATTTGAGTTTTAGGAGACGTCCCACCATACGACCCATCTGTTCAGGCTCTAAATCAATTCTCTTATATAGTAGAGCATTTATTTCTTCATTGCCTTCCTAGGTTTTCACATGAGCCCACTCAAAACTCTGCAGCTGAACTGGCTCCTCTTATTACTACTGCTGCACTTAGGCTGTCTTCATAACTCCTCATTTCTTGTGTTTAGCCTCATGTTGGAGCTTTGTCTCATCTTCAAAGCCCTAAACAATTTAGTTCCTGTCCTGCCATGAGCTCACCCTCTTTGCTGCAACCAGACAGACAGATAACTGTTCCCATTTATTAGATTTATTGCTGTTGCTGCTTGCTTTCTGGTATTTTACTGATAAAAAGCCAAGCATGTGTTTGTGATATACAAGTAATTGGTTTTTATTTCACTTCTCTGAAAACCAACAGTGCTTTTAAAGCTGTTAATGAGCAGCAATATGGATGGAGTTGTAGAGGCTGTCAGAGTCTTTGGCAATCTGTCTCGGGATCATGAGATCTGTGACTTCATCATGCAGAAAAAGAGTGAGTTACTTTTGCATTTGTGGGAGTCATGTTTTTTAATGTCTGTAGTTCTGAAAAGATTGTTAATAAGCTGTCTCAGTTAAAGGGTAAATGCAATATTCTGGGGTGTTTTGCAAATCAGGCAAATGTTAAAATCCAATAATAGACACTATAAACAACAATTTATTTTGGTTTTGTTAATGTGGAAATGTTGGAGTAGGAAAAATACGTCATGGTGCCTTCACAAAGATAAGTACTACAGAAAAAATCCTGAAAGTTTTTATAATTTTGAGATTTCCCTTTCAGTTTTTCAAATCCTACAGGCTAGGAATGATCAGGCAGATAATGAAGCTCCAACTGAATTCTTGTTTAGGTTCATAATCAGATTTTTGATTCCCATGTTCAGCAGCTTGTTAGCACTTTGTAACATGCTCTGAAGATGTTTGACTGCCTCAACACACAGACCTCCTATTTGCCCCTTGGGGAAGTAGGTACAAGTCTTCTCAAGTCCTTCAGCTTTGAGTGTCTGAGGAGATTTGGGGGGAATACAGCAACTCCTTCCTACCCACAGAAGTCTAACTAAACACCACTGTAAATTTTTTGTAGCTGCTTCTCAGTGCTGAAAGTGAGGTGATATCCCACAGTGTAAATTCCCTTCTTTTCAAGGGTGGGCATGTCACCACTCTGGGAGAAAATATCTGCAAAAGGAAAACTGGCAATTAACTCTTTGATGAACTGTCTCAAAGGGCTGAATTGTCCCACCTGGAAGAGACTGTGGTGTCAGTGTAGTGTGACACAGTGGCTCAGGAAGAGCTGCCTCTCCATTAGCAAGACTGACTCCCTGCCTGGGGTTGGTTGCCTTCCACTGCCTGCTGAATTTGGTGTCAGCAGGCACTGCAAGATGCTGCACGTCCCAGTCTCTGCTCCTTGCCTTCTCCCACAGCAGCCCCAGGCTGCAGCAGTTCCAGATGGACTTGGTTCAGGTTGCCTAGGGCAGCCCTGCCACTCATGGAGGTAAGAACTTCCCTCTCTGAGTGCCAAATGCCAAATCTTTGCAGTTTCTGCTGAGGGTGCCATTTGAGAGGAAGGTGATAATTTTAAGAAATAAGTCAGAGTTCCATTTGTTCCACTTAAACTTTCCTGGTTGGATTTTCACATTACTTTGGTGTATTTTTATAACTAGAATTTTGTGTGCTTTGCTTTGAAGAGGGCTGGTGTTCAGCATGATGTATCACAAAATGTCAGGGATTGGAGCAGGAGCATTAGACCAGGTCACACAGGAAGGTGTCCAGGCAGGTTTTGAATGTCTCTAGAGGAGACTCCACAACCTCTCTGGGCAGCATGTTCCAGTGTTGTCACTCTCATTGTGAAAAAGTTTTTTTTCTTACATTTCTCTGGAACTTTCTATGTTCCAGATTGTACCCATTCCCACTTGTCCTATCATTGGAGGTCACTGAGAAGAGCCTGGCTCCATCCTCCTGACACTCACCCTTTACATATTTGTAGACATTAATGAGGTCACCCCTCAGTCTCCTCTAATACTGACTGTTACTCTGGCTCCACAAATATCACAGTAATATACTGCAAGGTTAAATTTTTGGGTGGGATTTACTGCATTTAAGTCCTTTTTAAGTGTACGTGTTTAATGAGTATATTCTAATGCCATTTGTATGATAAGTCTATCTTCCCAGTAACACTGTTTCCTTCGTTTACAATCCAGTATACAAGTTCATCATTGCCTTGCTTGATGCCAAGAACGAGGATGTCTGTTTTTCTGCCTGTGGAGTTCTGCTCAATCTCACAGCAGATAAGAACAAACAAGTTCTTCTGATGGAAGAGGGAGGAATTAGAAAGTAAGTTGCTGATTATGCTTATAAAAAAAGGCTGTTTTGAATAGTCTGGCCAAAGAATTTCAATCAGATTCTTTTTTTATTGGGACCAATAACTTGTAGGAAGGACACATGCTTAATAGATGTTCAGCATCTTCAAGAAAGTACCTTTCCTGTTCTTTCATGTGTTTGCTTTTTGCAAAAGCATTAGAGTGATTTAGCCTGCTGCAGAGCCCCAAACCATTGAATAATCTCCCAAAGATCCTTCTGATGTGTATGTACCATATAGCAAAAGCCTGGATTTGCAGTAGCTGCTTATTCATAATTCTGAGTGAATCCTACATGCACTAGAGACATTAAGACACCATTACCATGTGTCTGTTTAGGAACTACCATATCCCACATGGTTTCTTGCAACTTTTGTCACTGCTCACTAGTGCAAGGAAAGCTTTCTGATATAGCCCTGCTTAAGGGATATTGCTCCTGAGTTTCCTCTCTCTGAGAGTTCAAGTTTAAGGCACTTACAATTGTCAGTGATATTAGTTCTTGAAATACTGCTGTGGATTCCTGACTTGTGGCTTTGATGTTTAGATAAGAGCAGATCCAGTTTAATTGGAGCAACATGAAAGATCATGTTCCTGTGCTTGTAAAGTGTTTGATACAACCCACATTGACGAAACGACGTTCATAACTTTGAAATGCTTTCCTGCTCCTACATTGTGTTACTGGTTTTTTTAGACAATGTAAACAATGCATAGTCTGCTCATCCTTCCTGTTCTCCTTAACTTAGAAAAATGGAAAGCTGAAAAAGAATAGCAGTAAGTTACAGACAAATTGAATAATAAATGTGCGAAATTTCTTTTACAGAATTTTCTATGGTCTATACAAAGTATAGAATTATATAGGATTTTTCATGCTCTGTCTGATAACCCGTGAAGAGAAGGCTCGGGGGGGACCTCATAGTAGCTTATCAATACCTGAAGGGGGCCTACAGAAAGGCAGGGATGGGACTTTTTAATAGGATATGTGATGGAAGAACTGGAAATAATGGATGTAAATTGGAAGAGGGTAGATTCAAGCTAGATATAAGAAAGAAGTTCTTGACGGTGAGGGTAGTGAAACATTATAACAGGTTACCCAGAGAGGTTGTGGATGCCCCCTCTCTGGAGGTGTTTAAGGCCAGGCTGGATGAGGCACTGAGCAGCCAGATCTAGTGGGAGGTGTCCCTGCCTATGGCAGGGGGCTGGAACTTGATGGTCTTTAAGGTCCCTTCCAACTCAAACTATTCTATGATTCTGTGAAATAGGAAGGAAAAACATTAACAGTATGAAATAAGTCTAGATAATTTGGAAGTGGTTGTTAAGGAGGTCATCCTCACTGTGCCACACCAGCTCTGTGGATTTTTGGAAATTAAGTTATTGTACCAATATATACTGTCCCTTATGAAATGTGGAATTAGTCTCATTGGGGAGTTAAACTTCAAAAAAATTAGGGCATGTTCTTTTGGCTTTTCATTAGATGCCTTCTGGTGTTCCACAATGCCAGCCTTCAGGGCAGAGAAAAAGCAAACCTCTTTTTGGTTGCTTTTCAATTACTGCTATTTTCAGCCAGAGTTGAATGTAATAGTTTTCCTGTGTTCCCTTTACTAATCACCAGATTATAAATCTCACAGTGAACTGGAGAAGCAAGGGTAAGAGAGAGTCAAAGGGAAAGAGAACAGCAGTGAAGGATTACTATTGGAAAGGTCACTGGGGACAGCAGGTGAAAACAGCCTTTGCTTCTGCTGCCTCAGGAGTAGTTAATGCTGCTCTTGGGAAATGGGGGCTCTGGAGAGCTGCTGAGGTGTGAGCTGGTACAGGCAAAAAAGTTATAGCATTATTTTCAGAGTTCTCCTTACAGCCTAGCCTGTGTTTTTGCAAGGAAGCGGGAATGGGAGAAAGTAACTAATGATTCTGGAGCCCTCAACATAAGAAGGACATTGAGCTGTTGGAGCGGGTCCAGAGGAGGGCCATGAAGATGATCAGAGGGCTGGAGCAACTGCCTTATGAGGACAGGCTGAAGGAGTTGGGGTTGTTCTGAAGGTTCAGGGGGCACCTCATAGTAGCTTCTCAATATCTGAAGGGGGACTACAGAAAAGCTGGGGTAGGACTTTTTAATAGGATATGTGATGGAAGGTCTAGAAATAATGGATGTAAGTTGGAAGAGGGGAGATCCAGGCTAGATATATGAAAGAAAGTCTTTACGGTGAGGGTAGTGAAACACTGGAACAGGTTGCCCAGAGAGGTTGTGGATGCCCCCTCTCTGGAGGTGTTTAAGGCCAGGCTGGCCAAGGCACTGAGCAACCTGATCTAGGTGTCCCTGCCTATGGCAAGGGGGTTGGAACTTGATGATCTTTAATGTTCCTTCCAACCCAAACTATTCTATGATTCTGTGTAAAACTGGCATTTCCGAGTGGAGTCCATGGGGAACACAGGCCAAGGAAATATAGAAAGGCATGAGGTCTGCAGAATACCCAGACTTCACAGAATGCAAGAGGTAATTCTGTGAGTCACAGAAGTAGCAAATTCCTTTGGATTTGTCTTCTGGTCAGACCCTCTGATGCGTGATAAGCTGGATGTTCTGGCTGAAGCATTTTCTACATTCATACTATTTTTTGCAGATGAATTCTTTGTGCCTGATAAGGTTTGACTCACGTTGCAATCTCTGCTGCTCTAGTGGTCACCACAGATTTAGGACAGTCACAGATTGTCTTGAAATTTGATGGAACTTTAGTGACTTTGTGATGTTATGTGATTTTGAAAGAGATCAATTGGGTATAGAAGAGGATGGGCAGATGCAGGTGTCTATGTGTGGACAAAAGGCATGTTCACATCCTTGGGGAACTGAAGTAAATGAAAAGGGGGAAATTACTGAGGAAAAAAGTAGTATATTAAGTTTATTAACATAGAATTTTCCTACAAACCTACAAGGAGTATTTGTAACTCCAGTTTCTAGACTTTGAAAAGCTTGGGAGAAAACTACATGGTGCAAACCACTGTTTTTGTTTGATACCAACAGGCTTGTTGACTGTTTGGAAGACTTTGGGCCAGCAGACTGGCAGTTGGCTTGTTTGATATGCAAAACCCTGTGGAACTACAGTGAAAACACCACAAGTGTGGCCTCTTCTTTGGAGAAGATACCAACACCTTGGTGCTGCTGCTCACCTCACTCTTAGGTAAGATTTGGTATTATTATTCCTAATAAGAGAAATAGGAGCAAAATCATGGTGGTGTTAGTTTGGGTGGGAGGTCTGTTGTGCTGGTTTATCAGTCAAGCAGCAACAATCTACTGCACATTTTACTTCAGCACATTCCTCCAGATCTTCCAGATGGCCAAGGTGGAATTGGCCAGTGACTAGTTTGTCCAGTTCACCTGCCATTGATGCTTTTGACCAGCTGCCTTTCTGCCAGCTCGAGCCAATTATCCCCTAAACCTTCAGTGCAAAACATCCTTTTCACTGGATGTGAGCCCTTCTGGCCTCAAAAATCACTGCAGATATTGACAAAAGCAGGGGCTTGGCTCTGATGCACCCAGAAACTCCACAGAACACACTGAGAATATGGATTTTTCCCTTTGGGGGGGCTGCAACCGATGGAGTGACAAGAGTCCCTCAGCCAACCTTCTCACCACAATGTCCTTGTGGGACAGGGCAGCATCTCAGCAATTTGTCATCTGTACCCTGGAGCTCATGAGGGTGTGTGTGCTCCTCCACAAAGGCAGGCTGGGAAGTGCCATCAAATTGATGTTCAGATGTTGATTGACTTACCCAGTTGGATTTCTTCATCTGCACATTTACATTTACTTCAAATTCCACAGAGTTTAACTGTTCAGTTATAGTCCTATAGTCACTATTTGACTTTCCTCCTTTCTTTTATGAGCACTGCTTTAGTTGTGATTTGATTTTGGCAGGCCACTTGCAATTACATGTCAAAAATATCTTCAAAATGTAAATGGGATTGAAGCAAACCTTAACTAATTTTGATTTTTAATTGGAAATTTCCTAAAGATGTCTGTGTGCTGCAGAAAAGGCTGCATGTTAGTCACACCCAGAGAGAAAGTGAGATTCCCTGTGGTCTCTTGTGTTTTTGGGCAATCACAAAAGTGGGTGGATTTGTAAGGACATTTTTCCAGATACAGCAGAATTACTGTTGTTCATTGTTGCAATCATTCCTTGCATTACATTCCCTGCCACGATAGAGTGCATCTTGTGGGCAGTAATTCCATCTATTTCTCTGAAAATACTCACCGTTTCAGGATCGTTGGTGTACTTTTTAATGTTCTGCAGCAGAAGTATAAACTCTCCACAATCCTGTGGGAATTTTCAGGCATGCAGCAAGGAATAGATGTCTTTATTTTGGAAAATTCTTACTTATTTTTCCCCCCCCTCTGTGTTTAACATTGCTTATTCCAGCAATTAATTTGACTGCAGAGTCCAGGCTGGGTAGTAATTGGATCTCTCATTAGCCAGTACAGCTTGTGTGATCTGGAAGTTCTGGTACAGTCACAGCTACAATTGCAATTGTAAAGCAACTGTAATGACAATTAATTAAAATAGGTCTGAATTAAAGCAGAAGGGTAATCTTGCTTCAGATTGTAGTCAGAAGAGAGCAACTGTACAAGAAACACATCCTATTAATTGGATCCGGTTTCTCCATGTCTTATGAGCTAAAAAATTTTAGTAATAGAAGCTGGTTAATATTGTCCCACATCATCCTCCTCCCATTGTGTCCTGTAACAGCCTTGAACATTCATTGCTCTGGTTCTGTTGCTCAGGAAGCAAGTGCTGACAGTCAGTGGATGGCATTTAAGGCCCTCAGGAGGCAGGAAGAGCAGAGCATGGCAGTGGACACCTCACTTCTGCTGTGCTCAGTCTCCTCCACTTTGTTTTTCTTTCCCCCCACCTGGCACAAGGGAACCAAAAGGGAGTAGAAACAGCCTGAAGAGATGTCTGGTCCAAGAAAAGCTGGAGAAAAGGTGCCAGTTCTTTTTTTCTGTCAGCCTGAGGTGCAGTGGGACTGCTTTTCCAGTGACACCATCATTTGCCTTCTTTCAGCTGCTCTTGAGTTTTATGTCACTTTGTTGGCTCAGAACTTCTGGAGGTTGTTGTTTCCAGGGCCCTGACAGCAGCTTTGCCTCACCCTAGTCTCTCAGCATCACGTGGAGATGAGCCTCTGCCTTCAGAGTGTTCTTCTTTTGAGTAGTTTTGTGAGATTTTCTTTCTGCTTCTCTCTTTTTAGACTTGACTTCTGCTTGCCTTTAGCTTCACTATCCATTCGAGGTGGTTATTTTGGAATCTCCATAAATGTGAGCTCAGTCCTAGTAGAACCTTATGGATGGGTAGCCCTTGCAGATGGGTCTGTACTTCAATTTTCAGCTCCTCCCACTGTATGGAGACCCAGCAGGCTTATCTTCTCCATGGGCTTGCAGCCAGTTCATGTGCTGTTTGGCCACTACCCTACTTAGTTTTGAGGAGGGTCGTGGGAAGAGGATGAACAGCCTGCATGTGGGACACTGGTCCTTGCTCATCCCCAGTTGTTACTCATGTTCTACTTGGGGAAAATTCCTGATTTTGTTCAACACTTCAGCTTTTGAACTGAATTTGACCCTTGTTCTCATAAGCTGGAATTCCTAATCTTGGTGATTCCTTGAACATTCCATCAACTTCTGGAGGACAGAGCCATCTGTTGAAAGAAATGGCCCTTGCTCTGTGGTAGAAGATAATAAATTTGGGTAGAAAAATCATTCCAGGAATAGGCAAAGGAATTCTGCTTGAAGACAAAACCCATAATCTCTTACCTTCCTCTTCAGGGTTTTGCACTTCTCTGCTGCTGAGATTTATTTCACAGATGGCTGCCAAGCCATTGGATAGGACAAGAGCTGATGGACACGAGTTCTAATAAAATAACCTGCAATTTAATATATTAAATATTAGAAAAAGAAATTTCCACCATGGTAGGGGTCAAGGACTGGAGTAGGCTGCCCAAAAAAGCTCTGCAACCTCTGTCCTTGTAGATGTTTGGTAGTCAGCAGTGCATGGACCAGAGCAACTGGATGTAGGGTGGTTCTGCTCCAGAAATTCTGTCCAACCTAAATTATCCTGTGATACCATGAAATATAGATGTGATGTCTGGATTTTATCTCTAATAACAGGATTTCTTCCTGCAGAGATACGCCATGTCTTCTTTCTTGAAAGAAAGTGGGGTTTTTCCTCTTTGTTTTATGACAGAAAGTCTCTAAATGTCATCTTCTCTTCATGCAGAACCCCTTTGGGAATCTACCTCACAATCGGCATCCCTTTAATTTTGATGATTTAGAAACACTGCAGTGACATAGAAGTTCAAGTGTCATTTACAGCTCTGGTAACTTCCCATGAAGTGGAGCCCATCTCCATGGAAGAGTAATGGCATCTCTTCCTTCATAGCTGTTGCAGCTCAGGCTGTGTGCTTTCCATGAGCACCTTAGTGCTCTTTCAAAGAGGAACAGATACTGTCTAAACTTTTCTGACTCAGAATGTCAATAACTGAAGTTTCTTTCCTTCTCCAAGTTGTCTTCTGCTGTGAATGCACAGTGAGCAACCTTACAGTTATTTATCTAACAGATGGTGAGTCTGGTGGTCTTTCATACCCTGGGATGGAGAGAACTCAAGCCACCACCTGGTGCAGGGTTATATTTTCATTTTGGCCTAAGGACTGTCAAATATCCTTCTCTACATCTCTATAACATAATTTATTCAGTGTTATCAGTTGTGTTTGTAGATTCCTGACTCAGGAGTGTGCTTCTTTTTGATGACTTTGTTTTGTCTGTAGGAGTTTGCTCTTCTGCTGCACCCAATGCCAGGCAAAATGGAGGGGGGAGTAATGAGAGACAACTTTCTTCATTTATGAAGTTTGTGAGGAAGGGAGAGCATCAGTAATATGGTTGCCATGTGGTTCATGTTCTGGAAGTGTGACAGTAGATATGGTTTGGAAGAAGCTTCGTGAAACAGCATGGCAAAGCACTTCGTGATAGGGAAAGGACACTTGTAGTTAGATGGGGTGATTGATGTTAGAACCTGAGTAGTTTCCAGGTTACCAGTCACAGTAAATCCTTGATCTCCAGGACACGGTTTAGCTGCACCCATGAGGTGTCAGAATAGTAGAGCCTAAAATTAAAACACCCTTTTTACTGACCTCAACATCCTTTATTTTCAGTTAAAGCCAAGTCCCTCAGTTTTGGATGAGTCTTTCAGCTTTCAAAAGGGTAGGTGAAGTCATTACACAGAGGTCAGCAAGTGCCTCAAATATTCATCAGGAAGGACGATTTTGAGACAGTTAATTATGGGGAAATACTAATGAAAAAGAGAGTCAGAGAGGATTGATTTCACCTCAGTGAAGAGAGATACTGTAGGATTAAAACCTTAGGTAAACATGAAGTTGTTATTAAGCCACCAACAATACACAACTGAGAAGCTGTATGTGCCATGGTCAAAAAATACATGAATTAATTCTGTTTTTATTCAAAACTGATGCTGATGTTTTCCTTGATTGCAGATGAAGAAGTCGCTTTGGATGACAGCCTTGACACAGATTTAAGGGACTACCACAAACTGTATTGGGAAAGAGAGTTCAAGCCTGTGGCAGAAAGACTTCTTGAGAGAATTCAAAGCTTTCATTCATGACTTCCAACTGGAACTATTACTCCATTTTAATCCGTCATCATTTCTTTCATGGTGCAGACTGTACAGCTTTTATTTTTAATATCCCTGTGCACTGCCATTGGTAAGCATGTTTATTAATTTTATAGAATTCAGTAAAACTAAGCATTTATATACTGGTGCTATCTTTTAAAGAAGCTTGAATGAAATTTTTAGGAGTGTAATTTAAAAAAAATTTTTTTCCAATATATTTGAGCTGATGGAGCAGCTGTTCTTTCAGTGTTGCTTGTCTATTAATTGCTGGGAAAATGGAACAAAGCTGTTTGCTCAGCTTTTAAATTTTCAAATGTAAATTACCACTCCCTTTCCCTTCTTATTTTTTACCTGATGCTGTGTGCCCAGGATGTCCAGCTCTTCCCTTGGTCCTTGTGGGATATAGGTCCAGCTGTGTGGCTAAGACACTTTTTTGAATTGGAATATACTTAAGCAAAACACCCACATCCCTGATCACAGAATCACAGAATATCAGGGATTGGAAGGGACCTCAAGAGATCATCTAGTCCAATCCCCCTGCCAGAGCAGGAACACCTAGACCAGGTCACACAGGAAGGCATCCAGGTGGGTTTTGAATGTCTCCTTTTCTGGAGACTTCACAACCTTCCTTGGGCGGCCTGTGCCAATGTTCTGTCACCCTTTCTGATGTAAGAGAAGATTTTATCTGTCCTGTTATTATTGTATAGGAACACACCTAGAAACAACTGTACTTCTCAGATTGTCTTGGACGGACATCTTCCCTGGGCTCATGTCTCTATCTGAGAGGCAAAGAAAGGCTCACATCCCTTTCAACTGCTGCTGCCTTGCTCACCGCTCACTTTCCATCTTCTCAGTGTGCAGAAGCCCCTGCTTGCAGCCCATGGATTAGCTCAGCAGGTGCATCACAGGCCTCAGGCATTAAGAGCCCCCCTTGCTACAGCGAGCTTTACAGACTTGACCCATTTTGCTATTTTCTGACCTCAGATTACTAAGAATAAACCACTGTGCAAATGCTGCCAGGCTCCAATCCTCAGGGTCAGTGGCCTTGTGCTGTGCTGTGTGTGCCAGGAGAGCAAGTGTCCAGCCTGGCACTCCCTGCAGAGAGGCCACAGGAGTTTGTTTTTTTCTGAAGCAGTAATCCAGAGCAGTAAATTGAAGGGCAGGGAAGCTTTTTTTACTCATGTGAGGTTCCTGCTTCTACATTGGAAGCAGCTTTCTCCTTCTTCCAGTGCCTGAAGGGGGCCTACAGAAAGGCAGGGGAAGGACTTTTCAATAGATGTGATGGAAGGACTAGGAATAATGGATATAAATTGGAAGAAAGGAGATTCAGGCTCGATATTAGAAAGAAGTTCTTTATTGGTGAGGGTGGTGAAACACTGGAACAGGTTGCCCAGAGAGGTTGTGGATGCCCCCTCTCTGGAGGTGTTTTGAGGCCAGGCTGGATGAGACACTGAGCAACCTGGTCTAGTGGGAGGTGTCCCTGCCTATGGCAGGGGAGGGGGACTTGATGATCTTTAAGGTTCCTTCCAACCCAAATTATTCTGTGATTCTATGATTCTGTTTCTGGAGATTGCTTTACTGTTGATGGGCAAGGGGATGGTTGGATTTAATAGGACAAGTTTTTGGAGGTGGCAAGGACAAAACTACAGTGAAGGTAATGAAAATTTGCACAGTTCCTTTTGCCCCAGAAGCTCAGGTGTTTCTTGGGACCAGTGGGCCTTGGCTGGACTGTGAATAGCTTGAGGAGCACATTGAGAATTCCTGCACTCCACAAGAGAGAACTGCCCAGGGGACTAGGATGCTTTGGCTTCTGCTGAGGGCCGAAATATCTCAATTATTCCTTCTTTTGCTATTTTAATTTGAGCTGAAGTTGAAAGGAAGATAAATGGCTTCAATGCCCCATTTATTTCTTTTCTGGGGGCTGCTAAAGAGAGGCTGAGGGGTAAGTACTCCCCTGGGGGGAGGGAGGGAACTGGAGATATTTTTTCTTGGAGCTCAGATGGGGGCCAAGGGCAGGCAGAGAGGGCTGTGAAAGGCTGGTGAGGGTTGCTGTGCACTGGGAGGCCCTGGAATGAACAAATGCTGAGCATCTGTGAGAAGGCAGCCTGCAACTGAGGCTTTGCTCAAGTCAAGGTGGGCACAAGGCAATTGAGATCCTTTCCAAGAAAGTGCTGGTTCTGTCAGTCACTGCCAATCTAACTGCACGCAGGGACCTGGAGTGTTTTATAGGCTGATCCTGTAGGACAGGGCACATCAGAGTATCTGGCAGTGGAGCCCAGATCTGGGGCAGCTGCAGCCTGAGATCTGGCCTTGTGCTCAGCACATTCAGAGATGCTTGGGAGACCCAAATCTACTGAGGACCACGAACACCTCAGCATTTTTCATGGGAAAGTCTCCAGCCTGTGTCTCCAAGGTAAGTATCTCCATGCATGGTTGGGGCTGTTTGGAAAGGGAAGGTTCCTGCACCTGCCTGAAGAGCATAGGGTGGAATCAGAAATTTTTCAGAAAATTTATGTCTGACTCTGACACCCCTGCCATCTTCACACCCCTTCCAACCTCCCCAAAAAGAAACCATTAGGAGAAGCAGCTGCTGCAGAAACTCCATTTACAAACTGGAGAGGTGCTGCTTTTGTGCCCTGAGGCATAGTTTAGCTTTGTGATATGCCCTCAGACAGGAAAGTTTTGCTCTGTTTTTGGAACATTAAAAATCCTGTATTTTTAGTTAAGAGGAAATAGCAGATGCTTCCTGTTAGTCACAGTTTTTTTGACAGTTTATTAATCTTTCTCCCCTAGATCTTTTTAGATATTTTACCTTCTCGGATTGTTAAGCTTAAAGCAGTTCTCAGAAAGTTCTGTGGTTAGAGAAACCTGCCTGAGAAGCAGGACAGAGGACAGATACCTACCTTGGGGAAAATCTATTTCCTACCTTAGAAACAAGGCTCCTGTCTTCCTGTAAACAGAGAACTTTCTACATTTGTAGAAAGACTGTGTAAGATTGGGGCCCTTGCAACAAATCCCCCTCCTGCAGCCTCTTGCCACCCAAAATTCCTCAGTCTGACTGCCCAGACCTGGCCATCCTGCTCCTGCCAGACATTCTCTTGGGTATTAGCAGCCTCAGATGGAACTAAAAGTTTACTACTGGAGGATTTTAAAATCAATTTAATTCTCATAATTTATCTATGGTTATTGAAAACAAGTTATTTTTATAAACATATTCTTGGAATCTCTGGTCATATCACAGCCCTCACCTGCAAGGAAAGAAAACCTTCCATGACTGACTATGCCTAAAAGATGGAGGCCCATGAGAAGAAAAAGAGATATGGGGGAAGTTGTTCCTACAATCACAGGAGTAAAGATCAAAATCTACTTTTAAAATTCTCTCCCATCTCTTTAGATCCGTTTGAAAAAGTCACAGTTTGTCATTTTAAGGAAGTTTCTTAGTTTCCACCTCAAACATTTTGAAACGGTCTTTGCAAATAGAAGCATGAAGTCAAACCACGCAGACATACACCATGAGAAAAAGTTGTTACCTTTATTTAAAAAATACCAATAATACTGACAAATTTTTAAAAAGCAATTCACACTCATACAAAAAGTATTCATGTGTTCTCCAAAACCACTGTATATTAAATGTCAGAATTTTAATCATGTTCTGATTTACTAAAAATAGATGGTTTTTTAGCCTAGTTATTTAAGCAACTGCAAAAAAAAAAAAAAAAAATCAGTAAGACCAGCGTTGGGCATGTAATACAGTAGGACTGTTTGGCAGTCTAGAACAACATTCCCACACCTTGTCCTAACTCCTGGAACAGGTATTGGTTAATCCTTGAAAAACAGGACAAGAAGCTACTTCGACACATGACGGAGTCAGATCTCTAAAAAGCTCTGAGGAATCAAAGCCCCTCTCCTTTCCATAGGAAGACCATTGCACTTTGGAGCTCACCAAATAATGCTGAACAAACGTCCCCAAGCATTTTAAGGCTGAACTATTTGAGAAAACGGACTGCTATCTTTCAAATGATCATCAGTGTGGACAAGAAGAGGTTTAGTTCTGATTTAAAAAAAAAAAATCTAAATAACAAGGCTTTTTTTTTTTTTGTGTCTTTTTTGAAACCACACACAATAAAGGCTCAGACAATAGCAGTGCTCACTTTCACTTTTTTAGCTTAACTGGAACAGCCTGCAGCGCCTGTTCACTCCACCAGCACAAATAGCAGCATCATGATTTTTCTAAAATTATTCTCAAGAGGGAAAGCAAAAAAATATCATCGAGTCCCACTTCTTGTCAACACTCCAACTCCCGTAGTATTTGCCTTAACACAAGATCTATGTATCTATCATTTGCTAATGTTGCCACAAAGTTCAGAGAAGTGTCCCGTGCTGTCTAAAGCCAAAAATCCCAAGGGCAGGCAGCACTTGTGCACAGCCTTGGCTTTTTCAACTTGCCAAGCAGCAGCCATATCCCAAACACGGAAAGAGCTGAAACTAAAGGAGTTATGGCACAATTGGGCATATCTTAAGAGCTACCGTTGGTCCTGAGGAGGCTTCTTCCTATCTTCCTCTGCCACACTGCAGCTGCAGACACATTCCCACGCTGACAGGCAGCCGGAGACATCAGGTCATATAGCGGGTAATAGCTCTCAGAGCGTAAAGTAGTTCGGCTTGCATCCGAGCTTCTACCAGAAGCAAATTTACATGGACCTGGGGGAGAGAGAAGCAAAGCAAAGCTGTGAGAGCGTGCTCGCAGCAACGCACACACCTGCCAAAGGAAGTCTGTGGCTTTTGTATTAGACTTTGCAATAGCAGCACTTGGTGTTTTAGCTGCCCCCCTTCTAGCAAGAGGAGGAGAGGCTGAGCAAGCTCTGCAGCACAGGCTGTGGTGGGTCACAAGTATGGCTAAGGTGGGCCAGGCTTTGCAGAAGAATCATAGAACAGTTTGGGTTGGAAGGGACCTTAAAGATCATCGAGTTCCAACCCCTCTGCCATAAGCAGGGACACCTCCCACTAGATCAGGCTGCCCAGTGCCATGCCCAGCCTGGTCTTGAACACCTCCAGGGAGGGGGCATCCACAACATCTCTGGGCAACCTGTTCCAGTGCTTCCCCACCCTCACTGTAAGGAATTTCTTTCTTATGTCGAGGCTAAATCTACCCCCTTCCAATTTACATCTGTTGTTTCTGATCCTCCCATCCAATATCGTATTAAAAAGTCCTTCCCCTGCCTTTCTGTAGGACCCCCTCAGGTGTCTATGTGTAGACAAAAGGTATGTTCACATCCTTAGGGAACTGAAGTAAATGAAAAGGGGGAAATTACTGAGGAAGAAAGTAATATATTAAGTTTATTAACCTAGAATTTTCCTGTGAACCTGCATGGAGTATTTGTAAGGCCAGTTTCCAGACTTTGAAAGGCTTGGGAGAAAACCACATGGTGCAAAACACTGGTTTTATTTGATACCAACAGGCTTGTTGACTGTTTGGAAGACTTTGGGCCAGCAGACTGGCAGTTGGCTTGTTTGATATGCAAAACCCTGTGGAACTACAGTGAAAACACCACAAGTGTGGCCTCTTCTTTGGAGAAGATACCAACACCTTGGTGGTGCTGCTCACCTCACCATGGGTATGGTTGTGGTGGGTCATGAGTATGGCTAAGGTGGGCCAGGTTTTGCAGAAGAAGTAGGCATCTTGTATCAGACCAGGTGGTTGGACTGGAAAAAAAAATTATCAGCCTTCAAACACACAAGTCCTATGTGTAGCTTGTAAAATAATTGTTCCAAATTAGATGAATGAAATTAACCTATTAGTTGCAAACCACTCTTTTGCCTTTATCTGTGAGGCAGAGATAACTGTTAGCAAAGAAAGAGCTGATAATGTTGTTTGCCCCTGTGGGACAGAGAGACCAGCACACAGGTAACTATGACTTGGACGGCACATGTTGTTTAGCTGAGGGAGAGCACAAGAAGGATGGTAACATGCCATAAAACCACTAAGGTGTTCAGCAGCTACCACGGAGAAGAGGTTCTTGCTCTCCAGCTCATCTTCTCAGTGTCTCTTTGTGGATGAGATCAGAAACCATGTGAGGGAGAGGATGGAAAGTATTCTCACTGACAGCAGGCAGGCTCTAAGGTTGTTCTGGCATGTAATGTCTATGTTTGGTTTCAATCCTGTGATTTCCATAAGGATGTGTGGTGATTGCATTCAGGGACACGTGCGTGTATAATCCTTGGATTCTGAGAGATGCAAACTTGGGCTTTAAAGGATTTGTGTGCTCAAATAGCTGGTCTCTATCCATTAGTTCAACCAAAACAAATATGTCCCTGCCTACCCGAGGGAGACTGGAACTAGATGATTTTAAAGGTCCCTTCCAACTTAAGCCATTCTGTGATTCCACTTGAACAACATTAATTCATTGTAATTATAATAGTCCCATTATAACTGGGTATCTCTAAACTATGTCTGCAAGGAGTTTAGCAAGAAATAGAGCCTCTGATGATGCAAACACTGTTAAAAACATTCATATTTAGCACCATATCAGCATGTGTTTAAAATGGGGACTAGAGAACTCTTCCCAAAGAAAAACTGGAGGATGTGAACTTTATGGTGCAGACATCTAAGACTTAACAGCAAGAAATGTTACTAAGAGGAACAATCCAGACTGCTAGCCCAGAAGTAGAACTTCTGGCATTAACATAAAGCAACAGCTTTGGCACCCTTTACTCTAAAAACAAGGGTAAACTGCAAAGCCCCTGAGCAACAAATGAGCTGCTCTGGGTCCCAGGTCGAGGGAAGCATCTTGCACCTCCTCCCTGGGACACAGGGAGCAACCACCAACAACTGAAGAGAAACCATATCATGCAATCATAGAGAAGCTTGGGTTAGAAGGGACCTTCAAGATCATCTAGTTCCACCCCCCCCCACCACAGGCAGGGACACCCCCACTAGATGAGGTTACTAGATCTACCAGAACCATGTGCAGCAGAATGGAACTGGGGCTTTTGGTGTTCTGCCACAACTTCATCTGCACATCTGATCTCCCCACACAGCTGAGAGCTTGCCCAGTTCCTGCCAGCTGTTGGCTAGCAAGTGTGCAGCTGGAAAAGAAAAATTATTTCTTTTGGAAGCATCATAACTCCTAATGAATTTACTGAATGCACAGAATCCTGGTAAGGTCAGCTAAAGCTCCAGCAGGGTGGCTGTGGCTGCTGCTAGAGCAGGAGATAGATCTGCAGCAAACTCTTACCTTCTCAGAGTGTTCAAACTGCCTCCAGAAGCTATCATACATTCTTTTTGTGGTCTTTTCAGGAGTGCAAACCACAGTCTTGATATAAACTTTAAAGCTGCGGTCCAACAACTGATTAATTTCACCATAGTCATAATCATCGTATCTGTTTGGAATGGAAAGAAAAACACTTTCATTTTCAAGAATGAGGTATTTTACTTGCATCTTGCCTAACTTTCTACAGTAGACAAATTACTGTGCAATTTCTACCACTACTGGCTCATTCCCAGAGATAAAACCAATTTTAAAATATATGCAAGTTTGCTTATAGCTAAATAGCTTTGCTTCAGGCTGAGAAAGGAAAAAAAAATCCAAACACAATACTAAGTCTGATGTGTATAGAAGAAAAGAAGCAGGACTGACCTTATTCCAAACATACAATGAATATAATTCCAAATAGCTCGTCTTAGCATTGAGGTATCCACATCTTTGTGCATGGCCATCGTGTTGTAGGTCAGATTATAAGCGATATGAAACTTCTCATCAAGTAGTTGTCCCACATCTGGGTAAAGACGGTTAACCAAGGAATAGCCATGGTCTTCCCAGGAATAATCCTTAGAATGAGTAAAAACACAGAATGGAGCGTTTAAAAAATGAACTTGTAAAAATTTAGCACTTTAATGTGACTTATCTCAGGGCAGATAATGCAGGGGAAGGGGAGGTCTGTTTGTTTGCTCTGCTTCAAGCTTTCTCTGGAAGTGTTTAAGGCCAGGCTGGACAAGGCACTGAGTAACCTGATCTAGTGGGGGGGTGTCCCTGCCTATGAAGGGGGGTTGGAACTAGATGATCTTTAAGGTCCCTTCCAACCCAAACTATTCTAAGATTCTATGATTCTCATCCATGGGCCATTAAGAGCAGAGCAATTTTAAGGTTTGGGATCTGGCACAAGTGATGGATCACCCACTAAAGCCCCCATCCTTGTTACCTGAACACGAAAGGTGGGCACATGCATTCCATGTCTGGAGAAGTCTTTGTAACCATAACTGGTATCCTCAAAGTGACGAGACACATCTCTTGTTGGTGCCGATTCTTCGTCTTCTGTTAATTTCAAGCACAGAATTTCACACCATTTTAGTAAGAACAAATTGGAAGTGTACTAGGCAGAACTCTCATGGAAGAATGGGAGTCTCCCTGCTTTTTAAATAAACATATTTCATAAGAATACCTGTATGAAAATGCTTTGGTACTGCTCAGTGAGACCTGCAACTATGGCTTTTAGAAGCTACTCTACAAAAAAACCCCTCACATTCTTCCTTACAAACAACTTTTTCTCCCTTCTACCTACCAGTCTTCACTCTATCCCCAAAGTGTGGAGGACACTTTGATCCTAATTTCAAGGGGTCTGTAAAAAACATCAAGGGAAAAAAAAATCTGTTTTGGAACAGGGATCTCTCTTTAAAAAAGAGAGCTCCAAGATATCCAAGCCAAGTTTCTTTTAGAGGAAACTCTGCTAAGAGCCCACAAAACCCCTAAGATGTAACAGATTATCTCACAGTCATCTGAAAAGTAACGTTTTGTACATTTAAATAGCTAAGTTCGTTAAGAGCTCCTTTTTACAACGTCTTGTGAAATACTTAAATCTCTTGTGAAACTCTCCAATCTCTCAAGAGAGATATTCCATTTCTGTTGGAAGTTTCTATTAAATGGAGTGGGTATTACACTGTGTTTGAGGCAAGTCACGAATCTTGGCACTCTTTTGCTTTTAAGAGTCCTTTCAAAGGAACAGTAATGTTTTTCAGACATCCAGTAACACTAATTTTTTTCCCTTTTGCAGTAGACAAGTATTTGGAAATGTCTAAATAAATATGTATATACGTGCTGTGTGTCTGTTCTACCTGAAGAACAGACGAACATGCTTTCTCTCTTCTCTCTTTCAAAACGTGTGGCCATCTCCTCTTGGCTGGCTTCCTCTTCGTCTCTGCACTCCTGTAGCTGCTTCATTTTCTCCATAAGAGCTTCAACTTCACAGATAGACTCTGTAGACTTGAGAAAAAGGAAAGAAAAAAACCCACTTCATTTCCATGTAACAAGAACTGACGATGATGGCAGAAATTGTCACAGAATCACAGAATGTCAGTGATTGGAAGGGACCTCAAGAGATCATCTAGTCCAAGCCAGAGGAATTAAACCTGAGCCATGTCCTTCATTTACATCTTTAAATAGAATTTTTTCAAGGAAAACAGCTCGTGAAACAAATCTGTGCTAACCCAACAGTTCGTATTTAGTCATCATCTTTTCTTAATTAGGTCCCTGGTATTTTTA
This sequence comes from Turnix velox, assembly GCA_013400935.1. Lineage (NCBI taxonomy): Eukaryota > Metazoa > Chordata > Aves > Charadriiformes > Turnicidae > Turnix > Turnix velox. Next base: position 70,493 of record VZTY01012200.1, on the reverse strand, counting down.
GCATATTTTAAGCATCACAGCTTTTTGGAACAAGAGGTTCTCAAGCTAAAATTAAATTCTCTTACTTAACCTATATGCTTAACAACTGAAAAACAAGGAGCTGTAACAGAAAGTCTGACAGAGGAAGTAACCACAATTTACTGCCCAACTGTATTTTTCCCCCTTCTCTGCTCCCAGAGAAGAAATATACTGAAGTGAGAAAGAAAAGTGAACATAAATGCAGATTTAATGAAGCCACTACAAGAGAATCTTATTTCACAAGAGTTGCTTTGAGACATCTTTTAAAAATCCATCAGCACAATAAAGTTATCTTGAAATTATACTGTTCTGCTCCTTTCCTCTCTGCCTTTTGCAGATGGGTTTGCTCCTTGAGAGACCTGGCAAGCTTCAGCAGACAAAATGTAAATGTCACACCGATGCTTAATTCACATCATGCTCCTCAGTCAGTGGAAGCAAGCACAGATCAGTGAGCAGTAAGTGCTGCAGGCAGGAAATACTGTTTTAGAAACAGAATCAGAAAATTATGAATGATGTGTTGCGTGATGTATTGCAGCAAATTCAAGGCAGCAAAGACTGAAATCAGAGGAAGAGTTGAGATTCCACTGCACCCATGAAAAAAAGCATTGTCAGCACTGCTTGGGACACAAATCATAGAATGGTTTGGGTTGGTAGGGCCCCTCAAGATCATCTAGTTCCAACCCCCTGCCATGGGCAGGGACACCTTCCACTAGACCAGGTTGCTCAATGGCTCATCCAGCCTGGCCTTAAACACCTTCAGAGAGGGGACATCCACAATCTCTCTGGGGAACCTGTTCCAGTGTCTCACCACCCTCACTGTAAGCCAGGAGTCTCTAAGCTTACTCATATGGATGTCAAGAGACCAAAAAAATAGACAACCAAGTGACTCTTCAGTAGCTTCCCAGACTTACTAGTGTCCTATTAGCTTCTCCTAAAACCTACTTTTTCAACTGGGAAACCTTTATATAGATTAGGCTAATCAAATCCATTCCCGCTGAAAAAAAAAAAAAGGGGCAGCATCCTCCAGGTATTAAACTTAAGAAGAAACTATTACTATAGCAAGATATTTTCAGCAGACAGATGCTTACTGGGATACTTGCTGCTGGGCTGGCATGGATTTCATCCACTCCATGATATCCATTTGTAATGTCACAGATGCAATAGTTGCTGACAGAAGGGGGCCTGAAGGTGTGACCCCCTTCACAGTCGATCTCTGGGCTGATTCCACAGCCAAAGGTGAAGGAAGCGAGGGAGTGGTAGTGTGTGAGGAGAACAACCGCATGGATCAGCTCTGCCAAGGACCAGCTGTTCTCTTCAGTCTTCAGAAGTTGCTTGAAAAACAATGCAAGACAAAAGAATTAATAATTCTAAAAGCCCTTCATGCAGTTCATCAACACCTTTCTTTACCAGGTTAAATTGTTTTTTCCAACACCTACGATCACTTCCAAACCCTCTGCTGCTATTTAGAGCGCTCAGTGTCCTGTTACCAGGTGAGCTGCTGGCCACAGACTCAGGTGGTTAAGCCACACAGGAGATGACTTCTCTCACCTCTCTCGCCCTCAGCTATAGGGGTTTCGTTTTTGCACCACGTGGTTTGTATTGAGGTCAACTTGCATTGAAATGTCACACCCCTGACAAAGACCATAGAATCATAGAATAGTTTGGGTTGGAAGGGACCTTCAAGATCCTTCACCTCCTACTAGATCAGGCTGCTCAGTGCCTTGTCCAGCCTGGCTTTAAACACCTCCAGAGAGGGGGCATCCACAACCTCTCTGGGCAACCTGTTCCAGAGTCTCTGAATACAAGTATATTCCATGCAGTTTACATATAGAAGTAAAAACTCATGGTATAACAGTGTATTTATTTCTAATCCTTCCATCACATATCCTATTAAAAAGTCCTCCCCCTGCGTTTCAGTTGGCCCCCTTCAGGTACTGATAAGCTACTATGAGGTCCCCCCTAAGCCTCCTCTTTACCAGACTGAACTACCCCCAACTCCTTCAGCCTGTCCTCATGAGGCAGTTGCTCCAGTCACAGGTTTCTTCAGACAGTTTTTACCACCTCATAAAAAACCCCAGCAACTCCTTGTGGATCAGCTGTGAAAAAAAACTGGCATCAAAGCCCATCCCCCTGCATCTTACCCCTGGTGGGTGTAATGCTCTACATTTGACAAGACATTTCAAATCCCAACTTCCCCTTTGGGCAGGAAAGTGTGGGAGGTTCAGGGCCTTCTGGCAGAGTGTGTGCCCTCCCCCGCAGCCCAGCGTCCTGCCTGCCAGCAAGACCTGCCACCACCTCTCCCCCTGGCTGACAGTCCTGAGTGTCCCAGCACCCATTTCCTCCTCACTAAGGATAAAGAGATGAGTGGAGGAGGAGGAGTTGGCTTCAGTAACCATGGCCAGACCCAGAGCAGGCATGCCTCATGGCATCCACAACCTCTCTGGGTAACCTGTTCCAGTGTTTCACCACCCTCACCCTAATTTAAATTTGTCATTTCAGACCAGTAATAATCACGTTAGTTTTACAAGAGCAAAAGTGTATATATATCATATTATTATATCATGCTGTATCCCAGTGATGTAGCACTGAAATCAAAGTCAAGTAACACAAGGTATCTTTTACCCTGTCTGATTTACTAAAAAATAAGGGCACATTCACATGTTCCACACAAGACTTACCTCGATATGTTCCTTGGTGATGAGCCAGGGTCGGTGAGCCAACATTTTGTTCAGTTCTCCTAAATTCTGCAGCTTTTGAGGTGCATTTTCTAGACCATTCAACCATTTAGGGTCTCCACCAACATGAAGGAAGTCATTCACATGGAGGTTGACAAGATAAGAGCACTGATGTCGCGCTGCAGCCTAGAAAGGAAAACACAATTGTGATACAGAAAACAATTACAGTAAGTCAGTGCTTTATGACAAATACCATAAGTCATCATTTCCTTTAAATATTCAAGAATGAGACTTGCGGTGATCAAAGGCTGAAGGAAAGAAAAAAAACACTTTGAGATTAAGACATCAGCCTGTTTTGACTAGGTTTCTCACAACTTAAGTATTCTTTCCTCACAGACACTATAACTATGCTGGCTGCAGGTGCAGAATTCCTATATGCAGGGAAAACAAAGGCACAGATCTATTGTATGTTCTGAAGCAAGCAATCCCTGCTGCATAGTACCCTCCAGCAGGGAAGAAGCAAGGATGCCTCTAGGTGAATCATTACCAGCTAAAATAAAAGCAGATTTTTAGAGCAGATACAGCAAAAGAGACTGAGGGCAGATTCTCTGCAAGAAACACATCCAGTATCATTTATTCACAGAGTAATTCTTTCCCCGTCAAACTAAGATACAGCCCCAAATTTTGGTTCAACTTCAGCAGACAAAAAATCATTGCACTGGCAGACTGGAAATTAGGAAATCAATCACTTCGGGTAGAAAACATGCTTAGAATTTATAGATTTGGAAACAGATGATGCAATTATTAAGTTAGAGGGAGGTGTATTTAACAGGACACACACAAAAAAACAAGTTTTCCTGAAAAACATTTTCTGAGATAGTTAGGAAACCAAAAATAAACAACTGTCTTATTTTTACAGTCTATTTTTTTTCTCCCCTTTTTCTCACAGCGCCGCCACAACTATGAACATAAAGCACGGGGCTTGCGAAACAATCTGTAAACCAGACACAAACAAACCTACTCTGCTTTTCCCCTTAACTGCTGATGAAATGCCTCTCCAGCTAGAAACTGCAAAACACAGTCATAAACTGCCATTAAACAAGGCCAGAGGCTGTTGCCAAAGTGGCAGTTTCATGTTCCAGCATACCATTATCCCGATGTAGTGTCGGTAATGAAGCGGGAGCGGGCCATCCATCTGCAGGAGATAGTGCTGAGTTTTTAGAAAGCTTTCAAGATACTGGGGGTGGAAAACCATCACCAAGGTAACGTTGTCCAACCGGCCCAGGGTAGCAAAAGAGTCAGCAAACAGGGCGTGCATCATGGTGTCTTCGTTTCCCACTTGGATGGTCTGATTGAAAAGAAAGAAGAGCAATTTGTGATAATAAGTATCAATAAAATAGGATGTAAACATATTACCACAGCACCCAGAGGCCCCAGTGAAAAGAATTATGTTATAAATCTATTAAGGGAATTAAATCTGTGCATGCAAAGCAAGGCATGCAGAATCCCTTAATATGTCTCATTGAGATGATGAGAAGTGGTTATAACAGCAAAAGGAGATACTTGCCTTTGCACTTTCCCTTGTGCAACACTGACTTATCATTTTTAACTATCTCACCTTCACTTTCCTTAAAGCCCCAAATTAAACTCAAGCTCCTTATAATAAGAAAATAAGTAAAAAGCTTGCTGACAGGAGAGAGAAATGAAATCCAAGCTTAAGGCTCTACAATTCCTAGAAAACCAGAGGCATATTGCTAAGTTCTCTTACCAGAAAATCAGGATCAGAATCAGACAATCAGCATCAGAAATGCTCAGCCACAGACAGCACCGTGCAGCTTCTCTGATTATTCGTAGCAGCAGCTCAAGAAAAAGCTGCCTCAAAGCAGAGGGGCAGGTGCCTTGTGGACCAGTAGGAAATTACATCCGGATGTTCACAAGGCAAGAAACGCTCTTAGACAAAACAGGATTGAGTTTCTCCCATGCCAGGTAGCAGAGAAGGAGAGGTCACAACTATTACAAAGCTCCCCACAGCTTCTGTACACTAGACCTGCAGCCAATGTCTCCCCAGGACTCAATGGGATCTCGACTGAGAATGTTCTGCAGCTCAGCAGCTGTCCTGAAACCAAGTGTGGGTTACTACTAAAAGGCCGTTCCTTAAAAGCATAAAGTTCACTGTGTACTTGAAAACAGTACCACACCTCCTTCTCGGGGATGAATCTGCTTGGTCCGTGGCCCAGTGGTCTAGGAATTCTTATTCCAAGTTCCTAGAAAAGAAAATTACACCATCTCAGCACATAGTCATAAACAGCCTTTTAGCTGTGGTTGCAGGATGGAAAAGAATCCCCCATTCAGAGCTGGGCTTATTTGGGTACTTGTGGTGCTCTTACACGAGTGCTTTTACTCGTACCATTTGTACAAATGCAAATCATTTTCTATACAAGTGCTTTATAATTAGCCACGCTTGTTTACAGTGTCCTGTCCTGCTCCAGCAACAAAAAAAATTCAACAACAAAGGCCCTGCCAACCAAAGAAAACACAATTTTATATGCACACATGCTACAACCTGGTTCAGAGAAAATTCTGCACAGAGCATATTTTGGCAGGGTGTCCAGGACAAGGAGTTCAGCACAGAGCTGGCTGCTGTGGGGTTATGCCACTGATATGAGACATAAGAAGACTGATGTGTGTGTGTCTGTGTGTGTGTGTACATCCGCCGTACGCCAGCACATAACACTCTGTGCATCTGTCAGGAAATGAAACAGCTGTAACCCTAATCAGATTTCTTTTTCCCCCAACCTCAAAGAGCACTCAGACTGCTGAAAGTACCTGATCTACATTTGCATCTGCTTTCTTTTCAAGATAAATAGCTATTCATGTTGGTAAGGAGAAAGGGAGGGAGAGTAAGGATTTTGCTCCATCAGTAGAGCAGCAGCAACCTCTTCACACACACTTCTGCGGACATACTGCCTTGCAGGTAAGACAGAGGAGGCTGAAAGTCCCTCCAGCAGTTCACTGCTTGCCCCCTCCCTGCAGCTCCATCCTGCCAGACCTACAGCACCCTGGTCCCTTCCTGCAGCCAAGGAGAGCAAGTTGCAGAAGAGACTCTGGTGTGTTTGTGTCCTTCCTGCTCCCTTAGGAAGGTTGAGAACCATGGGTTTTAGGGCTGTTTCTGCATCTGGCATGGAGCAGCCCTCAGGGAGGTCATGGCAGGGTCCACAGCAGCATGGGACACAGCCTCTCCTTGCACACTCACATGTACCCACCTTCCCAGATGGGAAATGCATCACTGCAGAGGCTCAGTCCTGCCTGGTGTGTGCAGGGTCTCCCCTGAGGGGATTACTGCACGGCCAGTGCCATGATCTTCCCAGGAAAGATGGGAGCCCTGCCATGCAAAGCAGCTCCCAACAGGGCAGCTGATGGCACAGTGCTCTTATGGATGGAAAGAGACATGGGATTAGAGCTGGGGATGGAGCTGAGTGCTAAACACTAAGCTATATATAAACTAACAGTCTGGCCTCTTATCTGTTCCCTTACCCTTGCTTTTAAAACACATCTGTTGCTTCCATTCCACTGCTCAAACCTCTCCTTTTCTAATGGTACAATCCCATCCAAGTTCTCAGTTGGCTTTAGATAAATAAATAAAATACTATGCGTTGAGCCAGTTCAGGCTAGACAGAGCAGAGGGGCACCTTTAGCACCCCAAGAGCAAATGAAATCCGAAAAGTCTCTTGCCAAATTCAGTTACAAACTTCACCACATTTTCCCCACATAGATAAAGGTTGTTACAAACAAGCTTTGCCAGTCTCACTCTTGCATTTCTTCTGTCTTTAGCTGAGGTTTCTATTTGCACGAGAAGCAATTTTATTAATCAGTTACTGTTCCCTGAACTTTCCCCTAAGATTAAAAAGCAGCTTCAAAAAAGCTAGAAACCATCAGAGAAGGTCTAAGCTGGAACAATGAAGGTCCAGCAGATTCCTTAAACCCTAAATCAGATGCCTTAATTTCTCAGGTCTTATTTGGAGGTCTTAAACTACTCTTTTCACATTTTCCTTGTCACAGTAAAGTTTGTGACATGTTTTTTCTTGCTGGTCCCCAAAATTTTGCTTGTCAGTCAAGTCTCCAGCAACGCCACTTGTAGGATGGAATTTATATCTTAAAAACACCCTCTCTACTCAAAATTCCATCTCAGCTTCTTATCTTAACTACAACTACCCCAGTAAATTAGAGAAACATCTTACATCCAAATGTCAGCAAGGAAAAAAAAGCCTGTATGCACCATTTAACTTAGCAGATGTCTGCAGTTGTCTGCCAACTCAAGCACTCCAAGAGAAATACCTTGCAATTTAATTCCTTAACAACTACATTGCAATCTTCCCCTTTCCCAGAACAAATCTAGAAAGAAAAACACTCAAGATATCTGAAACGGAGATCAACAAGCTGCTAACATTATTTTGCCTCACAATTGAAAACACATTAGTATCAATGCACTTAGGATTTTTTCAAAGCATCCAGAGGTGAAACTGCTATGATTATGGTGCTTAATTACAGGATATCAGTAAAAAAACAAACCCTCTCTGCAAAGCAACTTAGGGGGGTTTGGAAGGAGCTGGAGAAGCTGATTTGTTTTCCCTCCAGGAGAGAAAACACCCCCCTAAAATCATGGTGCCAGCCCCATACTCAAGAAGCCTGTGTTCAGAACTCTGTTCAGGCAGAGATGTTTGCAGAGGATTTGTGAAGATGAGCCTCAGTTTCCCATCTTTAAATTGGGGGTAAATATATTTCCTAAAGAGGGTGCTGAGAAAAGAAATAACCTTATTGCCATACACTACATAATTATCAGTCATATAAATTCTGACCCATTGGAAATGTTCTGAAAGACATTATTCTTCAGTCACAAGCTATGGCAAACCTTTTAAAAACTCTTTGCCCCTGCTTTTTTCAGAAGCAGCATTTCATCAAGTTCTCCTAGTGCTTGAGAAACAGCAGACATCTCCCTGTGATCCCAGTATCCCAGCATTACAAACACTGTGTAGACAACACATAATAATTCTCAGAACAGTTCTAGGGTATCGTCCCTTTATTTTGAACATATTTCTGTGCTTCATGATGCCCTTCACTAAGTCTCCACCTTCCAAATCCACTCAATTCAAGAAGAAATGCTCTCCAGTTTCCCCTCTCTAAAGCAAGACCTGCACCCTGACCAGACACACCACTATCAAGTGTCTCTCCTGCACCTTCCTCTCCAGCAATGCCTCACCTGGAACACTGGCAACAACCTGGTGAAGCAGCCAAGACAAGGGGAAGCAGCAGTTACAAGCAACTGATATTTATCTTGGTTATTACAAAAGCATAAGCAACTTCCATCTAATCTCAGACCACCCCACTGCACCTACTTAGTGACCTACTTAGTGCCACATTTTCTGCATTAAACTTCTCTGGCCTCCTTTCCATCTGATTGTTAACCTTGCCACACACACCACTTCCATTCAGCCTACAAATTCTGCAGCTCAGTACAGCTCCCAGCTCAGCAGAACCACAACCAAGGCTTTACATACAAATAATGCTTTATTATTACTATGTACCAGAGGGCACTCCATCTTCAAAGCCCAAACATCAAACTCAGATGGCTGCAAAGCTGAGCACCAGGGGTGAAGCAGATTTCACCTTCAACACCCAGCAGCTCAAAGCTTGGCCAGGTGCAATCCACTCTACTGTTTGCCTTCCAGGCATACCTTGACAGAGTAGCAAGACTGCAGCCATTTAAACATACTGCTATGCTGGTGGAGATGACCTCAGAAATCACAGAAAAGCCTCCTCCTTCTCCTTATATAATGTCACTTGTGTTTCTACACAGCCACTGTTATTATTTCCATGAGAACTATGTTCACCAGATAGCTATCATTTCTAAATCTACTTGTCCCTCACCACTGCCATTATCTGAACATCTTATCTCATGTATGACATTAGGTGATGTTCGTGCAACACTCCTGTGAAGTAGGGCAAGCTCATTATCTGCTATTTAGAAAAAAAAAGCCCTGAGAAACAGAAAAGCTGCACATCCAACAGACTGCTACAGCCTTCTGTGTCTTGAGCTGAGCTCTCAAGTCACGGGCCAATGGTCTAACCATCAAACCGTGTGCCTCTTCAGAAGAGACTTCACAACCATAAATATGCTTTATGCAAATTTATACCAAGGAACAGCTCTTCAGAGCTGAGACAAAGGGCTTAATGAGTCAAGTCTGCAAACTTAATTATATACTTCCTAGCTACCACTCTCTCTCACCAGTCTGGCCCATTTAGTAAACCTGACTCCACAATGCCAGCCAGACTAAAAATCTGTACATATACCCAGAGAGAAGACCACTCTAAAACCACAAGCATGTATAAACTCATTCTATTTATGAATTTTCCATAATGCAAGCCTCTGAGAATCAAGCTTCAGATTACTTCAGGTAATCTTTTAAAATGTCTTGTCAAGAGCAGCATTCCTATCAAATTTAAGTAAATGTTTGAGGTGGAAAACAGAACTGTAAATGCTTGGAAGAGGGGTCTTAATAATTAAAGTATGACACACATCACCTCTGTAGGTAACAGAGCATCATCTACTTTGGTTCTGAACCTACTTTAAAATATAAGTGACAAAGAAGAGTCACTTCAAAAAAGACATCAGTATCAGAAATTCCACCTAGAAACACTGAAACAGTTACATGCTGAGACACAGTATTGAAATGGTTTGGGCTGGGATGTCCACTAAGATTAGAAGAGGAACCTAACCTTAGTTTCAGCTCCTGCTCCACAGAGCAGCTAAAATGCTTTGTCAGAGTCCAGTTCCCCCCCATGGTGGGCTCCCAGCACATAGAGCTCTGCTTTTTATTATAAAACATCTCCCAAAACTTTGTCAAATTAACATGGGGACTGTTACCAAACTGTTCCTTCTCAGACATTGAAGATTCATGAGCTGAGCACTAGCTATGAGCCAGAACCTCCAGACTGCTTCCCTGGTTTTACCACAGTCCTTTGCTCCCCTCAAGTACAGTTTGTAACAACATCGAATGTTGTATCTCCCAGAGAGACTTATTGACATACTTAAATTCAAGTCTCCTCTAAGAGCCAAAAAGAACATTTTGGCATAGATGAGCCACTGGCAAAGTGAAAATATGCTTATTGATTTAATGCAAATGTGGTTTAGTGAAGGAACAATCTTCATCTGAATCATCTGTGTCCTGATTAAGCACTAAATACTGCCAGATTCAAAGAAAACTGCATGAAAATCACACACTGTAAAGCAACATAAAATAATCTAAAGGAAGGAACAAGAGAAGAGGAACGAGTCTGCAGTGACTCTTTTTAGGTAACATTTTCCTCATCAACCAGAGATAATTTTACATAATCCAAGTGCATTCATGACCAGGATTAGGACTAAGAAAGGTACAATGAGTGAGTTACAAGCTCTTCAATGCAATCACCTCACAGAATTAACACACACCCCCCACCAATGCTCAAAATTCACCATAGTCTATACTATTTGATGCTGACATTAAAAATAGCAATTTAGACCTTTATACTCTTATAGGTTAATGTGCCCCAAAGCATCTAAGTGTCCAGAAGCTCATGCTGCATTTCCAAGGGAGGCTTTGGCACTCACCAGTCTAAGAGACCCGATTGCTGCTGCTTCCCTCACTGTGTCTGGTTCCTGCTTCCCCTTTAAAGGTCACCGACAGCAAAACCTCACTGATGCTGACACTGACAAGCTACAGATTTGGAGCTTCCTTGTTTAGGATCTTAGCCAATGACTGGCACAAGCAGCCTCACCAGACAAGTTATTTATCACTAAGCTGATACATACTCATCTTAAAAATCATATTTTCAGTTCTGCTAAATGCAGCAGCTCCTGTTGTTCCCTTATCATGGGTACTTTATGAAAATTAGGGAATTAAATCACAAAAAAAAGTAATTAAAAATGATTCCTTTCCTATAAGCAGTAAAAAAACCCCTCCACAACAAAACCCAATTAAAAAAAGAATCAAAAATCCCCAAAACAAATTCCACAAATTCTATACACAAATTCTATTAGCACACATGGCAGGGATTTTTTCTATTTAGTTAATTTTTCTAATCCAGAAGTAGCTGCAATTGTGGCTTTCTCATCCAAACAATGTCTCACATTAAAATGACAGAAAAATCATCTCAAAAGTACCTACTTACTCTGAACTTTTACACTGCTTCCATTCTCGGGGTATGTCACAGTGTGTGTCATTCAATGAAAGGACCAGACATGTCTGCACTTGCACAGATCTGAAGAACTGAAAACAAGTACCCACCCCCAGCTCTGCTAAAAACCACTTTGTTCCACAGACCTACCGCTCCTCACTGGAACCAGGGCACAGCAAATGAGCTGCTTCTATTTCAAAGAGAATACATTATTCTCCCATGATTTAAAAGACTTAAACTGCTTTTTTACATTTAAATATCAACGAGCGTTATTTCCTGTGGAAGTCTGGAAGCCTTTTGAAATGCCATGTTTTAAAAACATCCCCAAACTTGCTGATGTGTTGATTCAAGACAGAAATCAAGGTAAGTGAGTGTGTGCTCAAGGTCACACACTCTGCTCACACTGGCAGGAAGGAAAGGCTGGACGCTCTAGTCTGAAGCTCTAACCCCTCATCCCTGGCCATCTTCTGGGACTGGGAAGTAAGAGCTGGTCCAACTGGAGTAAACCCAAGGCATGCAAGTGCCACCTACCCTTCCTCAGCAGCAACAGCCCTTCCCAGACTGGATTTGTGACACAACAGCCTGGAGACCACAACCCAAATTACTTTTGGTATGAGCTCACTGAAACCTAGAGTCTGAATTTCAATGCCTAGCTTTCCACCCCAACCCGTGCCAGCTCTGTAATGCAGACAATGGAACCAAAAAGCATTAAAAGGGCAAAGGATTTGGAAGGAACGGCTGCGATTCCCAAGCTGTAAACCCTGTTTAAAAGCCAATAAATCAGTGACACAGAAAGAAACAAGTTTAAACGTGACAGTTACCGTTTGCATTATGTAGACTGTACTGCTGGGTCATGTCAAAGCAATTTGTATCCGAGAGGCACTAGATCTGTGCAAACCAGAAAGATGCAAAACAGTTTCTGCGGCAACCTGCGGCAGCTTCAGGATTTTAAAATTCCCTTTAAAATAAAAATCTTAACTTGGTGACACTAAGAAATTTACAAAATAGATGCACAGAGGCGTTTTAATTCCTGCCCAAAATAACACTATTCACTAGCACTCGTTTACAATCACTGCAAGCTCCTCTCTACCAGAATCACCGATTCAAAAGGACAATCCAAGCCTGTGCAAGAATGAAATAAACACCAGGCAAATTCAGAGGCAAAAAAATATCTGGATAAAGTCTAAAAACCCATCGGAGACACCCCACCAGCAATACACCGCCCTTCTTCATGGGGACTAGGTGGCAACAGGGGGGATAACGACAGCACCTGCATTGTCAATAGGGCTCGCTGTGCCACAGAAGGGAGCTAGAAAGAGCCAGTAAATCCCCCAGTCACCCTCGAATCCCACCTTCCAGCGGGGATTTCTCCCCGGGGTAGGGGAGAGGGCAGCCCTGCGGGGTCCCGCCACGGCCCCGGCCCTTCGTGGGTACCTGGTGCTGGTGGGGGGGGTAGGAAGGATAAGAGAGGGTCCAGCCTCGCCACTCTCCCTCCTGCCGGCGCTGCCGGACGGGAACGCCGCTGCTCTGCCGCACCGAACCATCGGGGCGGGCTCTCCCCCGTCCATCCCTCCTTCATCTCCGCCCATCCCTCCCTCCCGCCCCGAGGGCGGCCCGAGCGGCGGGCGCGGGGCGGGC
>VZTY01012200.1:0-57914 GCA_013400935.1 Turnix velox | reverse complement strand
GGCTGCTCGCTGCGGAGCCGCTCGCTGCTCCCTCTGCCGCCGTTCCACCCCCCAAAATAGCCAGGGATGGAGGAGAAGAAGCAGCGGTAGCAAGGAGGGAATCCCCAAACTGAGCTCCAAGCCTTCCTTAGTTCATCCCAGCATACCCAGTTCTTCCCTGCTGGGGACCCTCTTCCCCCCGAGCCCCAGTCTACCCGGCTCCACTCTCCTCCCAGGCACCGAAAAGCTCCTTGGACATCACTGGTTCCCCCCCGCCCCTCAAATCCCGTGCTCCTCCTGCAGGAGTTTGTGTCTACCTTCTCTTGAACAAAGGAATGAGGGTTTTTAAAGATAGGCGGGTGGCAGTTGGCAGGTATCCGTGTGACTAAGTTTGCTGCTGCAGAAATCTGGCCTCCTGCCTATTCCCAAGATCATAACAGTCCTGGGCAAACATATGTTTTGCAATCGCATCAGCAAAACACTCAGCCTTTGTTTGCAGCGGGCTGTACATCTCCCGCTGACCCCCCAGGGCTGTAAACTCTGCCAGATGCCTTCCATCTCCCACCTCTTTTGGGTTTGGGATTTTATGGCATCAATTATTTCAAAAAGAAACGAGCCCCTGAGCTGGCCCACATGAGCTTTTTTTTTTTTCTCCTCAATTATTTTTCTGTCTTCCACAGCACTCTGAAGATTTATAAAACTAATTTCTGTCAGATTGTTTTCCTTCCAATATTTTGAATTAAAATTAAATACAACAGACCCTAAGAGAAAAAATTCTATTGCAGTTTTGATGGAAGGAAGCTAAGACAGCTCTGAACCCCTCAACATACTCATTTGGGGAGAGGAAGGCTCCAGTCTACAATTCTGCCAGCTTCATTTTAAGTCCTCCCAAGCCATCAAACAACTAAGCAGGGAAATTCCATGACACTGAACTTTACACTTGAGTTAAATGTAAAACTGAACACTGAGTAAGCATTCACAGGCTATTCCTGTTATGGATGTACGAATCTTGCTGTGAAATACAGAAAATGCTGAGGCTGGTGCTGCGGGGGGGAATGTGGCAATGTGACTCAAGGCAGCAGTTCTGCAAATTCCTAATGCTAAAGCATTAAAGGCTACTTTTCCTACTCTCCCCTTTCCAAATACCATCACAAATACCTGGGCCATGCAATTCGTGTTGGAGAGCAAAGGGATACTCTGCTGCTTCACGGGGTTTACAAGAAATTATAAGGTTTAATTACCTAGAGAAACCCAGGTACCACAGCTCCTTACCTTAAGGTAAAGGTAAGCTGTGGCTTTAAGCTGGCAAACCTTTCCAGAAGAAATTGAGAGTGTTTTGTACCTAACCTGGACTTTATAAAATGCTCAGAGACATGGAAGAAAAAAAAAAAAGAATGCAATACTGGCAAGGAAGGCTGCATTTTGTGCGCCAATAAAATAAACTAATGAAGAACATTGTTTAATTCCCACTGGTTACTTCCTTACTGCAGGCCAAAACACAACAAAAAAAGAGAAGAAATGGGCTCCTCTTGCAACACAAGGCACAGAAAAACTGTCTGGAAAGGAGAGTAATTACCTGAAAGCTGAAATACAAGATGCCTCACCATAACGAGCCTTCCTGCTTGTCAGATGAAAGTTCATCCCCTTCAAGGAATTTGTTAACACCCGTGGAAAAAAAATGGGGCAGGGGGAGGGGGGAGCAGAAATCCCTCAATTCCCTGAAGTGTTTTAAGTGTCCCTCCCCCCCCTGCACTGTGGCCGATTGCCCTGCCTGGACATTTGTGAGGAAGCCTGTTTATGTTAACATTTGTTCCTATACAAAGAACCTTGGCAGATTACAGATTCTTCTCTGACATTGTCCAAGGGAAATTCTCATTAAACAACCAGCTGAGCAGCAGAAGGTAGGAAATTATACCCCGTCCTTTGCTTTCTGCATCAGGACAGATGAAGGCCATGGCAGCATGTCACAGAAAGCCTGTACAAAGGGGAAGAGGAAGTTGCACAGCCCCAGCAAACAAATAATAATGGTCTTAAAAGCTCTCCCATATGGCCTGAGTACCTGGGACCCGAGCAGAGCTTGTGTACGTGTCTGCCTTAGCAGAATTTCATCACCCCAGCCTGCTGCAGGCACTCTCTCCACCCCACAGCCTGCACACGGGGATTTCCAGAGCGCAGCTCCTCCAAGTCAAAGAATACACAAAACTGAGCTCATCTATCTAGTCAGTTTGCAATTGCAGACTGAAATTATTTCCATTTCAGGGCTGGTAAGACAAGCTCCATGAGCGATTTCTGGAGGGAACATGGTTTGACACTGGCACAAAGCTCATTTGGGTACTAATGAGTGCAAAAACCCAGTGAAGCTGGGGGACTTTGGGGCAGAACAATGGTACAGTTTGCATAACTTGCCCCTCTACTCTCTGTTGAGACCCCACCTGGAATATTGTGTCCAGTTCTGGAGTCATCAACATAAGAAGGACATTGAGCTGTTGGAGCAGGTCCAGAAGAGCGCCACGGAGATGATCAAAGGGCTGGAGCAACTGCCTTTTGAAGACAGGCTGAAAGAGTTGGGGTTGTTCAGCCTGGTGAAGAGAAGGCTCAGGGGGGACCTCACAGTAGCTTATCAATACCTGAGGGGATCCTACAGAAAGGCTGGGGTTGGACTTTTTAATAAGGTGCGTGATGGGAGGACTAGAAATAATGGATGTAAATTGGAAGGGGGTAGATTCAGGCTAGATATAAGAAGGAAATTCTTTACAGTGAGGGTGGGGAAACACTGGAACAGGTTGCCCAGAGAGGTTGTGGATGCCCCCTCTCTGGAGGTGTTTAAGGCCAGGCTGGACAAGGCACTGAGCAGCCTGATCTAGTGGGAGGTGTCCCTGCCTATGGCAGAGGGGTTGGAACTCGATGATCTTTAAGGTCCCTTCCAACCCAAACTATTCTATGATTCTATTCTAACTTGAGCTCTCCCCCTGGGGAGACACAAGAGTATGTTTGACCCTGTATCAATGCAATGAATAGAGATGGACTGAAATTCTCATGAAGGAAAAAAACAAGAACAAATGTTTAATGTGAAGATACCAGTTGATTCCAAGTTTCCTTTCACCCAGAAAGAGTGTATAACAAATACACATGAGCACCTAAAGCAAACAATACGTAACACAGAAACCTACTTTTTCATTCTCATAAAATCCGTTTGAATAAAAGGATGGCATTTAGCTCTCTAGTTTAAGTCATCAGGGATGTAGTTTTTCCTCAGTGCTGCTACAGTTCAAGAAATGTCCTGGTGAAGCTAAGAGGAGAACAACCAGTTACCACGTGAAAAGCCTGATCCTGCAAACCCATACGTCTGCACTTTGCTGCTGGAACTTGGACTGGTTCCATTTCATGTGCAATAAGACAATTTTTTAATTTTTTTTTTTTTGAGTCAAGTTCAGCACAAACAGATGACTCCTAGGAACTGCAAGCCAAGATCTTAAATTCTTTCCATAGAAGAGCTATCCAAGCAGGAGCATTCAAAATGCCTGTTACTGCAATGCCCTGGACATGCAATTAATATCTGGGAGGATGATGGGATGATTCTTTCTCAGGAACATTTACAAGTAAAAACAGGTAATTCATTGGGGCTCTGAGCTACCCAACCTGTATCAGTTTGTAGGACTGGATTTATATCTCTTTTGATTTCATAAGGTAGCTCCAGTAGTGGCAAGATAAGTGGAATGGATGTAAATACCAGCATTCAAGTCTCACTGTGAATGGGGTTTCTGAATTGGTTCAATCTGAATTTGATCAAAATAGATTCAAATTCAAACTAAATAACTCAAGCACTGAATACCCTGAGATGGATGATGGCTGGAGAGATGTGGTATCTCCCATATGCAGCCATGTCAGCTGAAGAGGTTACAGCACTAACCAGGATGTCACTGGCCCCTAGGAGGAGTGGAATGAGTTTCTCCCCTAAGACCTGCCTGCTCAGCTGCTGCAAACAGCACTTGGTACTGCTTAGTTGAAGTAAGCAACGTGAGGACTGTTTCGGGTTGGGGAGGTTTTGATATATGTGTTTTTTAAATTGTGTTATTTTGACTGAAAGGGATTAGGCATTACTAACAATGACCAGCTCTCAGGGGATGTAATTTCCTAGCAAAGAAGCAGCAATAAAACCACCGAAGCAAGAACCTCTTTCAAGCAGAACAGCTCCACCTAATCGGGTGCCTTAATGATGTCACCAGGTGTTTCAGCACTGGCTGAACAGCTCTGAACATTTCCCTGTGGATTCCTCTCATTCCTCCCTGTCCACAGCCACTACCCTTTTCATAACAAATTTCAAATGTATCTCCTAATCTCTTCTATCCCTTCATTATACATTTGTTGTTTTGAAAATAGCAAAAAGCTTTTTCATCACAACATGGGAGGCACAGCAATCGAACCATTCATTACAGCTAGGAATGAATTTAAGCAGAAGAACATACCATCCGAGCATGTGGGTCAAGAAAAATTGGTCAGTATTTCAAAGCACTCTTTTTGCTTTAACCTTAACAGTCTTCACAAAACTCACTCCATTATTAGAATTAGTCCATAATTCTAGGGAGGAGAATCAACTGTATTCTCTATACAATCTACATTCTTGCTGTATGTGTTAAAAAGGACCAGCCCTTAGGAATGGCATTCACCTGATACCTTTATAATAATAACAACAAAAACAAGTAGTTTAGGAAAACAGTTCAGGAAAACAAAGGGCCCCCTCAGGAAATAAGTTTGGACTAATATATATAAAGTTTCCTTTTGTAGTATTTAGGCTTGCTAGGCTGGCTAAGACTAAGTATTTTACACTATTCAGAGACTGTACTTACGGTCTGTTCTTTGAGCTTCTTATTCATTCTTAAAATCCCAGTTTGCTATTTCTAGCTCTTTCTCACATGCTGCTTTCTTAACAGACCCATCTTCAGCTTCACTGGGCAAATGACTTGCCAGTAATCAAGGGATTTTGTGAGTAATTACAAGTTGGGTCATGCCTAGCCCACTGTATCTCCACTTAAAGACCCAGGATCTTTTCTCTCAGAGCTGTTCTCACAGCTGACACACTTTATCTTACTAAGCTCCAAGAACTCCAGTGACTTTATCTGTTGCCTGAACTATTTGGTGTATCACTCGGGACTCAAATTCCCCCAAACAATCATCCTTCTGTAAATTTCTGCCTTTAAGATGTGCAAAGCTTGCCCCCACCTCTTAACCACAAATTGTTTTGGTTTTTTCTCCCCCCAAAGCTTCTTAAAATTTAACATTCTTTTCTGCATTATTTGGTAGAAGTATGAAGTTTAATGGAAGGGCTGTAAGAAGTTGAGATCTTGAGATTATTCATGCTTTGGCAAGGACACAGAACCAGATTTATGGTTTCTAAGACACATACACACACAGGTTGAGATTAAAGATGCCTATCTAAAGCTTAGCAGATCGAAAGAATGCCTTACCAGATTATTCTTCCCTCTTTTTATGAAAGCACAGAGCTTCCCCCTATGCTGATAAACAGCTGCTAAACTTTAAAGTTGCTTGTCTGGCTCTTCTGATTCTGTTATGAGGCAGCTCCAGGCTCATGCACTACACAATAATCTGGTTAACACACCTCCACCCCAACCCTCCCCAACTCCCCCACAACAAAAGTCTGTGATAACTAGTTTTTAAACTGGCCTGGGTAACTCACAGGTAACTTTTTATCTATTGATGACTTGAGGGTGTATGGAGAGGGGAAGAAGGGACCCCTTGTCCAGCTACAGATTGCCACTCTCTGGGGAATAGAACATGTGCAGACTGTCAGCCACTCTGCAGTCTCTTAGCATTAAATAAATATTAATGTTTTTTAAAAAAAACCCTACTTTAACCCTAATAAAAGAGTGCATTTGGAGTTCAATCAAGAAAAATAAGTTTTAACATAGCTCATAGGTGCCTAGAACAGATTTGGCCTAAAGAGGCCTCTCCCCTTCATTTAGTAAACTGTGCCCAAGATATTTTGCACAGCTCCTTGGAGCTGGGATCCATTTTACTATCTTTTTCTCAGGCTCCCCCTCTTCCTATGCTTAATACTGAAAAGGGACGAATACCCTTTCTCAATTGAGGGAAAATTCCCCCTTGGGAGCTTCATGCAACTCCTAGTCCTCATAACTAACAGCAATGAGACAATGCAGTCCCCTGGAATGCCATCTGACCTCGCTTCACTGCTGTCCTGTAAGGATGCTGTTGGAAGGCCTGTCCTACACAGATGGAAGCTGCCTTATCACTCTGGATCATCCACTGCAAAGAAAACCTTTTTGCACAATGCAAATAAGTCCCTTCAAAGCAGAGGAAGGCAGCCAGCTGAATAATCTCCTGCGTGAGTTTAAGGCTTCTGGGTTTTTTAAACTGCATTTGACCTCAGAAATAATCTTTATATGGAAACAGAAGAAAAAGCAATGAAATGCAGCTCATTATTAGCTTCTGATAGAAATCAGATGCAACAGCAACCACATGGGGAAGAAAAATGCCTTTAGGAATACTGGGTTGTCATACCTGGCTTGGGTGAGACCATGACAGCCAGTGACCCAGAGCTGCATTGCTGAGAGGTTACACTGAGCACACAGGAAATGCTGTACAAGGGTCCTAATGAAAAAGCTGCAGCTAAAACCAATTTTCATACTCTGCTATATAAAGATATACAACCCAGCAAGCAACTCTTCTCCATACCAGAAGCTTCTTGTCCTCTTTACCTTAAGGGGCTCAAATGTATTTCTAAAAAATTGCTTGAAATTCAGACCTGAGGCTCAGGCCTGCCTTGATTTTGCAAGTACAGCAAACAAAAAGCTTATATCTGCACAGCCTTCACCAAGGAGAAAGGTATAAATTTATAAAATGCTATGTTAGACTTCTTCAAGTCAGCCCTTAATCTCACGTAACCACACTACAGTCAAAACCAAAATTCTTTTCTTTTTAAAAAATAAATTCAGTGTTCCCCACAAAAAGACAAGTAAGAAGAATGGAATGCAGCAGCAGCTTGTCCTGTCATTCAGTGTACTTCAGGAAGACTCATCTATTTTTCCATAGCTTGATTGTTGCAACAAGATAAAATCAAGTTAAATAGCACTAAGTCAACATGGGAAGTACTGCTAGAGATTCAGGAACTCTCGTATCAGTAACTGCAGTTTGGGGAACTGTTTTGCCTCCCTCTTCTTACATTTGCCACTTTCAAGCATATGCTCAGTATCATATGCTAAAGCAGCAGTAGGGGGAGAAAACAAAAGACAAAACAGGTTTTTCTTTTCAGTTTTCACAGTCTAGCTGTGACCCAGATAATATACATTATTAATCTGAGTTTGTGAGTTTTGGAAAACAACTGAAGTTTTTATTTTGTGTTTTTTTTTAATTAAGAAAAAAGTCTGAATACCCCTAAAGCTGTATTTCCCTTGCATTTTCTGCAATGACCTACCTTGATGGTAAGGTTGCAAGTTCTTTGAGATTGAATCTCTCTCCACATTTGCTTAATACAAAGAGCCAGATAAAATAATATTATAGGACTTATCACCTCCTTTAGAATGTTACCTTGGCAATAAATTAAGTAGAGGAGTAATAACATCATCCTATAAGAGTAACCCTATCACTGATTAAATAATAGCATTAAAGAAAACAGATCATCCCCTAGGTACAATTTAACACCTGAATTATAAGTTAAGGAGATAATACCTATGTGCCATTTTTGTACCAAATCTGTTTCTTTTTCTTTTATATTCAAAGATAAACACATGAAGACCTCTGCTAGAGAAGAATTACGAAAACAAAAAACAGATGAATAATGTATTTTTTGACATTTTTGGCAGTTAGTATTGGTGTTTTGATTAAATTCAGACACCACTGTATTCTGCATTCTCCCTGTTTGAGAAGATGACATAGCTAAGACTTTCTGGCTCAAATCAGTTTATTCTGAGTTTGCTTCCTAAAAGAGAAAGACTGAAGAAAAAAAAAAAAAGGCATTTCTTTCCTGCTGATAAAATTCTTAAAAGATCTGGTCTGTCTCCTACTCAGCAATCAAGACCATTTCCTCCAGTGGGTTTTACTATTTTGACACTTGCATTAAATATGCTATTTCCTTCTCTCCCTGTAAGTTAAAATGACACTGATGCCTGCCCAGGGGGTATAACAGAGAGCAAATGCCCTTTAGGGGACACTCCTGCCCTGTGACCAGCCACAGCAGCATCTACCACCTGCTCTGACAAGCCTCAGAGCAGCCACAGCAAGTTGCAGTGCCACCACCTTGAAGGATATTGTACATATACCCCTGTTTAACACGTCACAGTTTCTCCATTCTCCTAAATCCTGGATTCCTCCAAAGCTTGGAAAGCAACTTCACGGCCTTTGGGACAAGCTGTCCTTCCACCAAGCTGCCTGCAGGACCATCTCCTTACCCTCCTGCCCCTGCAGTCAATTTGGCTCTTTTCCACTAGCCACAAAGACTTCGGGTCTCTACAGGGCAAGTGTAAAATTGCAGGGGGATTTCTGCAACTGAGTTGCCTGAGATCTCAGTAAAACCACAAATTTTCCAGAGCTCTGCAACTCTGTTGTCCAAGCAGCAGAACTGTAAATACCTTCCCCCACCTAACTTCTCAAATGCATGCTTGCTAACAGGACCAAATCAAAAAAGGCTTCAAATAAATTCTAGCACTTTCTGTTCAAATACTGTTTAGTGTCTTGATTTATTTTCTTTTTTAAGAAGTTAACCGCAATATTGGAACTTAGCCCTTAAATCCACTGCTTGTTAGCAGTCATAATTTAAAATCACCCACTTGCTATTGTGAGAGAGGAAAGGCCACCTACCATTTCTGGACCACCCTGACTACTTGTTACACAGCATTTTATAGATGTGATACTTCCAAAGTCCTGGGAAAGGCTAGTGCTGCATGTGTAGACCCTGAGATCCACATGTGCAGAAACCACAAACAAAATGCATACAGCAGACATGCTGTGGAAGACAAAATTATCTCAGTTTTCCATATCAGAACCAATACTTAGCAATCAAACTAGCATTAAAGCCTGATTGATAGTAGCTTCACATATAAATTACAGTACAATAAAAATAAATGTACACATTGTACTAAACACAAACAGATTTTACTATGACAGCATGAAAATATGGCTCTTTTGAGGGACCTCCAATGATAGGATAAGAGCCAAGCTGGAACACAGAAGGTTCCAAAGAAATAGAAGATAAAGCTTTGTTAGGGTGAGGGTGAGAGAACAGTGGCATAGACTGTCCAGAGAGGGTGTGGGGTCTCCTTCTCTGGAGACATTCAAACCCCACCTGGATGCCTTCCTGTGGGACCTGATTTGGGTGTCCCTGCTCTGGCAGGGGGATTGGACTCCATGATCTCATGAGGTCCCTTCCAATCCCTGACATTCTGTGATTATGTCCTTAAATAAGGGGTTGGGTGTTTGCAGTTGACATCTGAGCTTATACATTTTGCTTACAGGATACAAAACTACAGCATTCAAACACCACCTGATTTTGTCAGTTAAGCTACAAATCCATACTGGTCCCTCTGTATGTCACCAGCATGACAACTGCCCTCTACCTGCTCAGTGGGGATTCCAAGTCAGCAAAACAAGATGCAGGAAATGAAAACTTAGGAAAAATTGGACAATTTTTCATTACCAATGAGGATGCAACGATGACCACTGAAGCTTACAAACCAACTTAATAGCAAAAACCTTTGGTTCCTTTGCTGACATGCCTATATTACAAGAAGGCAGAGAAATTCACTATATCAGGATGTTTCATTCTGTTCCTGAGAAGCTCTCCTCTTGAGAGAGACAACCACAAAAATTGTTCATTCTATTGTCTTTGTAAATGTAAAGATGATTTTCACAAGGAGACCAAATGATTTATAACTTAATGTGAAATATGTCTTGAAAGATATTTACAAGTATTATCACAGCTGGTAGGGCTGAGGGTAAATCAAGTCTGGACTGCAGCCAACAAGGGACAGAGATCAACTCCCAGAACTGTAGGCAAATAAGGAATTACTTGGCAAAGCACAAGTCTGGATTTGTCAAGGATCACTGCATGATGGCAAAACCAAAAAAGACAGAGATGAGTCCAGGAGAAATTATTTTGATGAGTTTAGATCTGGGGATCACAGAAAAATATAGACAGAATCTGCATTAGGATTTGAAACAGCAAAGAGCAGACTTTAGGTGCTGGGTACAGAGAGAGGGAGGACTACTTAAACTTAAGCCTGATGGGACTCATTCTGCTATGGCAAGGTGTTTGCATGTCCACAGCAAGCAGGTGAAATTTAGAGCTTGCACTGCCAGCATTCAGAAAGGGAGGTTCCTCTCTGCCAAATGAGAGAGGTCCCTGGGCCCCGCTTCTTGTTCTCTGCTTTATGAGAATAAATAAATAAAATATTGCAACATTAATTTAGGGACATAGGATCATCCATATTCTTTCTTCCAAGCACTGGGGCCACATATTCTGCAATAAATTTGCATTCAAGGCTACAAAAGATAAACGCAGCATTACACACCCAAGCAGGCATTTTCTTAATAGCTGTGCTGCATTAATTATTTTGTTGAAACACAAGACTTTGCTGGAAGGGAATGTTTTATACTAGAGTCACTTGAGACTTTAGGTTGTTTCTGGCAGCACATTGCCCTAGCTGAGGGAAATGGTCTTGTACAAGCAATCAAAATTCATCGTCTGACCACACCTAAGGTGACCTGAACAGGAAAGAAAGATAACCCCCATATAAACTTGTACAGCAAATAGGAGTGGAGGACTTTGCCCTGTTTCACATGGTACAGCAACTGGACAAATTCTCCTAACGGCTCTGAACCTTCCTTAAGCATAGCTGTTCCTCAGAGGGGCAGAGGAAAGCAGCTAGAGACAAGGTGGTTCACAACAAAAGAAATCCCTGGATAGAAATCTTTCATTCCTGGATGAGACCAGCCCCAGGTGGCCAGCATACATGATGGTAGAACAACAAATTTTGAAAAAAAAACCCATGAAAAGTAGCTGCAGTGCATCCAGAATGCATCCAGATCACTGGGCACTGCCTGTGACCTCCCAGGTACTGCCTGTATCACAGGTCTGAATCTGTTACACAGATCACATCAGATAGCTGGGTGTATACATACAGCAGTCATTCTAAGAGACGATGAAACCAGCAACCAGAAGCTCCAAATAAACAAATTCCTTTTTCCCCCTTGTCTATACAATCTTCCAGGAGGGGAGGGAAGGGCAGGACAGGGGTGGAAGGGACAGGAATGCGTGTGGGTAATGCCAGCACTATTTATGGAGTCCTAAAAACAGACTCGAGTCTGCATGGGTACCCACTGATGGAAAAAAAAGCCCAACACAACTGCCTGCTCTGCCTCATAACAAGACAGACATTCACATAAAACAAAACATACATTTAGATTTTTGGCTCAATAGTCTTCTCTCTGAATTGTTGCTCTACATATCAACAAATGATCCTTTGTTTTAAGAAAGCCTTACCGGCCACGAGTTTCCCAGGAGAGGGATATTACATCCTCAAGCACTGACAGGACTGCCCACTAATAAGCAACCAGGCATGTATAGGGCTGGATGGCACAAATCCAGGCCCTGAGTATAGAGGAATCACAAGAATACTCTCCAAGAGAGAGGGTAAGCTCAGAAGACATCTGGACACAAGAATGAGAGAAAGGTACTGGCCATAGTTACCCTGCAGCCCTGCTAGGCTGCCTCCTGTGCCAGCTTGTTGACATTTATGCAGCTATTAAAAAAAGAGAACAACCACAAACAAGGCACTATGCAAAACTTTTTTTCTAAAAGTACACCACTAAGGAACATTGGACTCAGAGGTGTCCAAGCCAGTCTTAAAGCAATCAGCTTCATATTGAAAGTTATTGGCTAACAATTCTCACTCAACAGTAGCCAAAATGCTCAGTCCCAAGCACCTGGAGCATGGGAAGGATTGCCATGCTTTTAAATATTCCTATTCAAGAGTCAGGAATATCATTGAGAGCTGCAGCAGAAACAGAAGTCTGAACTTGGCAAGGAAATGCCTTTTCCACTCCTTTTCAGAACAAGCTCTTTATTTTAAAATAATTGCATTTTGCATTTGAGTATCCTACTAAACTCGTACATGAGCCATCATGCATAGTTAAAGCATTAGTTTTAATTAAATTGAATGATAACTGAGTTTTTTTATGAAGTTTGTTGACAGAACAGAGCAGCAACACTTCACATTATAGTTTTCAAACAGTAAATAAGACCTCTAAAAGCAGTCTGTCAACTGGCAAAGTATAAACTGAATGTTAATGGCATTTATCTTGCTATTTTAGTCACCATCAGATATGAAGGAATACAGCTGCATCCATTTTCCCTGTATGTTTTATACAAGATTCTTCCTAAATATGTTTTCCTCCTCTACTAACACAAAACTTCCACCAACTGTTGGAGAAGCTATGCAACTGCATTTGACACTGATGTGAACTTCCTGATCAGGCCATCTACAACCTTTAGCCTGTGTTCCCAGTTGTCTCAGGGGGCAAAGGGAGTGGGCAGCTGCTCAGAAAATTTGTAACTAACAGCACATTGTGAAAGGGCTATGAAGGGAGCTAGAGTCAACAAGTTAGATTTAAAGAGATTCAAGTGAACTGCCCAGAGAAAGAGCATATATTTTTAGCCTGGTAACAACCTCAAATATTACATAAGTATTTTGTACATTACCCTGGAAAGCATACAGTTCCTGTGGTGGGAAGGTGCTTAATCTCCATGACTTGCTTCTTATAAACAACATCAAGCAGAGGATCCCATCTTAGGTGCTCTTAAAACCATTTGAAAACTTTAACTTAAAGCTATATTGCAAATATGTGAAAAGTGGGTGGGGAAGGACCCAGAAAACGGATTCCATGGTTTTCAATTAACTTCTAAGGGCCACTTCCAGGAATCAGTATTTCTGTTCCAGGCTGTGAAATTATTTTCCAGCTTTTTCTTTTGCCCATTATTTTTGCAAACTGCCTAGTACAGCCAAAGGCAGATCATCAGAGACTTGGAAGCGAACACACTGCAAGACATTTCAGCAGGACCCTGGGTAGATGAAAATATGAAACAAATAAAGAAACCATAACTATTATTATGATATTGACCTATGTTTGTATCTCTTAATATAAGTGTAGGGATACAGCTTGTACATCAAGTTCTTCCCTGGTGGGAAGCCTCTTCAAGCAAACATAATCACAAAATTCAGAGCACAAAATCCAGCTGACTGAAGACAACACCTAAAGTGATGAGAATATATAGAGAACAGCTGGGCTTTTAGATTCAGATCAGTGCCCACTAATAAATTCAGCCACAAGCTGACTTCCTTCTTCTCAGCCAAGGCTCCTTCCTATCTGCATCATCTCTCCACTGTTTTTCTCACCATTCCACCTTCCCCACCATTACTTCTCTACTTCAAAAGAGAAGTTCTACTGTAGAACAAACCTGATTTTACTCTTTTTACTAGCTTGATTTGAATTACTCACTGTTGACCCAGCTGGGCTGCAATTCACTGTGCTCAGGGTATACAGAGCAGCCCCACCAGCTCACCCTGTCTCCAGACCCTGATGCTGTGGGCACTGGAGATTACTTAGTGGTGTCCATGTGCACAACAGAGATGTTCTCCCTTCAGAGCATGTGCTAGTTCCAGCAAGCCTACTTACAAAAAGTCATTATGACTTGTGTCATATTAGAGACAGAAAGCAGGGTAACATTTTTCTACTGATTTGTTGTTTTCTGCCTCTCTTCCCCCACTGCTTATTGTGAACTTGAAACTTGCATGAGTTCACTGAGTGCAGACTGAGTGTCAGCTAACATCACACCACAACTTCCTTCTACCTTGGATGAACTTGGAAGTTAGAAGTTGAAAATTCTCCCTGTATGTCATATACATGCTGAAGTAGAAGAAAACAGACTGCTCTCCTCCCCAGTGACCAACTGCTGGATCCACTGTTCCTTAAGGACACAGGACAGTGCAAAGCCAGACAGGGCAGTTCCTGGAAATGAAGAATGGCAAACCAGAGGCTTAGGAGGGGAGAGCAAGAAAGAATACCTTGGGTGTACAACTAGAGTGTCCCTCTAGTTGTCTGGCTCAGTGTAGAGGCTCATCCAGGACAGCAGCTTCATAAATTGCTGTGTAGTACATCAGCACTGAGAGGAAATCACATTTCTCAGACTAAATGCAATTGTTAGGGGTGAGGTTTGGTATGTGATTCATCTTTCAAAGAGAGAAAGTTTAAGACAGGGCAAGCACTTCACAGAAAACATGGGTTTACCCAAGTCAGTGACCAAAGTGCAACCAAATCCTTCCCAGTGAGCTGAGAGCTTTGTTGTATAACCTCTACAGATGGATTCAATTCTTAGAATCGAACTTTTGAGTTTTATTATTAAGCAGAGCTGCTCACAAACAGGAACACTCAAACTCAATGTGAAAATAAAATGGTAGCCTATCAGTTCCTTGCACCACAGATACTGTATTTGTCTTCTCTCTTTGAACAAACTCTCAACCAAGCTTGGGACAGTTCCAGCTGGTTACATCAATAGTTCATACAGAGCAGTTACATACAAAAACTAAGTCTTCAGTGTAACTCTATGGACTTCATAACAATTTCCTTCTAAAATCAGCAGCAGAGACAAACTTAGATGTCATTAAATCTGCAGCATCTGAGAAAGAAAACCCAGATGCCTTCCTTTCTTTCTCCTCTTTAGAACAATAACAATTTATCACTGTTGCAGAGAGCATCTAATTATCACACAGATTTTCAGACATCAAGCTATCATCGACTTTGCAACTAACACTGCAGGCCAGTGACAAAAGATGCTGGAGTACCTCTTAACACAGTTTAACAAAAACGGTTAAGTCTCAAAATAAAGAAGGACTCAAAGCCTTTCAGCAGTGAAGAAATAGTGGACAGCTGGCAACACTAACAGATTTAATGAATAGTGAAGCATTCAGCAGCAATTTGAAAACTGTCTGCTTGGGTAAGGCTGAGTCATTAAAGAAGCCCCTCCATTTATAAACAGCGTGGATGGGATTTAAACAGACTGTGTAAGAAGGATTAAAAGTCAATTGAAAAGTCTGTGCAGATAAGAAAGCAAAAAGAAACTGTGCCCTTGAATTCTGTACATACTGTTTAGCCTTATCTCTGTTTCAGCCTCCTGGCACACAGCGGGGGTAAAAACATGCTGCTTTATGCATAGCTGGTGCTCTGTGTTAGGGCTATTTAATGCTTGTACAGGGCTTTGAGCTATACTGTCTCCTCACTCCCCTGCCCTCCCACTAAAACTCATTCACTGTTCCCACCAGGTACAGGTATAGGTACAGATACCAGAGAGAGATAAAAATTGCAACACTGTCTAGGCGTGCTGTAATGATTAGATGTTTTGCCTCCTTAGTATAACTGATGATCTTGCTTTTTTCTGTTACTTTCATAAGTGTACACCTTCAATCTAGCTAGTGTAAACACTGACAATGGAGAGGCAAGTAGGGAGGAGGGGGAGGAGATGACAACTAGGCTTCGAGGTTTTTTTTTTCTTCTTGCCTCCGAAGTATCCCTTAACATTCTGCTTTACACAAAAGTTACTATGGCTTTTAAATTTTGTATCACTTGTTAGAATAAGAAGACAGACAGGAACACACAACTAGCTCTTTTCCTTCGTTAATCTCTCCCCTATCCTTTCTCATCTTCTCATCCAAAATCCAGCCTATTCTGGTAACATAAGTTGCCTATTTCTGATGCTCCTTTTGTAAGACAGCCAAAGCTAAAGAGCATTCAAGGTGAAAATGTACAATACCTCGTCTTGTCTTGGTCTCCCTAGCCTGTAACATAGCCTAACATTTGATTTGCTTCCATTGGTCTCATCCAGGATACAATTAGAGCTTTATGAAAAAGCTCTGTAAGAATCTGGGCCATTGATTTGAAGGAGGACTATTTAGCCCTGACACACAGCACCAAAAGGGAGCAGCTCAACAAGCCAGCCCTGGAAGCAGTAGTGCTCTTTCAGCTCAGGGCTCTAAGAGCAGCACACAGTGCTTGGCAGCAAAGCTGGACAGCTTCAGGGACGTGAGGTTATCTCTTGGCACTGTCCTTCACCACACTGTACCAGTCTATCAGAGCTGGTTCAGGTGCATCCAACACAGAACATGTTGTAAACATCTGCCAGTTACTTATCTGTGCTATTTATCAGCCTATGCTCTTTCCAAGGGACCACATAAACCATTACATAAACATAACCAAAATATTGCTCGCAGAAGGGGGACAGCTACTCCACTGGGAAGTTACATTTAAGAAACAAACAAGCAAGCCAAAGATATATGGGAGTACATTATCTCCATGCAAATTTAAGGCAGAAATGAAGAACATCAATATACAGCAGCCCTAGGGAGATTCAAATAGCTTACTTGCTGTGTTTGTGTAAACCACAGAAAACATTCAAATTTGGTAGGAGTTATACTTGTCTAACTCTTACAGCTGCAAAGTTAATCTTTTAAATGCAGTTTTTACTGTAGGTCAACAAAACTCAATTTCAACTAGTCTGCCAGAGCATGAAACTACCATATAGTAGCAATCTTCTCACTCTACCTCCATGTAGGTGAGGAAGCCGAAGCTCTAGTATAAATATTGTTAGATGACTGTCCTCCTCACCAGATTTCATCCTATGGCTTCTGCATACTCTCTGTATGCATGAGTATTACCCCTTACTTTTTGTAAGTAAGGATTTATATCCTGTAGAACATGAACAATATTGTCATTCAAAACACATCTGTGACTTTGTTTTGCAGCAACATGTTCATGATCCAATCTTTATTCTGGATGACAGGGAACACATATCAAGGAGATGGCAATAAACATAGCAAAACCCATCCCTTTTTAAATCTCACTACTCACTTGTGCAGTTTCTGCTGCTGAAAAAGGAGGGTTTCTTGACACTTATTTCTGTTTGGACTGCAAAATCAGCATAGGTAAGATAGCCAACTCTCCCTATATTTTAGCACCTGTACCTGTTTATGTGGCAACAAAACAGAGACTGGATTGTCACATTCATTGCCAAGGGCCACAAAAGAGGTGACCCTTAAAAATCTGAAACAACACCTTGCATCTGAATGCACTCAGGCAGTTGCCTCCTTGGAACTCCTGAAGAGCATTAGTCACAGGTCCCCTGCTTCAATGCACGTAGTTAGGGGATTATGATCTAAAAACGTGCAGTTTGGCTCCCTCACTGTAACCTCAGGATGTTA
Organism: Turnix velox; assembly: GCA_013400935.1. NCBI lineage: Eukaryota > Metazoa > Chordata > Aves > Charadriiformes > Turnicidae > Turnix > Turnix velox. Next base: position 40,656 of record VZTY01012200.1, on the reverse strand, counting down.
TTTGGGCATTTATGAATAGCCAGATCACCATGCAGCAGAGCTGCTAATAGCATGGCATGTACCAATCACACTGCAAAGCAAGTGATCTCACCTAGGCAGCTTGTGTAAACACAGCACAGCCACACAAATACAGGCTGTTGAGCATACTTCAGGTTATTCTATGAAGAATATTTACTGTGTTACCTGGAAACACATAAATAGGGCTTTTGGGAGGTTTTATCTTCTCCCTCCCCCCATTCATTTTTCCATAAGGAAAATCTATGGAAAGAACAAAATGTCCTTCAAAGAAAGAGTTTGTTATTGCAGCAATTTTGCATACCATACTCTGAAAAATAACTTTTCTAAATGGTATTTTCAAACCCAGCAATCTCAATACCTACCTCTGGTAGGAAGTGTTTGCTGTGACAGGCAAGAACTGACAGCACCTCAGAGTCCCCTTTTCAAATAAACATACACAGCTGGAATAGAACAGATTCTCCCCATGAATGCATTTTTGAGAAGCACTACCTAAAGCTCCCAAGAGGTGCTAGTTAAAGAGTTTAAATTCTGAAAGAAAATTAAAAGTTCTGTCCATTTGACAGTAGTTATTAATATTTATGTACCTTCTTCCTTCAGCCAATAAATGTTACTTACTTGTTAACAAACTGACAAGAAAAACAAGTTATTGGTTATCCACAAGGTTTACCAGAAAGTCACTAAACCCCAAAAATGGGTAGATTCAACTGTCTGTTGGTCTCACAGAAAAACAGCTAAACCTCAGCTCTGCTCAAATTAGAAGAAGGTGTATCATAATTGCCTGCATTCAGTCTCCCTCATACTGTCTTCCATTAATAATACTCAGGGAAGAAACCTGTTTTATCTGAAGCAGTGGTATAGAACAGAAATCCCATAGGAGTAAATATAACATACTAAATGTGAAAATTCTTGTTTGAAAAATATTTGCCAAGGAATCTTGCAAGAAAATAAAGTATTTTTAAATAATGTATTTCATTAGGTCAACTAAAGGAGCTGGAAAACTGCAGGGGGCAAGCTCTATTTCAGATCAAGCTTAAAAGCTTATCTACTTCTATCAACTGCATGAACTTGTCTAAGAAAAGCCTCTACTTCTCCCCACTACTTCTTACTTACTGTTATCACAGCTACAACACTATTTTTATCCAAAAAAGAAAGAACAAGGCTAGAACGTTTGATAAAACTTTTTAGTTGTTTTTTCACCCCATCAAAATAGCGATTAATTCCTTCCTTAAAGGCCCAACTGCTGCAAATACCTGACTGGTCAGACTACTTTTTTGAGATATATGAGCACTAGATTAAGTGGAATTTCAGAGAAAAACCTCTGTGTTGGAGGTAAGTTTGTAAAGAGAGCAGCTGTTTATTTTCAACAGAAAGTTAGTGAACTCTGCCTGGCTTGCACTTTATGAGTACAGAAAGGGCTAGTGGAAAGTGGAAGAAAATTCTAACATGTTCTTCAATGATTTCATCTCCATGACCACTAAGAGAATTAAAACGGAAAGAAATTTGTACTGCACATCATGCAGAATACACAAGGAAATTACAAAATTATCCCAGCTGTAGAAAAAGTACAGATGGGACCCTTTAAGTCTATTCAAGGCTAACCTCCTGTTATCAGCAGAATCAGCCACAGCTCCATCACTCTGACAAGTTTGCCTAACCTGTTTGAAGACATGACAGACAAGCCATGACTCCCAAGGTCAAGAGTGTTTGAGTATCTTTATTACTAAGACCTACAATTTACCTGTTACCATTATCTGAATTAATATGTGAATACAGAATGACTCAAGTGTCTTGTTTTTTTATAACTGCTGAATAATTTAAACACAACACCAGTTCTCACAGAATATATTGTTAAGGGAGATTTCTATTATGCTATTGCAGTGTCTACAATTGTCTTTTAATCCAGATATAAAGTGTAACAAACATAAGTCTAGGAGCAAGCAGCATCAAATATAATGCATGACAAAGCACAGGTAACAGCAGGTATTTCAACTTACACATGGCTCAAGCATTATTCTCAATTCTTTCATGGCTACATTGTGACTGAGAAGCAGGGAGACAAAGATAAAGCAGGATTGAAAATTTCTAAAGAACTATCACTTTGTGATAAACTTTCCAGAACACACGAACGAAACTACTGGGAAAAGCAAGAGCATATAATCTCACTATTCTGGGAACAATGCTTTGCAGAGGATAGGGGAAAGAATGAACATAAGATTAGAAAGAGAGCACTCGTCCTACTTCCTGATAAAATCACTAGGAAAGGTGCCTGATAAAGCTCAGGTACCATCTCTATTCACTCCCACTTTGACACAAGTCCTTGCTGCCTTGACACTGCTCTACCCTGAACCCAAGAAGAAACTTTTTACCCATGTTCTCTTCTATTGTTTCTTTCTCTGGCAATTTACTACAATTATATCCCTATTCCCAGCTCCCATGAGTTCTGCAAGCAAGCAGGAAACAATTCTGTCCTACATCCAGCCCATATATTTTTTTCTCACACAACAGCAGCAAGTCCTGTCATCACATGAAAGAATAGAGATAACCATCAGCAAGCCTCTCAATGCATGCAGAAAGGGAAACAAAAATACATAGCTGTTTAATAAGTGTCTTGCTGAGGACCATCAATATCCTTATGAAAATTTACACAAAAGAAGGACCAATGTGTCTCCAAGGAAAACTTAGCCTAGGTGCATGATGTTCAGACTTTTTTTAAAACTTGCCAACCTTGATTAAGGGAACAAATATGTGGAAACTTTTTGCCAGATTTTCAGGAGTAGAAAAGAAACAAAACATGGAGCTATAGATCCCAGATAGGGTGAGATGCAGGGGATGGGTGAATAATTGTAGGTCTATACAGGAGACTTACTAAGTCAATGTGAAAGTTCAATCCTAAATATCTTAGGGAGGAAAGGCAGGATAGAAGGAAAAGATCATCCGTCAAATATGAATGGATAGGAAAGTGATGAGGATCACAACCAGCTTCCAGATGAAAAGACTAGAGGAGGATGGGATGGTGAAGGACAGACAGATGGTTTGGTGGAAGTACCTACAAAAGATTCCAAGCTCTTGAACTGATTAAAGCCAGTGCAGGTACAAAGGGAAAGAGCCAGTCAAAGGATGGAAACTGAAGCTGATTCAACCTGACAGAAGTAGCACTTCTTGTCAGTCAACATAGCCAGTGCTGCCTTAAGGTGGCCAAATTTGGACTCAGTCTGATCCAAAAGAAAGATGCACACCAAGCTCTCAGAAGGGCCACTATCTCTCCTTCTTGCAATTTGTTTCAATATGTGGCTCTACAAAACCTTCTGCTGTGACATTAAAGGCTTGTTTATATGTCTTAATACAAGTTCAGTTTGTTCTAGATGTTATCTCCAAGCTATCCCCAAGGAAGAAACACAGACTGACAGAAACTTGAGACATTCCACGGTAGTTATACTTATTTACAAGGATCCTCCAAAGTGCTGTGGCTGTCTTCAAAAAGCCAAATGGGGTACCATTCAGCATGCCCAGCCATAGTACAACTACATCTTCCATCTGTCTGTGGTAGGTTAAGGATGTTTACGGTGCTTATCCTCGAATGTACACAGCAACAAAAATCAATCTCATAGCAAAAAAAAAAAAAAAGACAAAAGAGGAAGTACCTTTCCCTCCACCAGAACACCATGGACTCATTTATGAGCATTATGAACATTTGTGCCAGAGTGAAGCTGTGTATACAATGGAACTGGTGGAGAAAAAAACAATTCTTGGAAAACTGGAGATCTCTTAACACCCAATGTTACCAGCCCTTTCCTCTCACCTTACAAGTAACTTAGAACACCCTGCCTCCTTCCAAGAACTCCTTAAATAAATCACTGGGCCTGTGCTGTGTAGTCATGCAGATAAACCCTATTTCCACCTTTGTCAATCAGTGCTAGGTTTTCTTCTCTGTTAAACTGCCTGCTTATTCATCATTATGGCTCAGTTTGAGGCAACTATCAGCCACTTCAATCTACATGTAATAACCACCTCCCATGAAGACAAAGCCTTGGAAAAACACTTTTTTTTCCCCTAAAGACAAGCTTATAATCTCACTGGAGAGCAACTGAAAAAAAAAAAATCATGCTAGAGCAGTTACCACAGTGGGAACCCACTCAATGACTACAACTTCTAGAAGCTGCCATAGCATAAAAACTATAAAAGATAATGCAGAGAAAAAGAATGAATCTGTTGCTAGTCAAATTACACTATAAATTAGCATATTAAACCAAAGAGGAAAAAAAGCCTACACATGTATTTAAATTCAATGTGAAATGAAACTCTCAAATATTTGACATTTATTATTATTATCCTCTTTATATATGTTTATCTTATTTATCCAAGCACTGTATTTATGTGAAATTGGAAGCAAACTTTATGATCAAGGGAAACAATTATTCTCCCACAGTTTATGGTCAAAAGAGTTCTTTCACTACAAAAATGTAGCTGTGTTCAAGCAGCACTATTCGGTTGCCCTTGCACTATACCTCAGTGATTCGACATGAAATAAACTTAGGCAATAAACAAAAGCTTTTCAGAAAAAATGTTTGGTACAGTTGTACAGCTGGGCTTGCAAATTTATTCGGGTCCAAAAGTCTAAAGTGCACAACTACAGAGTGCAGTCCTACACTCACCACACCAGTGCAAGAAGGCACCTGAACACAAGCCAGCTTCAGCAGAGAAACTTTATAGCCCTGACACCATTTCAGAGCTCATAAAGCTTACCCCTTAATGCAAGAAACAGGTCTCCTGGAAGACATACAGCCAATGAAGGTCAAGTTACACCCCAGATACATACTTGCAATAAATATCACCACATTCAGATCATTAACAACTATACAAAACTAGAAACGGGATCAGATTTCCAGCAGCTAAAAAGGCTTTGCTGATGCTAGCTCCATCCAGGACAGTGACTTTGCCTACTAGAGCATTCCCCAAACTAACAGGACTCAAAAGCAGCAAGCACTCGTGCAAGTTGCTACACTAAGCAGATTGTGAGAGGAGACAAGATCTGTTGAGAGAGCAGTCTTTTTATAGCCTTACCTATAAGCAGTATTTGTAGTTAAACTGCTACCAATTACTTAAAATTAGTTTGGTTAATCTGTCACAAACTAAGCATACACCTTTTTAAACACTGTGGACTTTTTAAACAAATGGTTTAAACAAGGAGAAGATAAAACCAGATCAATGAGCAGCTTTTATAAGTCAGTGCGTTTTTATTCCACATTAGGGCTGGAAACAGCTTATATTTTACTGATGAACTGGGTTGTGTTCAGAACAACATTTGCAAAACAGACTACTGACAAAACCATGTAAAAATATGCTGATGTTCTTGTCTTACTGTCAAGTCAGCTTGGGAACAGTAACTGCTGTGGTTTCCTTGTGAAAGTGTAAGCACTTTTAGATCAGATAAGAGACACTGGAGGAGTATATTATAATAAAGAAATTCAATTTCAATTCTTCATCCTAATAAATTCATTAGGTTAAACAAAAGCCTTCTGTAAGAGAATCTGGGATTTAAACATGAAAACTGCAAGACTGAAGCTTAAGTATTTCAACTTGAAACTGCCTACTGATACTGGATGAGCCAACCAAAAATTCCCAACTTTGGCCCTTTTTCAGCTTCAGTTTATGAAAAGCTTAGCTTCCAGATTAGCAAATTTAAATATGCAAAATCTAAATATGTGCATGTTGATTACCAGAGTGAGCATGCAGCTCTCTGTAACTGCCATTCAAAAAATTCTGCTTCAGTCATGATGTTAACTTATTGTTGAAATGCTAATTTCATACAAAGAGCACACAACAGGGGAAGCCAGAAAAAAAAGCACCAGAATCACTCAGAAACACCCTCCAAAATAAAATAAAATAAAATAACCTGAACTGTAATAATATGGTTTCAGAGAAGCATGAAGGCTAGACAGCTTTCTCTACTTCAAATACAATGAGAAAGTTTTAAAATGGATAAATTTTAAAATTAAAAACCAAAGAAACCGGCTTGCTGCATAACCTGCACAGAAACAGCTCAAAATGATACATCAGATTTTGGTATATTTAGTAATTAATCTTTGGAAATGCTGTCTGTGATGAACACTTCAATGCATATAATTTTTGAAAACACAAACTGAAACACCAGCATTGGTTATATTGCTCCAAAAACATACACTGCACACTACTCAATGAGACCAGCACAAAAGTTTCAATAGATCTGCAACAGTCTTTAAAGTAGTTGAGAAAGCCTCCATGAAACACTCTGCCCTTCTCTTCAAAAAAAAAAACAAGAGGTAAAGGAAGTTTTATTTGCTACGCTTGGAAACTCAAGGCTTGTTTACTTGAGCCACTGGAAAACCAGTACAGCTACACTGCAATTTTAAGCAAGTAAAACTCTGGTAATAAATTACAGTGTGTGTGTAGCTAGACTTAGTGGGACTTTTTTGGCAGCTGTGCTTTAGGATGTAAAAAGCCCCATTTCCAGGAATACCATCTTTTTTGCACACTTAATAGTTTAGAAGTAGAATTTAAGAGTTCTGTTCTCCAGAAGAGAAGCACAAGGTCTAACACAGGTCCTGCCTCCCAAAACCAGCTCTTGCCCAGCCAGGCATACAAGCACAAGTGTCTCTGGTTTCAGTGGCAGCCTTGTTGACAATACACTTCCCTTCTGACTTTCGGTTCTACAAAAGGATTTAATTATGGATGAAAAGGGTATTAGCAGAAGATTAAGGAGGCGAGAATCATCGGTTGGCTGCACTCACCTTTGTTAAGAAAAGTTATTCTTTTTTTACTTTATCAAATAAATAGAAAACATTAGAAAGAGGCAAAATATGCAGCAAATACACAACTGTAGCTCACAAAAAAATTTTTTTTTCAGTTTTATTGAAAGTTTAAATAAGCATGATGCAACTATTCCTTTGTAAGGGAGCTCTTACACTCCTTTTGAACAAAACTTTCATCTCTTAATTTTTAACTTGATCAGGCAAAAAAATGTCAGTTTATTACCAAGAATGTAATGGCTGTTTTTTAAATTCTGAAAGATCTACTTTTTCAAATATGCCTGTTTAAGCCAAAAAACCTAAGTTCCCAGATTCCTATGATTCATTTGATTGTGAATCACTGGGACTTCAGTAAACATTTCACAGCTATTAGATAAACACAAGGACTACTGCACCATTTAAATGCTATTCATCATTTGAAACCTTCCATAAAAATGGCTGAAAAGCTTTTCTTTCAAAGATTTGTCATTAAAATTTTGGTGTGAGCAGCGATATAATGCATGAACATGTGTTTACACAATATGTAAATTTTTTTTTAAAAGCATTTTCCTGAAAGGAAAGTCTCAGCTAGAAAAGCCATAGCTGACTTCCTGCTCTTTCAATAGACTTAAATAATAAGTCAAGGAGAATTTAAGAGTGCTCATTGCAGCTTCTCCAGTAAAACACTGGCACAAGCCATCTAGCATTCAGTTAAAAGAGTTACAGTATCAAAGCCAAGACAACTTGATATTACTTTATTTAAAAGTCTGTGTCTGGATCTTCTGCCCATATTCCAATTAGAAACATTATCCTTGCTTGTCTGTCTTATTTTTGGTCTACATTGTTAATTCAAGTTATTTTTATCATTATTTGCTATAGTTGCTATTTTCACTAACATGCAATTAGGACCTTCTGATGATGATGTGACATACACAACATGCAGACATCTGAATATCATGAAACACACACTTAAATAGTCCTGAAAGGTGAAAAGACTGGAAAAAAATTGAGAAATTCAGAATGTCCAATATTTCAGCATCTCTTGCCCTCCTAGCCTGGAATTAAATTTAGAGACAAGATAGGAAATGGAACAGAAAATAACACATGGGCTACATTACTCACACAAACAATCTGAATTTCCTTTTTCAACCCTTGGGGCTCAACACCAACGCAAACTGCCAGACTAAAAGATAGAAAGCCATTAGGCTGAAAATCATTATTTTTTTAAAAAATCAACTAGGATTCCCTACTTTCACCTTAAATATGTTAAGAATTCACTGAAACAGCTAGTGTTGTCTTCAAAGAATTTGTGGAGCATGGACAAAAAGCATGGAGAATCAAGTAACACTTCACTTTTATTTAAAGAAGGAATATTGACATCACAGAAATGCAGAATAGCTGATCCTAGCAACAAGAACAATTAAATTCTGGAAGTTCTTCCTAGAGGAAATGAACATAATATCTTCCATTTTTTTAACAAAATTAGAGAACTTTCAGAAAAATGTACTTACATCCAGGTTCTGGGAGAAAAACAAAATCCCATGACCTATTTATAATTGTGATTGAATTAAATTATCACAGTCTCTAACCTGGCCTAGCAACCTAAACACTTCTTTTTCTTGGCTTGACGTGCTTCTTAGTCTATACAGCAGCAGGAGAGAGACAAATTGGACTAGAAAGTGACCTGGTATACAAAATAGGCAGAAAGAATATGTTTCAGGTACCTCAAAGACAAAAGCCGTATAAAAATCATTCTTTAAATTTCAGAAAGCAAGAAAGGAGCTTTAAGACATGGCAAGTAGTTGTCTTCAAGGGCCATAGGGAGCAAGAGGAAATATTCAAAGAAAAAATGAATGTCACAGGAGGAAGATGCCCACTATCAAGAAAGAAATAGCAAATTGCTTCTTGAAAAGGCTCTGGACATAAAATACCTGCAAAGAGAAATGCAGCTATTTTGCCCCTAAAAAGGCTGCCTGATGTGCTTCATGTTAATTGCACCTCAGGCTTTTTTTAGCCCTCTATATGCACAGACCTGACTGACAAAGCAGTTCCAGAGCAACTCTGCATTCAAGGATGTCACAAAAAACAAGCACACGTTTTATTATTGCTGTATTGATTAATCCATATCTAAACCCAACCTGTACAAGGCATATAGTCACTGTTTACATTTTAATTACTGTACAACCTGTTCCAAAAGAATCTTACCCTTCCCTATACTAACAACCAGAGGAGAATTTTCCAATAATAGATTACATTTCCAAGTGTGGTTATTGTCATAACAATTTAACCTTCAACTCATCCTAATCCTAACAACTACTGCTAAAACAAATTCTCCCTTTGGCCAGCAATGCATCAAGTTGTGCTCCAAAACACTGTCAAGGCAGCTACTGGACACTCAGCAGATTGTTTCAGCAATGTAACTAATTTATGCTACCTGTTGGCTAAAGAAAATTTAAGATTGCTACTAAAGCTGGATCTTTCATGTGAAGCAAAACAGCATATTTGACATGCTTATAACATACAGCTCCCAGGCTTCTGATATCAATATCATCATTCAATGTTCTCACAAAAAAAATTAGGGAAAAAAATTTTAATGGCAAATTATTAAGTGATGGGAAACTTAAGAATTTAAGAAAATAAGCACACTTCAGTTGATATACTGCTTTAGAAATTATTCCTAAAAATCTAATAATGAGACAGGCTTATTATGCTGCAAACACATATAAGACTCCAGAGTAGCCAAGACAGTTACTCATAATAGAACAGGGAGAACCTTTGGATTTTTTGCAGTTTTGTCTGAGTTAGTCAAATTAAAAGAGGTAAAGAATTCACTCACAAACTGTAGCTTTGAATAAATATATTAGTGACATTAGATGAATTATATACTTGGATTAATTTACAGGATCTTGTACAGGAACACTCAGAAAGGAGTCCTAAGGGATGAATGAGACATGGGGATTGCAAAGTCCTTAGACAGAATCATAGAATGGTTTGGGTTGGAAGGGACCTTGAAGATCATCAAGCTTCAACCCCCCTGCCATAGGCAGGGACACCTCCCACTAGACCAGGTTGCTCAGTACCTCATCCAGCCTGGCCTTAAGCACCTCCTGGAATTGAGAGGGCATCCACAACCTCTCTGGGCAACCTGTTCTAGTGTCTCACCATCCTCACAAGTACAGAACTTCTACCTTATATCCAGCCTAAATCTCTCCTCTTCCAATTTGCATCTGTTACTCCTAGGCCTGCCATCCTGTACATATCCTATTAAAAAGTCCCACCCCAGCCTTTCTGTAGGCCCCCTTCAGGTACTGATAAGGTACTGTGAGGTCCCCTCTGAGCCTTCTCCAGACTGAAGGCTGGATGCAGGGATATTATATGATGGGGTTATCAAGTTTTCAGAAATTGACAGGAGATGCAAGGGAGCATGGGAAGGACATGCAAAGAAAAGCAGTCACACAAAGTGTTAAATGTGGTTTGTTAGACAAGAACTTTGTGATATGCAGGATAATAATGGAAGATCCTGAATTTCACCAGAGTGAAAATGTGATTTCAAAATCAGCCAGTAGTTTACCTACATTAATATAGATAATAAAATAATTTGAAATCTTACATCTATCTACCATGTGTTTCTACAGGAGCACATCATGTATGAGCAGAGGGTGATAAGGAGATAGTCCTAGAGCAGCTCAATCTCTATTTAACATTTCTACCAGCATTAAATTATGAGTTCATGAGACAGAAAGACAAAACCTTCTTCTATATGTATTACAGAAACAAGAGAAAATGAGTTTAGATATGTGAGTAAATACATGTATATCAGAGATGTTCAGGGAAGAAGAAGAAATTATAACATGGCTTGCATTACAAACCTGAATGACACAGAAAAAGAAAATGTCATGAGCAAGGCATATAAGAAAAGAACAAGCTGACTATGTTAAAGCACTTTTGGAGCTGAGCCACCTAACAAACATGGGAAACATTCTGAGAGATAAAATGCTCCACAAAGCATATTGAGACAAAGGGCTTGTTTAGGAGACAGGGGATTTTCCACAGTACTTGTAATGAGGTTCTGCTCCTCTTTTCAGTGTTTTGGTTACTTTACAGCCACTTAAGGAATTGGCAATTTAATATTAATCTCTTCTAAAACTCCTATGATTTCTAAAACCCTCTAAAACTCTCTTCTAAAACTCTCTATGAGTTCTGAAACTCTGTAAAATCCCAGTTTTAAATGTTCCTAATATTTAAGCTGAACTCCAAATGTCTCCTAAACAGTGCTTCCTAAGCAGAACAATGTGATATCACTGAAGCAGAAGCCTGAATGACAGTATCAGCATTAAAACAGAAGCATGAGTTTCTGAAGTATTTTGGAAAATTGCTTTTAATGTAGATATCTAACATTAGCTTATATTTACTGAGTTCAGATTAAATAATGTAAAGCTCTCTTTTTTAAGCTGAAATTGAAATCCAACATTCTTTTTAATTTATTACCTAAGGGATGCAATTGCATCAATACAAGGGTGACATAACACTGGAACAGGCTGCCCAGAGAGGTTGTGAAGTCTCCTTCTCTGGAGATATGAAATCTCTGCCTGGATGCCTTCTGGTGTGACCTGGCAGGGGGACTGGACCAGATGATCTCTTGAGGTCCTTTCCAATCCGTAATACTTTGTGATTCTGTAATACCTCCTTGCTGAGTTAGGGCTCAGTCATATTATAGGAAAGTATTTGTCACCTGAACAGGCCAATCAGGAGTTGTCTGCTTTGGTCAAAACCTTATTTTCACATGGAAGCTAAGAACATCTGTAATCTACCTAGGAAGAACAACTCTAAACTTTGCAAAATGGTCATGCCATAAGTTATTTTTTACCCTAGTAGCTGTACCAACTCTGACAGTACTTCTCTGTTTCACAGTCAAACTACCTCGACCAATATAAAATTCCAAGGAGATCAAGTACTCAAGTCCTCCAGAATGCAGAGCAGGTTTAAGTTTCCTACTTAACCTCAAATTCATGTTGTGATGTTGTCATTCTGGGGAACTTTTTTCTTTCCTAATTCTGAATCTCTGGACAAAGAAGCAGTACCAATAACCTTATATTTTAATTGCTGGCACAACACTGTTCAGCCTACCATTTATTCATCCATAATGCTCTGGCAGTGCTAGGAAAGGCTGCAATATATTTATATTTATCATTTTCATATATAAACCATAATTAAAATAGGGCTTAATTACAATTTAAATTCCCCCTACTCTCTCTATGATGAAGAGATACAGCACACAGCTTTCACTGTAGGATAAAGCAGATGAAAGTGATTAAAATAGAACTTGTCATAAAGTTGCTTAGAACCACATACTTGTTTTCTGCAGTTTCAGCATTTCCAGAACTTGCAGGAAGGCATAAATAGACTACAACAATGAAACTGAGCTCCACCAGAGATCTGAGACAATGTAGGCAAATACAGGCACTTCCCCTTTTCAGCTCTTCACAGTCCCTGTTCCATGCAATATCCCACATCAAAAAGCTTAGAAAAATCTAAGTCGAACAGAGGAAAATTTTAGTTGTCCTTTAACTAAAATTTTAGTTTATATTCTTAGAGTTCAGTTGGGCAGTGACTGTGGTGAGGATCACATTTACTAAATAATCAAGGAGAATGTCAGGAACTCCAGGGGACAGAATTTAAGCTGCATGAACAATTTCTAACACAAACAGCCCCCTGAATGAACTCCCACTAACCTTCAATCCTGGAGACTTTGCCAGTGCAGAACAAGGCTGCTGATGGTGCTCTGGGATATGGGGATAACTTTACTCAAAAGTAGAAGTTTCTTTGCCTATCACAGATTCTTACACTCCATAAATGCTAGTGAACAGCAACTTTTAGACCCATTTTTCATCAGTAATGTTCTTGCCCCATGTCAGCTCCAAGAGAAAGAAAAATGTACCATGATTATGTGTCTAAACTTCAGATCTGTGGACAGAGTCCAGTTTTATCCTTTTACACCTCCACCCTCACAAATGATCTGACAGATCCTTCCTGTTCCTATTGCCTATTCCCAGGCAATGCTCACAACCGCATTGTACAGCTTCAGAGACGTGAAGCTGTACAAAGGGAAATCCTTCTTTTAATACTTAGACCCCTGACAAATCTGAGTGGTAACTACAGAGAAGAGAAAAGGTCTCTTGTGTAGTTCAACTGCTTCTGTCACATTTAAAGATCTGTTGCAAAAAACAGACTCTCTCAAATAAAAGGTCAAAACAATACTTCAAAAGGAAAATTTAAGGCATTTCTATGCAGGTTTTTCACATCATATTGCCTCAGTAATATAAAGTAATATTGATTTAGAAAGAAATATGGGTATAGCTATAAAACTCCCAAAAGTTGGCGTAGTAACAACAAGTGAAAACTACTTCTATTGTTACATTTTATAGCTGTGGATAAAATAGAGAAGAATTTATAGTGTGGAAATTTTAGACTGAGACAAACACTTCTGAGGAGCAGCATTATAAAATGGTGGGAGGGGGGAAGCCCTAGAAGATGCAAAAATACTGAAACTTATCTTGATGCATGGTGATTTGCATATTCTATTTGATTTTTAAGCCAACAAATCAACCCAAACAATTAAATTGTGCACTCCTTCCTCTCAAATCAAGCCATAGTAGTTGTTTTCTCCAGCTGTGAATTTAGTGACCTCAAACATTATCAAATCTATCTCTTTATTTTTTCAATAGGTGATTGCAGCCACCTGTCTGCATAAGAAAAGGCAGAGAGGAGGGAGTTTAAGCTACAGAATCTGGAGATTTTACAGTAACTGAAAAATTTGTTTACATATTTTTGCCTTGAAACAGAATGGTATAACTCAGTCCAGTCCCTCAGTGTAGGAGGCAATTATTTATCAACTTCCTTTTGGCAAAGAATTTTTTCACCTCTTATTTTAAGGCACGGAGGGTACCAAGGTGTTTCCTGCTCAGCCATTTATCACAGCAGGCTTATGATTTATTTTAACAAGAACCATGAGATAAAAAGGATATCACAGAAAGCATAGTGCCCCACAGTACAGGGAATATAATTCTAATAGTCACCAAGACAGGTTTTCAACTCTGAATATTCTCCTACCAAACCAAGCTCTGTTAATGAATGTTTAGTCTGTGGCTTGAATACTCAGGAATTACTGCCTCATCCCCAGTTTCCCTTGTCAGACTGTATTTTGAACAAGCTGTATCTAACACCAGAGAGATAATAACAGTTTTATATACATACACAGGTACATTATGTTACGGAAACTCTGGACTTCTTATTTCAGGTATCACCTTCTAACAGGTGTGTACATGCCGTTCCAACAACTAGCCTGAAGGATTTAATTCCTGCATGGCTTCCATCTTCATGCCTAGATTAAGATCCTCTGTTGTAAGAAATGGCACCAGCTGATGAAGCTAATACTTTGGTTGTGCTTTAAAACTGATGTTAAGTTCACACAAACTTTGAAGTCACTACAGACTTGATAAAAATCTATTATTTAGCTTTTAGCTGCTGGCATAACAGATATGGACTTACTTCTTCCAGGATACATGTAATTCAGTTATAGAATTCCTTAATGTTTGTGCTCTGCCTGTTTCCTGGGCTGCATGACAAAAGATCCTGGACAAGGGAACAAAACTGAGGCTAAACATTTCCTTCAAACAAGGATAAAATTCTGCCCTCTATCTTCTAAAAGAAATTGACAGTTTTTAAAACAAAGCTTCACATTTTCCTTGAAGATTTAAAAGAAGAAACTTACAAAGAAAAGAACTTTGCAGTTTCTTCTTACATTTATCTCTATTATTCATAAACTATGGCATCCTCTCAGCATAAGGAATTAATCAGTTCATCTCTGAGCTACCCAACCAATCCACTTTGCATTTTCCCAGCCAAACATCTGTACTTGGCTTCCCTCATCTGTTGTTCTTGATGAATTAGTTTACCATCTCAGTCGCCCCAACTTCCTTTTCAGTTTCACTAGACAATAGCTTGCTGCTTTACTGAATGAGCACGTCTTCCACCCTTTCTATCACTCCATCTTCTTCCCTTCACTGGAGGTGATGAGATGAGAGGCTGCCTCCTCCTCTGCTTAAGGAGAAATCTGTTTGATTCTGGGTAACTCCTACACACTAGGTTATCTGAGATTAAAATTAAGATATTAGGTAAAAATAATGGCTCACTACAGCTTTTACTTTTTCTCCTTTTCTTTCTGAGGGAGGGCTACTTGGTATGTTTGGGACAAAGCCACAGACATTTCTTAGTGCTAACAGAAAGAACAACCAACACCAAAGTCCTATAGAACAGCATAAGGTAGAAGTTTCACAGCCCACTTGCCTTGTAACGCACTCCTTGCTTGGCTCCAGAAATCCGTCCTGCAGAAGGCAGGGCAGTATTTTTTAATACCCTTCCAAAAATCTCTCCCAATTTATATTTAGCTGTCAGAACCAGTATAAACTACTGGCAGCCAAACTGGCCTACAGAAATAAAGCTTCAAACTTCAGCTGTGCCTTATTTAAAACAAAGTGTATATTAAAAAAACCCCTCTCATTTTACTTTCAATCCATCAACCCATAATATTAAAAATTCTTATCCTTTCATATGAGGAAGAAACAGAGAAATGATATTCTCATTCTCTACACTACTGATTTTAATACTGTGCCTTACCATTCCTTCACAAATCCACTCCAACCTCACTCTCAGTCGGTTTAAGTTAAGTATTAACCATTCTTCTGCTTATCCTTCACCCCTCTTCTCTGTTTGCTCTTCTTATTACTCTATACTTTTTAGAAACTAGAATACTTCTTGGATTAATTGTTAATAATGCTTTCTTATTTCATTCTATTTGACTGAGAGTGGAACAGAGATCTTTTTTAATGCCACTGGTTTTCTGAGTAGTAAACACAGAGAGCCCAGCTCATCCCAGTATGTAAAAAAATAATCTGTTTTACTTTTCATGCACGGCTCACACTTATCAGTAAAGAATACCATCTGCCAGCCAATCACACTTTTTGATGCTTTCTGCTACCAGCTTCCAGTTTTACTGATCAGCAAACATTTTATAATGTTAAGATGACACTTAAGATGCCAAAGTAAGAACTCTCAATTTCCTCACTAGTTTGTTTTCTTTTTTTCTTTTTTTTCTTTTTTTTTTCCCTTGGAGAAAAAGAAGAGGTAAATTCTGTATTCTGACAAGGGACTAAATAGTGAAAAAACTAATGCAAAGGGGAGAGCTGTGTGTTAAGGCTTTCACTGTTTGGCACAGGCTTACTGAGTGTCAGGTTATGAGAGCAAAATTGCTGGTAAACCAAGGAAACCCCAAGCTGTTAACATCAACCCTAAGGTTCTCAGGACTTCTTACAGTTCACAATAGCTAGAGACAGAAGCCCTTTTCTTTAAGGAGGTCTTCAGTAACTACTGGAAGCTTGCTTCCTTCCTTCCTTCACACAGCTATCCCCTATTCCACTAATTTAGAAATATTTCAAATACCAGTTATCAAAGTGAACATAAAGAAATGAGGTTGCTAGCTCTCAGACTCCTATCCAACAGGAAAAATATTTTCTCTACATCAGAACCCATCTTTGCTTGCTACATATCTTACAGCTAACAAAAAAAATTTGAGATCAACACTATCATTGTCCTTCTACTCCCACATTTGCAGCTGTTGAATTACAATTATCTTTTTTTTCTTTGTTACCTTCTCAGGAAGGCTTTTCTCAGCCACTCCTCTGGGGTTAAGAATTTAAGCAAACAAAAGACTTGTGGCATCTGAGAATCTGAAGTACCAGTTTCTGGCAATTTCTCCAGAAGTGGAGGTGTTATTTCCTCACCATGTCCCTCTCAAGACTAAGAAATTTTAATGGGATAATGTATCAAACCATCACTGAGAGTGTGAAGATATAAAAATGAAACATTTAATGTTGATTAAGAAAGACCAATAATGCAGCAAGTCTACTCTTTTGAAAATCTTGAAATGTTAATCTATATAGATCATGAAAATGTAAGTACTTGCTGAAAAGCTGATTGGCAATTTAAGTGTTACTAAATATTGACTTTATCCATATTTAAATATAGCAGAAATAAGCCAAATTATTCAGGGGGAAGAAAAAAGTTTAGCATAGGTTTAAAGAACTCTTTCATAGTCAACTAGTCTCACCTTTAATGTTCCCTCTGATCCATTTCCTATCTCTCATTCTCCTACGTATCTTTGCCTCTTCTTCCTGAAGGCAATATCTCCTAAGGTCCAAATCCTTATTACTTGGTGGTGGAATTTATCTCACTGAAGAGAGAGAGTAATTTCTTTTGATATTGTGAATGGGCAACCTGCAGTGCTGTTATCTGTATTTTCATTTCATAAAGCTCCTGCTTCACAAACTAGCTTTTCACAGCCTTCTGGTTCTGTGTGCATCTCAACTGAATCACAACAAAAGTCATATGTATTTGCCATATAATTTTCTTCCCTTGTATTTTTTTTGAGAGGAAGTAGGTTAATGAGTTCTGATGTAGTGAGTTATGCCAGATACTTAGTCAGCTGGAACATTCACTGCAGCTGATCAATCTCTCAGTTGTGGATTGAATTTGTTTTACATAGGACTTTGCAACATTTTAAGTCCTTAAATTTCCAAAAATATAAAATAAAATAAAATTCAGATCTATTTAAATTGATTTAAATTAAAAAAAAGAAATCACAACTCATAAAAATGCAATAATGAATAGTAACTCATAAAAACCATGGAAGACATTACTGCAAGTGTAAACAAGATTTTACAGGCCAAATATAAAAACAGCTTCAAAATAGCTGCTTTCAGTATTAGCTGAGGTCAGTACATTATAAAAATCTGAAAAACAACATCCAGTTCCAGTTAAGATGCAAGAAAGTTTTTCAATATCAAAAATACCCACCCAGAAGAACACAAACAACAGATCTCAACAACTCATACAGCCCTCATTGTGCTCAGGGGGAAAAAATTAAATCACCACCAAAAAACCTGAATTCATTTCACTCATTTTGCTCAAGTATTGCAGCCTTTACAAAGAGGTGAACTGTGTTTGTTCAAGTTTATTTGGATATTAAATGCAAGATAAAAGATCCCTAGATGAAATGTACAAGATTGTATCTTATTTTTAGGAAATAAACAGATTTCAGAGGTGTGTTCCTGCCTGGCCAATCCCAAGCCTGTTGTGCAGCTCTGCCACCTCTTCAAGTCCAATCACAGCTCTGAAGGGAAACTGTCTCGCCAGTGCTGATGATGAATGGCTGCTTCAGGGGAAGAGATCAAGCTGTGTGGTAAATCTTTCTATTTGTTCCATCTGCTTTTCTATTTTAAACAGCTGCGGTGATCAGCCTGGCACCCTACATTAAGTACATGTGAATTTCATAAGAGAAAACATTTATATAAGTGAAAACACAGCTTAGATTTGTCCCATTCTCAAACCGAAGGCTGTAACTTCTATAAGCAGCTGCAGAAATTAACTCTTTTGTATCTGCCTTCCACAAATAGCATGCCTTGATTTTACAGCTTTTACAAGGTCATCTTTGCAATCTCAGCAGATTTCAAGATAATGGCATTCTCCATCTTTCTTCTTCCTGTTAGCCCCACTATGCAACGATGTGTAAGAAGCAGAAGTAATATGCAAACAAAGTATGTTTATGAGAATATGCCCTTCAAATATACAAAGGCCCAACATACAGGCTGTATTATCTTGCAATTGTGCTGACGTTGTGCTAGCATAAAGAATGCCAGTCTAGCCTGGCTCCAAAGGTCACCATTTTAAAGGAATCCTTTCAATAAAGCCCATTACTGATTTCCAAGCTGCAGGAACTGGCAAACATACTGAGACAAGCAGTGCAGTGTTTTGTTTTCAAACACTCTTCTTGATTTAAGTTAAGCCCAAGCTTTCTGGCCAGAACCCAGTCTGGGCTAAATCCTGCTTTCCCTTACACTTTTGGTAGGTTATTCTTTGTATCCCAACCTACTGTGCAGCAAAAAAAAAAAGGCAGCTCATCATCTCAAAAGTACTTATACTATTCTCAAATTCAAATGTTTTAAATTTTAAAGGAAAGAAAATGTGGCTGCAAAGATTGCAAAATAGTGATCTTCACCTCCTTCTATTATTCATGCTCTGTTTCTCTCTGCCAACTTAAATTCCATTTCTTAGAAAGTTTGAACACATTTAGCTGCTTCTGAATAAAAGCAAATTTAAAGAGAAGTATAACAACATTAAAATAAAATGAAAATACAGATAGCAGCAGTGTAGATTGCCCATTCACAATACTCTCTTCAGTGAGATAAATTCCACCATGCTCCATCTAGATATAATTTTCTTCGTATTAGTATGTTATATACTATAGTCTTCTGAAGTTCAGTATTGTATAAAAGTTAATTGGAAGTACTACAGCTTCAACTGAACATATGTCTATACCTTTATGTCTATATCCTATCAGCTTTTAACATAACTTAGAACTACTGTAAGGGTCATAAGCATTATTTTCATTTTTACAGATAGGCAAACTGAAATGGGGCTGTAGCTCCAAGATCAAACAGGAGGATCAGAGAGTGGCAGGAACAGAACTTCTCTGTGCTCCCAGGCCAGTCCCAGAACTCTTGTATTAGTTTCAATATTACTAAAGAAGCAGAAGGTACATTTTGCAGAGAGTTTAGTAAGGAAGGAGTCTTGAGAAGGCAGAACACTCATGTGCCAAGTCCTTGAGTGATCAAAGTCTCAATTGTATTTCTGTCCCCTCCTTAAAACAAACGAACATATAAAGTACCTTTCAACAGAAGGACACATGAATGTGAATATAGCACCAATTTGGCAAAGGCTTCAGAAGTTAAGATATGATCTTAAAGGCTATCTAAAGTAGCTTTGATTAGCAGAATTTGAAGCTGACAAGCTCACAGAGTCACTGTAAAACTTTGCAAATACAATGACCGAACAACAAACACAATCCCAGTGTTAATCTCTTTGGAAGAAACCAAAGCTATTTTATTAAATTGTAAAATTTGTATTACTTCATAAGTTTCATTATAGAGAAGACTTTAATCTTTATTCAGTTTTAAGGTTGTCAGAGAAACTTAGCACCTCTAAGGAGAATTGCAGGACAAGCATTGTTATCTTCTGTGTACAGGGAGATTCAAACTGTAAAATTTGAATTATATTTTAATTGTGACAGGGTACAATGTTCATGCTAACAGGGAGCTTTCTTTTGCTTCACCAGTAAGCACTGAAAAAAACAGCAAAGAAAGCCTCTCTGCACAAGCATGCTGAAAAAGACACATCAAAGTGATCTAAAAGGTTAGGGGAAAAAAAATCCAATCTACTGCCACACTTACCTGTTTTCAGCTCTTAGAGCTGTATCTTAGATTTATGCAGAGGGTACTGAGCTGTCACACTCTGTCAAAGAACTGCAACACTAAATTGGGACTTGGCACAGGCTGTCAGTTTTTCTTTCATTTGTGATTTCAGACAGTTACATGCTGTTTGCTGTATTTCCTCACCACCCCGCCCCCATGCCTTCCCTCAGCAGTCCCACCTTCTACTCAGCCATTGTGCGTCAAAGGGATGCACCACTGCAGCCCAGAATCCTGCATGATGCAAGGGTGTGCAATCTAGAAGGACTGTTACTGGTGCATGCTCAGGGTGTTGTGTGCTTTAAAGGCACACAGAGTTAGACAGACCCTGTCCTTACAGTCGATACACTAATCAATAGCTTCATGTAGGAGGTACCAAGGGAACCCAACAGATGTTTAAAAAGCAATGCGTTGATTTCATGACAGCATGGGAAAATAGAAGGAAAATAGTCAGATGATGACAAAGAGCCATGACAAGACTCAATGGGAGGTCAGGGAAGGCAAAGGCTGAAAGGAATGCAGTTGAGGATATGCTAACTGTGGTAGTCATCATGTGCTGACACGAATTTGATTTACACACAGACAGCTGAGACAGAAAATGGAACCTATAAATCAGACACCAGAGATGGTCTACCTCAAAGAAAAATTAATAGGTAAAACATTGATGAGTTCAGCAATGTAAAAGAAGTGTAAAAAAGGCTACAATAGTAATACAATGCAAGTTTAATGAACATGGCTATGGAAAATTTGCACAAAACCACTCATTAAAAATCTGTAGTTGGCCCCACATAAACACATTTATTGAATGGAATTTACCATTCATGCTGCTTTCATTTCCAGATTCTACCAGGCTAACATTTGCAAGTTCTACTCTCCTCTTATGACTGCTGGCTGTAGAGCTTCATGAAATGATTGATTGCTAACTGCCAAGTATTCTTGTGCCTTATCAGGATACATGCTACATCATTATGATAATATGATTTTCTTGGGCAGTTTGTACAAATTAGGCTTTAGGGTTATGATCCACTACGTGGTTGTCTCAACAATCTAACAATGTCCTTATCCATGCCAGGCTACTAAAAGGTTAAAACAGGCAAAAAGGTTTCAAAAGCTTTCTCTACCAAAATATGTATATTCTGCAGAGTACTTTTCAAGGATGAGAGCAGCAATCATTCAGAGATGCCTTTGCCATTAGCTATACTTTTTCCTCACATCTTTCCCTACTGTCGCACAAAGCTCGAACTTACTGAAAAATACTGCTTAGTTTTTAATACATTCTCAAATTGCACCAGTAAAGGGGAAGTAACACTGAACAAACTCCAGAAAAATCTTCCTAATTCACAAGCTAGTGTGTTGGTCCCCCTGAACAGCCCATACCTCCCTCTTTCCCAAGACAGAAATGGTAACTAGACTTCATGTCTTGCTTCAGCTTCACAGAAAAAAGCAAACAGAATGCATTTCAACCCCTGCTAACTTCTGAGCATGGTTCCTCCAGCACCACTGGGCAAGGCTTAGCCTGGTTCCAAACTCACAAGAAACAGCAAGCCTAAAAGCCTCGGTCCTCCAAGAGGCTGGATCTTGAGCCAGAGGTACAAACTGTTAGACTGTCATTAACTGAAACCCACATCTCAAATTCTTATGCCCTAAGAAAGAAGAAAAGAAATTGCTAGAAGCAACTGGACTGTTAGAGCATGGACCACCTCCCCATTCCATGAAAGCCTAATGCCACTTAAGTACCTGTTTTCTCCTTCAGCTTCTAACATAATCCTTCCAAAAGTGAAACAGCACAAACAAGCACTTGGACAATGCAACCTGTAGGAGTCCAAAGAGCTTGTTACTTTTTCTTTACTTCTCTGGAATTTCTGGTCTCTATTAGGTCCAGACAGAAGTCTAACTATATTCACTCAAGCCTCTATAAATCACTTCTTTCTCAACCAACTGGGTCTAATAACCCAGAAATGCTGGTTGAGCAAGATCTTAGGATCACAATGGAATAAGCTACTGTGGGATAAATTAATTTATTAACTGTACATAGTTTAGGCTGGGGAGATTCCCAGATTTCCATCAAGGAAAAGAATTAAGCATAGTCTCAATAGATTACACTTGGCACAAACTGCTGCTTTCCCTGTTTTCACACACTAGGTGTAATAATCCACATTAAAGGATTGAATGATGTCTGTCTCCTTTCAAGGACACTGATAAGTTAATCTTAAAAGCAAAGCTACCAGGTTTTGTTTCCCTTTGTTTTTGTTGCTTATTTCTCCATTTGATATTTTGAACATTAAAGCTTCAGAGAAGAGGGAAGGAATCACTGCAAAGGAAGCCTGCTGACCTGACAATGGGCCGGTCTTTGGTTTTATGCTAGCTATTCCAGAAGAAAAAAAAAAGCAACATCATTTTGAAGTTCCACATATATAAGTCTGATGTTCATAAAAGGTTTTACAGCTAGGAGGTCACTAAACAATCACTCCAGGAATTGTGTAACTAAT
This sequence comes from Turnix velox, assembly GCA_013400935.1. Taxonomy (NCBI): domain Eukaryota; kingdom Metazoa; phylum Chordata; class Aves; order Charadriiformes; family Turnicidae; genus Turnix; species Turnix velox. The sequence goes on along the minus strand of VZTY01012200.1, from coordinate 18,024 downwards.
TTCATGACACTTGGGGGAGGTGGGGGAGAAAACTAGTCCCAGTCTTGTGGGAAAACAGGGAAAGAAGTGACCATCATCTGCCATATTCTTTAATCTATGCCAATAGATTAAATCAATAATTGTTTACAGCACACTTAATGTTTGGCATTTGCTACATTTCCTTCCTTACCCAAATCTTTTATGAAAAAATTTTGAAGATGATGGGATATATGCCTTCAGCATGCAGACATGCTTTAACACAGAAGGTAAACATTAACAAGAGCTGTTACCCGAATAATTTCCCACAACTGCAAACAATCAATTTACCACAGTCTTGCAAGTTAAATCTTGTCACTCCAGCCACAGTAACTGACAGTACACTCCCTGCTTGCCATGTTTTACACAGCAAATCAGACGAGTGGGTTGTTACAGATAGATGAACTACTCAGAAGTTCATGAAATCTAAATTGGAAGGTTTGAGTACAAAGTGAAGTGTTGCAGCCTGTGAGCTCAGGCACAAAGAAGGACCCTTCAGGTTGGAGATTTTCACAGAACTTCTGGCATTTTAGGATGCTCATGGCCACCCACTATGAACAAGATTCAACTCCACACAGGTCTGTGCCTTAATAAAGTTCTGTTAAACAGAGTTGAAGCACAGTGTCACTAAGGAGGGATGTATTTCATCTCCTATTGTTTGATATAATTAGGGGATGGGGGGAAAAAAAAGGCCATTGCATATTTAATACATGCTCTTATGTCATCTAGTTGCATGTTTGCTACAGGCTGACTTCATTTGGCTTGAATATAAACTTGGAAGAACTTCAGGTTCTTTTAATGGTAATGATCTAGTTCCTGTATTGTACAGTCAAGTGAAAAGGCTTGGCATGAGAATACTTAAATAGGAACAGGAGTACACTTTTCTCTTCAGGAAGAATTTATGCTTCACCAGCACAAAATACAGTACTTGTTGACACTCCTTTGCTCTTCCTCCAGACTGTCCTGCTGGTTCTGTAACCCTGTTTCTGTCACTCAGCTGCACTAGTGCATGTTACACACATCTTGTTGCACTTGGGTTTTGAAAGCAAGTTACAGAGACCACCTGAGACCAATTATTTCCTCTTCAGCTGTCAAACTGTACTACAGAGTCTTAAACAACACTGGTATTTTAAAGATTTGTTCTTCTTCTCCTTTAATGGGAACTTCTAGATCAGAACATTTTCCTTCAACACTAAAATAAAAACCCCACAAAGAGACAACCAGCTCTGGTTCAAACTTCCACTAAGAGTTTGTAGAGTCATTCAAGTATAAAGGAAGAATGAACCTACAGTGCCCTCAAGTGTAAGGGGATGTGAAGTGGAAGAATGCTGGAGAGCTACTGGGAAGATCTACTTTCCAAACCTTTGGAAAGGACACTCATTGAAGAAAAACATGCTTACTTCTATAAGGAGTTGTTTTTTCCTGGTACATTACAGGCAGACTATGTAATATGAACAGGTGCAAGAGACATGGTGAAACATCTGCATTTAATGTTTCCCTTGCAACTCACAACTGCCCTGTGAGCTGTAAGTTTCGTGTTCATTCTCAAACAGGTACACAACAAGAACAGTTGGTTATCTATGGTATTTGGAGGAAGTAGTATGTTAGCAGAAGGTCAAATTTTACAGAAACAAGTCCAATGACACTCCAGACAAAAACACTTCTTCAGGAACTAGATCTCATGAAAAATATTATACTTTATTCTATAATCAAAGAATGCAAAAGTTATGAAGAATTGAAGAGGGAATTGCACTTCACCTAGCATTCACGAAAACCACCAGTCGAGGTGGAAGCCTACAGAAAGTACTAAAGGCTGGAGTGTACCTCTCATTGTGCTAGATCTTTCTTTCTTGCCCACCATCAAAAAGCACCTGCATCTTTTAAAGAGCACAACCAGAGACTAGTGCTCTCACCCCAGTGGTTAGATCACTTATGCAAGATAGAGGCCAAGTTCAAGTAATTAACGAGCCTGAGGTGATTTCAGCTTCTCCTCCCTAAACAACAAAGTTAAGCTATTTAATGCTGGCAACACTGTCAGCACTTCCAACTGCACTAGTCCTGATTTACATGAAATTCTTAAGTCGTTCACTGGCCCAGAAACGAGAGCAAAAGCTAGTCCAATTCTCTCATCTTGGGAGCTCAGGCATGTAAGAGGCATGACTTTGAATCACCTCAGGCAGAAAAGGTGCTGAACCTAAGCCCCAACTCTTAGGGAATGCTCTAACCAAGCTATTACTCAGGAGTGGGAGGAGTAGCTCTGGTTTGTTTTGTGCAAAGCCCATCTGATAGGTCTTCAATAAACATGCTCTGAGAACATAATGTTCTTCTGCGAGCTCTAAAAGGAGATAGAGAGGGAAGCATTTAATCTCTGCATCCAGAATGAGCTTGAGCATAGGCGTGGAACTATTGCCCACTTTCAAAACTGAAACACTCATGCATGGATGAACTTCTGATGTGGTTCTGCCCAGCTGCTCACCAGCTTTACCTATAGGGTTAGACAGGGCCTGAGTTCTGAACCTCTGAGTTGGGACATAAAAATAAGCTTTTTGGACTTCAGCTACAGTCTTTGGTCTGCAGAATTATCCTTCAGTGACTTCATAAAAAGTGGCACTTATTGCTGAATAATTATCATACAGGACAAGGGAATACCTACGTTGCTGGCCATGAATACCACAAATCTCATTGTGTCCATTGAGACACAAAGAAACAAAACACAAAATCTATACCATAAAAACACCAAGTTTAAAAAGCAATGCATTCATTGTCTATTCAAGTGATGACAACTTTCAAGTTTACATCTGTATGCAGGGAAATCTTTTTATGTTAGGAATACCTCTTCCTACAGTGTCACCTGTTGCAGAATCTGACTTTTTTTGTGTGAGCCATGTAGCAACAAAATGATCAATGAAAATACTGCATACTAAGCTCTGTCTAAAGGTACACCAAGTACCTGAATTACCATTCAAATCATCTATAGGAGGAGTATACCCAGTGCATACCTAGAGCTGTAAGAAGTAGTGTAATTTGCATATGAAAATTCTTCAGAGACAGAAGCTGTGTAACTCTTCATGTTGTACACATATAGTAAGGGAGATGACACAATTTGAAGAGTATGTTCATTTAAGGGGCCACAAGGTCCAATGCTTCCCCTTCCCTTCTCATTTAAATAGAAATGTCACATATGTTCTGATGTATTAGAGCCTCTAGTAGTACTTGGGAAGATAAATACAGTCTGTTGGGTCACTGCTAAAGCAAGGGAGCCAGGGTTGAGCTAAGTAGAGCACCCCTCCAGCTGGAGGAGGCCTTACCATCAGGTCGTTCAGCAGGAGAGAAGCTGAACAGCACAGGAAGTTTCACTGTGCAGAGTCCCTTTTAACATGCCTGAGCGAGCCCTCTGTAAGAGACCACAGTCACAGAGCAAATAAAGTAGCTTCTTTAAGCAATCATGGATTACCAGAGACAAAGGATTCTTTTTTCCACTATCTATAATAGGGAACACTTGGCTGTATTTAAAATAGATTTTTCCAAAACTCAGTCTGGGAAATGTAGTTTTACTCTGCTTTTAACAGGAATTAAAAAATAAACATGCAAATAGCAACATTACCATGCAACATGTTATTTAACTTTACAGATAACATAGTTCAGTAGAAAAAAATAACTTTATTCTAGAGATATCCAAAACATATTAATTAGGCACGTTTTGCTTAATGACCTAAGAAGCAAATAAACATCAGCTCTCTCCCTCCACCTAGACTCTCTCTGCTCTCAACTTAGAAAGTCAGATACCACATGCTAGTTTAAAATCATTCATTAATAAGCACGTAATTGAAGTTAGAACTCAGTTACTTACATTCTCTGACAATTTTATTTTCCTCTCTTGCTAGATCCTCCAGAAAAAGAGAACAGACTTATTATGGTTGATATTTTCTGCTTGTCTCTGTGCTGACATTTTATTAGATCAGTCAAAGTCTATGCCATGGCCAGTAACAGAAGACACAATCACAGACTCAGAAGGCTGATTTTCTTCATAAACCTTGATAATTTTACCTCAACTGTTTCAACTATTACAACACTACAGTCACTGCAGTGAGATAGTGGTTTTTGTTGTTGAGTTTTGTGTTTGGGTTTCTGGGCTTTTGTTTGTTGTTTTGGTTTGGTTTTGGTTTTTTTTAACACATCTACATTTAGTGTGTTCTCTTATTATTTTTTAAAGACATATTCGTGCAAAGTTTTGATGAACACTACAGAGATGAAACTGGAGAGTTCAAACAAAGGTAATTTCCTCAATTCTTTAAAATCAGGAATTAAAACAGAAATAAGCATGCAACTTGAATATAGTGGTGACTATTCACTTATATATGAAGTACTACAATGATTCATCTACTATCACAAACTTCTCATTCATGCATGCTTTTATTTTTCCCTTCCCCACAACTGTATTGCTCATCATTATATTACTCATCATTTGATACAAAGGTAGAGAAGTCAGCTACATACTTTTCTTTAAAAATGGAAAGAAAATTATTAAGAGATCACTACCAACAAGAAATACCTAAAAATACGCTATATCTCAAGAAGCTTTCTAATTACTGTTATGTTATCTCATGTTATTTCTGATTATATGTTAAGGACAAAAGTTTCATTTTTCAAGACTTTAAGAATAATACATCTCAATTCACAGTGATGCTTCTTTGAACAAATAAAACCTGTAAATAAAACATGAGACATGAAGTCTCCCCCAAGTGTTCCTTCAAATCCATTACATCCTTCTGCAGTGAATGCATCAGCTTCTGCTCATTTAGCTCATCTATATGTTAGAAACAAACCCATGCAAGAAACTAAAGGATATGGGTACCAGCTGAAAGAAAATAGTCTGGTTCAGTACAGTTGGAGAGATAAAAAATCTGCAGTTTTTGTTTCTGAGAAGTCTGGGAGTTGAACTGTTGTAGGTTATGATCTCCAAACTGCTACCTGCCACCAAACCCTTTCCATGTGGAACTCTGTGAAGCATGCTCAAGTGAGCAAGAGTTTGCTTAAGCTAATTTAACTGTAAGCATTGGCATGGGCTTTTATTTATTTACTGCTATGGTAACTGGTGCACCTGGCAAACCACAGTATGCCAGTTTTGTCCTGAACACATTCAGAGCTGCATTCACATGACATTGCTTGTTATCTACTAGGGCCTGCTAAAAGGTACATACATCATCACACAAATAGAGGTACTCTGCTCCTGGCTGAACATGGCACATCCAAAACATCCTTACTACACCTCTATGCTCACAGTGTAACTTCTCAGATTAAGAAATAAACCTGACTATCAGCTTGGCACAGTCATCATAGGATCATAGAATGACTTGGGGTGGAAGGGACCTTAAAGATCATCTAGTTCCAACCCCCCTTGCCACTGTCAGGGACATCTCCCACTTGACCAGGTTGCTCATGCCTTATCCAGCCTGGCCTTAAACGCCCCCAGAGAGATCACAAACCATATGGCCACAAAAGCTCCAAGAAATCTGAAACCTTGAAAAGGAAACACACAATTGTTCATAATAAAAGGGAAGACCTAATTATGTTCTGAAATTAAATCCTGCAGCAAGATATCAAGATGCTTTTGGACAAACCAACCAGTGCACAGCCTCAATCCTGCCAACACCTGTATGCTTCACTTCACCACACCTGAGCTGTCCTCTTAATTCAGGGTTGCTCCCAGCAATAACATTAAGCAGCTGTTTTTTGCAGACAATGTCAAAATGTGCTGTTGTAAACAACATTTTAATAAAGTACATGCCCATTTATTTCTCATTCATAATTGTTGTATCATCAGATGGTAATAATTATCAGAGAGTAATTAATATAACTACCCTCAGCAAACAGTTTCCACTGCAAATGTGACAATATGTGACCAAAGACAACAACTCCAGCTCAAAGCTAAGGGGGAAAAAGCAACAAAAAACACCCCAAAACATAATAATCAAAAAGCCATCCACAACAATCTCCTCATTAAACACATTTGCTTAATATCAAAAGAGGACATCAGGATACAAACCTTTCATCTGAATTAAGGATGAATGCTTTGTCCTCATGATACCAGAAAATTCTGGCTTAATTTTGTAACACATTATTTTTTTTCCTCACATCCAAAAAAAAAAGATCCCAGTGGATGAACTCCAAACAAACCATATGTATAAACATGTACTTCATCCTAGCTTTCTGAAATTAACATATTTTAAAACATCTTTAAAAAGAAACAGGAGATAAATACTGACTATTGTGTCTGGCAAAATTATTTCAGCATGTTTTAATCTTCACTAAAATAACTGCCCAGCTCACCTAATAAAATTAAAAACTACTACAACTACTTGGGTAAAATCTCTCACCATATCTCATAGGGCCTTAGAAGCTTCAACACCACTCTGGTTTTAATATAAAGCACTTTTGAACCAATGCAAGTGAATTTCACAGCAGCTGGACCACTGATAAAACTTTCTCAAGTTAGGAAAAAGTAAGATCTCAGTACTTATTTCTCCCTGTGACAACCTGTCACTAAACAAGTCCTTCAAGACTAAGTTAGTTCTCTTACTTGAGATGAGGCAGACTAGGTTTAAAATTCTGGTCCAGTCCAGATCTCACTCATGCTTGAATGTCAAACTCTGATATCTAAGGAAAATGCTCCAAGATATTTACTCCTTAAAAGAAAACATGCAATTTCTACTGCTTCAGAAGATCTACCTTGTTTATTCAACTGCTCTCTCAAATCACTGAGCGGGGCAAAGCAAACTGACATGTGAGACCTTCATGCTTATAGGTTTTTCCATTATCCATATCCATATTTAGTTAGTCTTAATCTCCAAGAGATGGAAGGGAGCATCAGAATCTACTGCTGCACTAGATAAAAGAATCCTGTCCCAAATGAGGCTATTAAATTATATTATCCCTAGCTTATTTTACTTACAGAAGAAGATATTTTACATAATTTCATGCCTAGTAAAATTCCTCTATTTTCATTCCATTTGCTGTTGTTTCAAAACAAAAAACCTGAAAAGTTGGTTGCCACTGGTGCATTTGCAGCATTAGTCTGGTTTATCAAGAGATAAGCACTGAAGCACCTTGGCAATCAGCTCTGAGTACATACAATGCCAAACAGTCGCCAGTAGCACACCTCAGTCCTGCAATTAAGGACTAAATTAAGTATTTGGGGCTCCATCTACATTTGCCCATTTGCTTCAGAGAAAGCTTGTCAGAAGTTTCTGATGTGCTGAAAGAAAATGACCTGTCTAACTGACACAGAAAAGTTCAAATGTTATTTTTGGGCTGTAGATACCAAATGTTCCACTTCAAATGTACATTTTGTCCAGATTCTGCCTTCATAGTCATGAGTCTACAGTTAAATTTTTCATTTATTAACTTAAGGGGAAAAATCATATTTTCTACCAATATTTGATCTTCATGCCATTACTGTTTATGATGTATAGATGTCACTACAGATCTATTTGGAAGTTTTCAATATTAAAACTTGAAATGCAATAATCCTTCCATCTGACTGATCATACTAACTGGAAGGAAGAACTTCTTGCCTTGCTTATATGTAAGTTATTTCTCAAGACAAGAGTAATTTCTTCATTCAGTCTGCTTCCTGCATAAAATCTGGTAATGCATATCTCAGAAAACATGCTTATACCTGAAGTCATCTTTAAACAGATGATTTGTGAGTAGAGAAATCCTCTGTTTCCCAGTGCCATCAAGAAAATGGTATGTATTAAAATTGTAAATTATTCTTTGTAAATTGCTCTTTTTTTTTATCCTCAAGACATCTTCCCAAGTACTTTTTTAGCAATTGTTTTTAAGAGAGCATCAAGTCATTCAGTTTCCATACAAGATTTTCAGAATCCTCTTAATCATCTTAGCTTGTTTTTATGAAGATCCGTTAATGTTGGGAACTATTTCTGAACCACGTGGCTATCTTTCCCCAGAAGATCTGAGAATTGCACTTGCCCCAAAGTATGGAGATCTGTGACAAAAACATTACACTCATGAACCCTCAAATGAAAACCTCTGGCTTAGAGAGGAAGAACATATATGCCACATACATGGGTTGTACCATTATAAAATTAATTTTTGTACTGGAAGCACCATGAAGCCATCATATTCCCACTGCCTTGAGCAATAATGATTTTCACCCTGAATTCAGAGTGTATGAAGGCTGTACTTCCCCCCAGACCTCTTTCAGTGGTGTAGGCAAAACTACTAGCTAATTCTAAAAAGTAGAAAAAACCCACAAGAACAGTCTGTGTTTCAATATCAGGTATTCACTTCATGTATAAGCTATATAGTTAGCTAATACTTTAAGAACCTAAAAATACAAGACATTTTACATTGTGCAATACAAAAATACAAAGTATCTTTCATTCATACTTAAACCTCATCCAAAACATCCAAAAACTTGAATCCTTTAACAGGAAGATCTGACACCAGGTACTGAAAGAAAGAGAAGCAGCACTTAACTGTTCCAAATTTATACATACTCCTCTTTCAACAGATTACAGACACCATCAGCCAAGCATAGCTGCCATGTTCTGAATAGTTAGAAAAGCAGAGCACTGGAAGCCAAGATACCAGTATGCCTTCTAAAAGGCCAGAAAAAAACATTTCCATTTGGCTTCTTTTCCTGCATCCAAGACCAGAACAGTAGCAATAAAAATGTCAAAATTAAGCTTCTGTTATAAAACACCATTTATACATTAATTTCTAGGAAAATATAAGCACCTTTTTTAACCATACTTTTTAAAAAACAGGTAAAGTTACAATGCTTCTACATCCTTTTCTGTTATACAAGTGGGAGGGATAGAACAGACACACATGAATCAGGACAAGAGCAATCTTGTCTGATAAAGACTTATATCCATAGCCTGATGAGCTCAAGAAAACATTACGTACACGTTAGCTGTCAATTATTTTGTACTGTTGAATGAACATAAGTTTGCATTCAGGATTGACTGGAAATTCAGAGAAAGTATATGAAAAGTTTTTTCCTCTCTTCAGTCTTTTACGTGGAAATCAGTGCAAATCTGGATAAGAAATAAAATGAAAATCAATGGAAAACCCAAACAAACAGTTTAATCTGGGTGGAACATGCTGCTGGCAAACAGGCTGCATTTTAAATCTAAGTTTTGTTACACCAAAACACCAGAAACAGTGGAGGCTGAGCAACAAGCTGTAATGGAAAAAAATCTTTCAGAAAAGATGTTCCCCTCCTCCTGCAAAAAAAGGAAAAAAGAAAGAAAGAAAAAAAAGCCCACAAAAAGGCTTTAGACCTTTAAGTAAGTTTCCACATTCAAGTGTGCTTCTCCTTTGAACAAATACCATATTATTCCATGTTTACAGTCTACAAGCTAAGGAATGCTTTTAACTAAATCACCTATTTCGGAAGAACAACAGTTTAAAAATAATCCAATGTCAAGAAATCCCAGGGAAAAAAAAAATACTGAAAGGTTGGTACAAATTGAGACTCAAAACTTAGACTCATGGAGACAGATATTTAGATGGACAAAGAACTTGCCAGGAAAGACATAAAATGGAGAAAATCTTATTGCTGACTCTAAAAACATCAAGAAGTGAAGAAAGGAAAGTAAAAAATTGAAATTTACAGTTAAAAAAACCCAAAAAACACATTTTCAGAAGTACTGCCCTTTCCTTTAGCACAGTATCCAACTGAAGTAAGTTCATGAAGCTGCAGAGATTTGTGTCCAATTAAGTGCCATAAGTAGCTGTATGTATTCTAGCATCACCTCTATTTTTAATAGACCAGCAGGGTGTATTTCAGGGTGTTATTGTGGCACTTGTACACAACACTGGGGGATACTTTTAGCTCAGAATGCCTTGAAAGAACAAATCTGGTTTCTGCATAAAGGTGGAGTAAGGAAAATAGTTAATTGTTTACTAGGTTTAAATAGAATTAAACCAGTTTACCTTCCCAGTACAACTTTTGGCAGCAATCTAACCTAAACTTTGCAGAAGAAAACACAAAGAAAAACAAAGTTTAAAAAAAAAACCCAAACCACTGGAAACATCAAGAAAGTGGTCAACAAGAGAAAAACCACCACTTAACTTTTTGGATGTATTTCATGTATGTAGGTCCAAGTGAAGATTTCCATGTTTCACTTGATTTCTGAAGGGAACGCTAAGCTTCCCACACCCCCTCCCCTTAAACTGTAAACAACTTACTGGAATAGAAAACCATACTGACAGCAAACCGTATTTTTGGAAATTTAAACACTCAGTATCCAGAGGAAAATATACTCAAGCTTTCTGAACTATTTTTCTGTCCCACAATGGTATATTCAGTACTTTTCCACTATGTTTATTTCAGAAGAAACCCTGGCCTGAAGAAAAAAAAACCCAAGAGAAAGATGAGACAGCAAGTATTTCTTCAATGCTCACTTTGTACTTGTGACAGTGAGACAATGTCATTTTCTTCTAAATAATATATTTTGGCTAATGGACAGTATGTTTTTTTACATAACCTAGCAGTGTACTTTTTTTTTTTACTGAACACTTTGCATATCACTTTGCAAATCTTTTCAAATTCTTTGTGCTTTTCACTTTGATTGAGTAGCTCTCCTCCAGATGCATAAAATTCCTCCATATGTGAGCAAGAAGGATCCAAATGCATGCCAAAACCCCAAAACAGAGAGTTATTTAAATACCAAATGGGGAAAACAAATTATGAGTGTTGGGAGTTTTCAAAATAGAAATAAATTTACTTTCTGGCAACTTAAAGATGAGAAGAACTTAGAGCAAAATTAATAGCAAAGGAGGAAGACTGCTACTACCCATACACCATTAGTATCAGAGTGGGAAAAATAATTTAAGATAAAAGACCAAGTTGACACTGGAAGACATTAGTGTAAGACTGGAAAGGATCATCTCCAACTATGAGGTTGAAAGAGCAGCCAACTTCTAGAATTACCTCCCGAAAGAAAAGCAGAAAAACTAAAAAACAAAACCAACAACCAAACCCTAAACCAGAGCTCATGTGACTTAGCAACTGTAGATCAGGAGAACAGATGCTGTTATTTGAAAAATGCATTCAAGCTGAAGTATTTTAGATTTCTGCAGCTCTCTAGATATTAGCTCCTATGCAGAGAAAATAAATAATTACAGAAACAAACCTTTTTATGTAAGCCACCAACACACACCCTACATTGCTTACCTCATTAGTGAATAATAAGAGATGAGGAAAACATTTGTGTTCAGTTTCAACCATTTCAATGAAGTAAAAAAATAAATATACACAAGCCAATATCATCAAATGTATTCAAAAGAAATGAAGAGTGAAGCATATAAGAATTCTAGTTATGATGCCCTGAAAAACAAATAAGTTTGTCAAAACCATATAAAGCCATAAATTTACAGAAGAAGTTTCCCCAAACAATTAAAAGGAAAAACTGACTAAGCAAAGCTCATTTCCATACAAGAAGAATGGCATACAGCTGGCATGGAAAATTATGGAAAGGCTCCAAACACAGAAGCAGCATTTGAAGTGACCCAGATATCCTACTTCACATCATTTTGAGAACCTTGGCTGTTTTCAAGTAACTCTTTATTCCAACCAAAGATGTTCTCAGGTCAAGCAATTCTGCTGCTGACGAGGCTAACAAAAGATAATTTCCTTTCCTCTCTCTCAACAAACAGAATCAAGCCTTCAGGAGGGAGGTAAGTAGGCTGAAGAAGGAAGGAGTCAGACAAAGCAATTAAGGATTATTGACAATTTAATATTTAAAAAAAAAAATGTTCATACCCCTGCTCAGAACATTCCCTGACATGTCAAGATTTTTCTCCCCTAACTTCTCCAGCCAGCCTCACCACACATGCATGATACAGACCCATCATCAGAACATGTTTACAATACTGTTGAGATAGAGTAGGCTAGCAGAAGTTGTAAATAAGACTAATCATTTAAGTGAATCATGCCCTTACTTAAGTATCTCTCCCAATATTGAGAAGAGCAAGAATATATGAACACCACAAAAATACAAACAAACATTTTCCAGCCTAGCAATCTGGCAGTAACATGCAGCTTTTGAAGGGAGCACCCCACAACACATAATTAAACCCGTACCACCTAACTGTTGGAAGACAGAGAAGAAACTTTTTCTCTGAGCTCACAAAAAAGAACGTTTACATTCACTTTTTGCAGGAGAACAGAGGAAACAGAAATCAGTTTGGGTACTGGCATTGTAGAAGGAGACCAGCCAGCTTCATCATCTCAAGGGAAGATACCGTATTTAAATTCATAGGCTTGAACAGGCCATAAATTTCATCTGACACACCTTTCCATGATGAATGACCCACAGTAAGCATCATGCAGTAGGACACAATCACATTTACTTGGACAAAAAAAAAAAATCCCACAGTCTAACAGATCTGCCTAGCTACAGATTTCACGACTCACTAAAGAAAGCTCTTTTGTTGTGCAGAAAAGCTAAAAAGTCTGAAGATAAAGTTACAAAGTCATCAAAAAATTGCACCAAAAGCAGGTCAAAGGTTGGGAAATTTTGCCAGTCTTCTGTAACACCACAGTCATCAGGATAAAGCATTTGAGAGCAATAAGCATATGTAAGTTTTCCTCTTAATACACTTAACAAGCATGCACCCAGTACGTAGGGAGGCTGAGCTCTGCCGAAGCACTTAACAAGCATGCACCACAGAGCACACATAAAGCAACGATATAGTGAACTCTATAATGAGAAAAATTTAGCAATGAAACAAAAAAGTAACTCCTATTTTTTTCCTTTATGGACATACACAGGGGAGCTACTCCCTCCTCTCCTGGCAGAGGCTTTATTCGTCACACAGGTAGTGGCAGAGGAAGAGGACAGGATGCCTGCTCTGGCCATGACCAGATGACTTCCCATTCTTTCGGGATGCTCGTTTAATTTAAAACCATTCAAGAATTATGCTGAGATCTGGAACAGAACTGTGTCGGTTGCAAAGCAAGCCTAAGTTACAGGCAGTGTCTGAAGGTTGTAACACAAGAGGACAGAAATATTTGGCTGCTGACAGAACCCCTCTCTTTACGTGCCAGACCCCCCTGTGTGCACTGTGAGATTGTGTTACATTTATTCACTAGAGCTGTAGGTCTAAGAAAACAAGGAGGTATTTAAAGCCCTCCCAAGTCCACCTGCTGCTTTTCAGTGCAAAAGACGTTCCAGACCACAAGTTCCAGTGCTACACATCTGGTAAATAGGGTCTTTGATATCCAAGGGGAAGCACTTGGAGAATGCCTCCTTCCTAGAAGTTAACAAAATAAAACATAGAAAAAGAGTCTAGAAGGAAAAATTATTCAGTTTGTAATATTCTGCCTTTCTCAGGGTGAGATCACATAAGCATATCACTCCTACGTGTTATTTAAGAACAGTTTAGACAAAGGATTCTAGTGAAGAACATCACTGGATAGTTTATGCTTTACTACCCTTATCCTTGAAATTTCCCCCCCCTGCACGTAGCTAGAATTAAGATCAGCACATCATTCATTCTAGCTCCAGCAAAAAGAGCTTCCTTTCTCCAGCAGTCTTGTCATCCCCTCTGGACCCCAATTATTTGGGAACATATTGTACTAGCCTCCTTTTTACCAATTTCTTCAATATTCTTCATTAAAAAAAACCCTAACAAAACAAACAGATCTAGAAGATATAATACAAGCTCCCATGAACTATTAACACAATTTTAAATTCCTTGGTTACTCTGTTGTATTTTTAGCCTCTCTCACAGATTGTAATTTGCAATTCAACAAGCACAGAAGTTTGTTAATTTAGATCATGCTGGACAAGATATGGAAAACCTGTACTGAGTACTTACTACCTCACCCTGCTTACCTACAGATGGTGGTTTTACAGCTAATTTTACTAACTGCACAGTAGTTTCCAAATCATAATTCCCTAGCTGGCTAATCAGTATATCATGTGAATGCAGAAGACACTGACATATCCACATATTAATATTGTACCATCTCTCTGCACAGCGAGGCCTGTTACTCCATCATAGAAGGAGTAGAAATGCCAAATTTAAACTGATTCACTCTGGATTACATCTGTTTTGGCTGTTGCTCACTTATTTTTTTAATAGGCATGGAAAGGTATGCAACAGCCAAAAAAGACATAACCCAGGATAAATTAGTTTAAATCTGGCATTTCTAGACCTTCTACAAAGCGACAAACCACCCCCAGAAAGTAAGCAAGATCAATGAAAATGTCTGGTACTATTACAATACTTCTCAAAGAAGCTGAAATCAGTTACTTCTTTATATTTGCCCCCAGTCAAGTTCTGCACACTGAATTGTAAGCTTTTAGACATTTTTGTTTTAATTCTGCTGTTCTGTGATCTTTTTGCTTGTGCAGGCAAACATCTTCTGGTCACTCATCCTAATTATAAGTCAAATTAATAGGAATTTATGTCAAATGACAATTTTTATAGATTATTAATAGTCTTGCCTGTATCATATTAGCATTAATAATGCTATTTATTAATACTTTTTAAAAGCGAAGAAAATTGCATGCTTAGGATTCCACCATATTGCAGAGGAATTGTCTCCCAGAAAAAAAAAACAACAAAACAACAAAAAACAACAAAAAGACAAGCTCAGAGGGATATCATGCTAACACACAGGGCACCACAAGTCTGCAGCTTACACCAGCCACATAATGCATTCTACCAACTTGCTCCAGATACAAAGCTGCAAAAACAGTGGCAGTATAGCTTCTCATGCCTAAATATTTGCTGATTACCCCAACAGGCAACAAGGCACTAGTCTCAGAAAAAAAAAATTATCACGTCACGTAGGAAATTCAGTTCTTTTATTTCCTTACTGACCTATCCTGGATGCAGGGCAGAAATATGAAGAAAGTACATTTTATAGTTCTACATTTCATTGGGGGGGTGGGGAAAGTCCAGGTTCAAACTACTAGTCTGACTTGTACCATTGCACAGGAGAGGGAAGGAGGAGAGCACCAACTCCCAGAAGAACCTTTGGGTTCAAAGTTGCTGCTTCATGCCCTGGGTTCTATAGCCTTTAAAAACTTGGCAGAGAATGAGGTTTAGAGAGCATAATGATACATACTGTTATGGACTTAAGATTTCATATCCCAAAACAGGGAGATAAAATAACACAAGTAAGCCCTTTAAGTACTGATACTGTTCTGAATAGGATTTCACATTTTCCTAACGTTACTAAGCTACTTACCTTTGGAATCACAGCTGAAAGCCATGAGTTCTATGGGATAATTACCTATAATAGTTTGCTTTATCTGCCATCTTCATTGCAGATATTTGAATAAAATTCCTCTTGGCTGTGAAATCAACACAAAACCATTTCATGCCTGACAATATTCCAGAATGAAATACTTGGATTAGATTATTTCCTCCACAACCATGGATCCAAAGATTACAATGAAAATTTTCATGAGTATGCTCATATATAAGACTTGCCACTTTATGTTCACAGAATACTCTCCTCTTAGATTTACTTCTTAAGAGGAAAAGCTACACATAAAATCATAGAATGGTTCGGGTTGGAAGGGACATTAAAGATCATCTAATTCCTGATCCCCTGCCATAGGCAGGGACACCTCCCACTAGATTAGGTTGCTCAGTGCCTTGTCCAGCCTGGCCTTAAACACTTCCAGAGAGGGGGCATCCACAACCTCTCTGGGCAACCTGTTCCAGTGTCTCACTACCCTCAAAAGCAGCTTTTAAATATTTTTGAGAGTGTTGATTTTATTTTCCTTAACTTGCTAAACCTTTGCTGCAGCTGGCATGTAAACAGTTGGTCATAATAGATAGATATAAATCAGATCTATTTTATTAATAAAGTCAGCTACCAACACAGATTCTGAATTTACATTGACTGTATCAAGGCAGATTTAATTTCTGCTAGAAATTTTTGGACTATTCAAAAAAGCTAGTAAAAAAGTTTTAAAACAAGACTAATCGTTGAACATGCTTCATATATAAAAACCTGAAAAGGAGTCATCAGATCATGTATTCTGACTTTCTCCAAGACTTGGGTGTGAGATCACCACCTGTTTGTCCTTCAAATAGACTCTGATAACTTGTGCCTGACAAAAGCAAGTCTTCCCTTCGGAGTCTATTCCTGTGACTCATCATTCTTACTAGTAATGGATGGGCTCACTTCTCATTCAAATCTTTATAGGGATGATGCTGATGCAAAGGTGTCAGATTTAGTTTTCAACTTAATATTCAAGTTGGTGGAGGGTGGTTTAGTTCCATTGCTTTGTGTTTTTAAATGAAAAACATTGTAGCGGTCAAGCCCTTTACAGAGACCATATGGTATATTTATAGCTTGTCCCAGCAAGCTTGTTTCTGCTTCGAGAAAAATGCCCTATACAGCCCAAACTGTTTAAAATAAATTCATTTACATTGTATTTGTCACATTGACTACTGCTGAGAAATGAGACAAAAAAAACAGAGGTGCTGTCAGCTTTAAATATTCAAGCACAGGATTTGTCAGAGTAGGGCTGAGCAAAAATGGATCTACATACAAGTTCCTTTAAAAAAATTATACATGTGTGCTCTTACATATATTGTAAAGATTATAAAATATTATATACAACATAAACATGCATTTACCATATATAAAATTAAAAATGTTATGTTTTCCCCTTAAATCCTCCATATTAAACCTGATAATGTTCAGGGAGAAAAATACAATAGCAGGAATCAGGCAGATAATAACTCCAAGTACAGCTCTATGTATTCACTTGTGGTTAAAAGAAATAGCTTAATTTCCTTTTCCTACCCTGCAATAAGTAGCATTTTCAGCAGTGCTGCAGGACTCGTTGATACAAGCCCTGCAACACAATTCTAAGTCCTGCGTGAAAACTTTAGGTGAGCAGGAGAACTGCAATGAGAGCAAGAGAACTATAATTAGACTGTAACAGTGGAAGAGTACAAAGTAACATTCATTTCTATCAGTATAAAAGGTCAGTAAGTGTAATCCTCTGTTGGCTAGACCGCCAATAAAAAAAAATAGCTTGGATCTTTCTAATGCCAGTGGAGAAACTATTTATCAACAACAGGCAACAAAAAGGGAACTCTGGCAGGCTGTGCGGTAAATATTACCGAATATCCCTAAAAAATTTCCCAGATCAATTAACTTTTCTAATTAGCAACCCTGAATGTTTATACCCAAATCATTCCTGCTTCTGTATTAAAGCAGAGAGGGCAACATCACGATACCGGAGGTCGCACAGACCGAAAGGCGAGCACTTCAGCTGTCACGTTAGCACTTAAAACCCCTAACACTTCGCCAGCCGTTTCTGACTAAATTCTCCGCCGGACTGCATCCTTTGCCCCCAAATGTTTATTTGCGAGAGGTGGGGGCGCAGGCAGCGTGTATCACTGCACGGGGGGGTCCGGTGCCCACCCCGTTACACAGCTAGAAGTTGAGGCTGCCCTCTCCGTGTGGGACGGGAGGAGGTGGGGTCTGCTCTGCTTACCTGCACCCGGCTGAGGATGGCCTCACTCTTCTCCCTCACATCGGGGAAGGGGCAGCGCTTGGAGAGCATCAGCAGGCGAGCCAGCACCTCGCTCAGCCCGTCGCGGGCTGCGGGAACCAGCGGCCCGTCGGCGGCCCGGCCGAGCGGCACCGTCTCGCTGCGGCGGAGAACGGCTTGCCCGATGTTATCCAAGGCGGCGGCACGGCTGGCAGCGTCGCGGCTGCACAGCCCGTCCCAGCGCACCTCGCCTTCGCGCTCCTCCATGGGGCCGCCCGGCTGCTGCTGCTGCTGCTCCCGCTGCTCCCCNNNNTGCTCCTCCCCCCGCCGCCCCCCCCCCGCCGCCGCTTCAGCAGCCCCGACGAGGCCGCCCCATGGAGGGCTCCCGCCTGCTGCCAACCCGCCCACAAAGACGACGAACGCGGCGGCGAAGGGAGAGCCCGCTGCCTGCGCCGCATGAGGGGCAGGACGGGCGGCAGCTCCCTCAGCCCCAGCGGGC